>CM053581.1:450365038-450391560 GCA_028627135.1 Pseudochirops cupreus
TCTAGGAGTTTTCTTTTGGGGATCTTTTTCAAGAAGTGATTGGTGAATTCTTTCAAGTCCTATTTTGTCCTCTGGTTCTAGAATATCCAGGCAGTTTTCCTTGAGAATATCTTGAAAGATGCTTTCTAAGCTCTTTTATTGATCATGGCTTTCTGGTAGTACAATAATTTTTAAGTTGTCTCTCCTGGATCTGTTTTCCAGGTCAGTGGTTTTTTTCAAGGAGATATATTACATCGTCCTCTATTTTTTCATTTGTTTGGATCTGTTTGATAGTGTCTTGATTTCTCATGAAGTCATTTGCTTCCATTTGCTCCACTCTAATTTTGACGGAATTATTCTCTTCAGAGTGCTTTTGAGCTTCTTTCTCCATCTGGCAAAGTCGACTTTTTAAGGCATTCTTCTCCTCATTGGCTTTTTGGGCCTCTTTTGTCATTTGAGTTAATCTATTTTTTAGGATGTTAATTTCTTCAGTCAGATTGCTGACTCTCTTTTCATGATTTTCTTGCAACATTCTTATTTCTCTTCCCAGTTTTTCTTTCACTTCTCTTATTTGGTTTTCAAAATCCTTCTTCAGCTTATCTCTAGCTTTAAGGCTATCTTCATGTTTATTGGAAGATTTTGGTGGGGGAGCTCTGGCTACACTCTCCTCCTCCCTTTCTTTGCCATGATCTTTCTTTTCTCCAAAAAAGGAATCTAGGGTTTGGTTGCTGTTCTTACTTTGCTTCTTATTCTTATTCTTACTTATGGTTGGTCAGTCCATGATTTTTTTTTTTTAATCTCTGTGGGGCTCTGCTTCCAGAAGGGAATGCTCTTTCCCAAATCGCTGGGGTCCTCCCAGCTGCCATAGCTCTCAGGAAGGTTCTGGGTCCCTTTCCCACTTCCAGCTCACTGGATAAAGAAGACCCACAGGACCAACACCCAAGACCATGATCTGGATCCAGGCCACTCAACACAAGAGCACTTGCCCTCTGAACAATCGCCTGGTCCCCCTGCAGTCTGCAGGCTGAGGGTACGGAAGCTGCAATGCAGAGGTGCGTGCAAAACCTCTGCCTTTCGCTTTCCAGCCCTGGAGGCATTTCGGCCAGACCACTTTTCTCCCACAACCTTGCAAGACCCGCTGACCTAGTTCTGAACACTTTCACAGCTACCGCCAATCTGCTCCTTTAATCCTCTCGTCCAGCCGCCCCTGGGGCTTAGCCAGGGCTTCAGGCCAGGCTGGTTTCGGTTTGCAGTGCTGATATGGTTCCTCATAGCCGAGCTGACTTTAGTGGAAAGTATATTTGTGTGCATTTTGGATTTCTAGGATTAGTTTAGAGTCATATTTATGGGTATTTTGGGGTGGCTATGTGAGAGCTGTGATGTGTTGCTGCTCCTAAGTTGGCATCTTGGCTCCGCCCCTCTTTCTATTTCTAAAATCTATCATCTCTAAAAGTATTTACTATGAATCCAGTGATGGGGCATTTGTCTGTTGCTCATGGTCCGGCCTTGCTAAGTTCCTAGGGGATTATTAGCCAGTTGACTAAAAGGTGGTAAACTTTTTGTCCATTGCAACTGCTGGAGGCAGTTTACCACATTATACTCGGAATATAATGGGCAATGATTTGGATGGGAAATACTTATCCCAGTACTACAGATCATTAAAATATTGAAGACATATGTCCACCCCTTCTTTATTGAAGAGTTGTTGTAAGGACAGGCAAATGTAAACTGTAGAGTGCCATATAACATCAGCTAATATTTATATAACATCTTAAGATTTGTAAAGTACTTTATCATTATTATTTTATTTTATCATGACAGCTCTGGGAGGTAGGTGCTACTATTATTCTCATTTTACAGATGAGGAAACAGAGAGATAGAGAGGTTAAATGAATTGCTCACGGTCACATATCTAGTAAGTGGCTAAGGCTCGATTTGGATTCAGGTCTTCCTGACTCCATTTCCAGAGTTCTCTTGACTACCTAACTGCCTCTAAAGCTTCAGAGCTATTGAAATGCCAGATGTCTCTAGTGCCTAGGGAAGATAGCACCAATGATGTTCCACCTGATACATACCTGTGAAGAGATTCATCGTGCAGGAGCCAGGATATAGAAGGAGCTAGTCTAGGGAGCCTTTGATTGCATATAATCAGCAAGAAGGGAGTGAGTAGGAAAATCTGCTCTGTTACTTAATGATTTTTATGAGTAAAATTTCTTCTATATTGGGAATCTTTTCATCTGGCATCACTAATTGTCTCATTTTCCCTCATCATGTCTTGCTCCTCTCACTTTAATTATACTTCCAGTCTATGGCAAAAATTATCACTAACACCCTCCATTGCAAATGGACCTTTATTCAGGATGTGGAAGGAAAACGCACACTAGGTATAAAGTTCATAATATTGGAGTCATTAGAAGCAGCACCCGATGGATGACCATCATTTATATGTGCACTCATCCATACGTGAAGAAACACCATAACACCCCACGAGAATGAAGTCCTGGTAGTTTTAGAAGTCCTGAATCTCAGTAATCTCTGAGATTACTGAGATTCAGGACTTCTAAAACTACCAGGACTTCATAGGCAAGGACCACAGCAGACCTTCAGAAAAGAACAACTTGTCCTGGTTAGTGAGAGCTCAGACACCACAAAAGCTGGCTTAAAGAGGTTGTGTTGCCAGAGGCAGAAAGGACAGTAGCCGAAGTTGCAAGTAGAGAACAGCTGACCAATGAAAATAACAAATAGAATAAGAAATAGCTATATATTAACATCGTTCCCTTGGTTCTCATGTACACAATCTTCTCTCACTTGCCTTTTTTTTGAAGATAATGACTATTTATCAAGGGAGAAGACAAGTTATCACCATTACGATAGATAGATAGATAGATGGATAGATAGATAGGTAGATAGCACTTAGCACGGGCCACGTTTCAGGCACTGTGCTAAGTTCTGGTGATAGAAATACAATGAAAAAAGAGAATCCCTACTCTATAAGGACTGACATTCTACTGGGAGAAAACAACACATAAAGAGTAACTAGAGAGAAGGCCTCAGTTTCCTCACTGTTGTACCATACAGTTGTACCGTACAGACTCTCAGGTCGCTTCCAGTTTTGATCTATAATTCTATGCTACAAAGCCCAATAATTAACTAGATTACTTTCCAGTAATGAAAGACTTCCTCTTTCAATGATGCCAAGCAACCAGAAAGTGATAGCTCTCAATGATAGGTGTCAATTTTCAAACAGATTAAACCTTGTGCTATATGCTTTGTTGTTGTTTTCCTGGCAGAGCTATTAGAGAGGTTTGCCATTTCCTTCTCCAACTCATTTTATAGTTAAGGAAACTGAGGCCAGCAGGGTTAAGTGATTTGTCCAGGGTCACATAGCTAGTGACTGAAACTAGATTTGAACTCAGATCTTCCTAACTCCAAGCCTGGTGATCTATCCACTGAGCCAGCTAACTGCCCTTACAACCTTCTCTACCTTTGACTCCTTTTAAGAGTAGTGATTTTTACCTCTCTTTGTCTTTGGAATTTCTTTTGAAAAAAAAATAGATGTAAAAACATCTCTCTCAGAAGTGTTGTGAGGAATAAATAAACAAAAACAAAATACCTTATAAAGGATGGCTATGGAAGTCCAAAAACAAACAAACAAAAAACCCAAACAAACCCAAAACATCTCAAGAGAAGAGTTTCAACTTCTTTGGAGAAGTCTGAAAATTCATCTAAACTTTGGCAATGTCTAGTTCATCTGTCATTGAACCACCCACTCATTTCCCTTAAGGGGTATCATGACTCACTACCAAATTATTTTTTCTGACATATTGTTTTTCTTTATTTTCTTTTATTTTAATCCTCTTTCATCTTCTTTAATCAATTTAATATCCTTTAATTGTTTTATCTCAAACCATTTGTTTCATCTATTTCCCCTGATGTTGCCTATTTCCAATCGGTGACTTTCATTTCCTTATTAAAGAAAGAAAAAAAAAATTGGAACCAAATTAAGAGGTTTTGAATGTGGACTAGCCTAAGAGCTGATATGACTATGGGAAACTAAACATGTTGAAAACCAGCTTCCCAAAGAAAAGTTATTTGAATTGAAATGTTTTCTTAATGAATTAAATTTTTAAAAAATATATTTTCCAATTTGTATACATTTTCATTTTAAAAATTAATATGAAATGGACATAATAAAACTATGCTGTATAAGGGAATTGGACACTTGTAAAAGTAATGCTTATCATAGAAAGCATTTTCCTTAAAATCTGACTGATGAACTTTAGCAGCATTAGATGTGATTGCTCTTATACGGTACACATCCTTCCCATCAAAACAAAACAAAACTGGATTATCACTAAGAGCCCTTTACATCTAGATTGATAGACATCATTGTGTGTGGATGTGTTTTCACCGATAACCTAGTCATTTAAGCATGTAACCTATAGTTTAACCAAAGTGGTTTCCTGCTCCACAGATTTTCCAGCCTCCATGCCTTTGATCATGCTATTCTATATGTTGGAATTTTCTCCCTTCTCCTCATGGGTTGAATTCTTGCTTGTTCTTTAGCAGTAACTCAAGTACCTTCTGATTCTGTTCTACAGTGTATTAGCTATCTGTACTACCTTTTTGTCACCTGTGGATTTAATAAGCATCTAATCCATGACTTTTTTCCAAGTTACTAATAAAAATTTTGAACAGCACTGTGCCAAGAACAAGGAATTTCACTAGAGGCTTCCTCCCATCTTGACTTAGAAGCATTAATGACTACTACTTGGGTCTGGTTGTTCCCCCAGTTCCAGATCCACCCATATGATGTTTTGTCTCATTTATATCTCTCCAACTTGTCTGTGGGAATAACATGAGAACGTTTATCAACCATTTTGTTAAAACCTAGGTAACCTCTATCTAAAGAATACCCCATCCAAAACACATAATGTTAATATGATGTGACCTTTTCTTGATGAAGCCTTGTTGCCTCTTTGTAATCACTACTTCTTCCTCTAAGTGTTCATTATGCATATCTTTAATATGCATTGTAGATTTTTGCCCAAGAATAGAGGCTATCTTATTGAACTGTTATTCCTAGATTTCATTACCTTCTAATGCTTTTAAAATCAACAAAATGTATCTTTTTGCAATACTGCAGCTCCTCTCTCATGCCCCCATTATTTTTCATAGTAGTCTGACAGTAATTGGCCAATTTTTTCAGTTCTCTAGGATATAGTTCACTTAAGCTTGGTAAGAATCTCAGCAGGGGGTAACTTACTGATCTCTTACTGTCTCCTTTTATATTTTGAATTTCAACTCTCTTTTTAGCAATTTCTGTTCTGTTCTTTCCAGTCCAAAGATTATTCTTCTTGGCAAAGAACACAGAAACAATAACAGAGAGAGAGACACACACACACACACACAGATGGACATAGAGACAGAGAGAGAAAAGAAGAAGAAGAGGAAGAGGAGGAAGAGAAGGAAGAGGAGGACAAGGAGGAGGATGAAGGGAGGAAGTATTAAAGGGAAGGAGGAAGAAATGAAGGAAAAAAGGAAGGAAAGAAAAAGAAAGCAAGGAAGGAAGCCGGGAGGAAGGAAGAAAGGAAAGAAAGAAGGGAAAAATAAGTTGTGACATACAGCCTTCCCTGAGTCCTCAATTATAATTTTCTCATCCATTCCAAGATATAAAATCCTCCTGTTTTTTCCTACTATAATTTAAGAAGAAAATAATCATACTTTTAAGGTATCCTTAGCTTTCCACATCATCCTCAGTTTATTTAGAATTTTAGTATTGTTGACTCTCTTCTTTCAAAATCCTACCACATTTTTCATTCATACTTTGTTATTTTTTTCTAATTTGTACTTTCTCTAATATGTGCTTTAATCTAAGACTGAGTTCCACATACACCCACCTCAGAAAACTCTGCTTCTTTTTCTTTGTGGGAATAAAAGAATCTAATTTCTATGATTGTTTTGAGACTTAAATGAAATACATCATTTTAAAAGGAGCTTAATGAACTCTTATTTTCTTTCTTTATCTGAATATTTGAAATTTTCTCTCTTAAAATTGGAGGCTCATATCAAATTTTAACCAACTTTTTCACAAGTTCTAAGGTGGAGAGTTCACTTCCCTTTAGGGTTTCTGTCATTTCCACCCCCACAACCAGGTCATCCTTCTCAATTTCTGAATCTAAATAAAAACTCTCCTTGTTGACTCATACACTTTTGAAGGAGGAAATTACTCATAACAAAAATCAAGGAAATTATTAGAAGCTTCATTTTTGGAAGGAAGAGTCCTGGGAGATGTCTGGATAATGGAAATCCTCCAGAACTACTCTGCCATGTTTTTATATTATGCTTATGTTATTTCCTTAGCTCCTCTCCTTTTCTTTTTTCTCTCAATTTCTTTTTTTCTAGGTGGTCTTTAAGATGCTCTGATAACAATATTCCTTCTGTTTTTCTTTTTCAATCTTTTCTCATTTTCTTTCACTTTGTTCTTCATTTCTTGTTTCTGAACTTCCTCAAAGGGCAATATCTTATAATGCTATCCCATTCCTCTGCCTTCACTCATTTTTTTCATTTTCCTGTCTTTTGAATTAAGTGGGTCTCTGCATTCCCAGTCATACCTCTCGTCATAACAAGTCTCTATCATATCTGTGAGATAAAATTTGCCTCCTTGTATTAGGATCTAGTTCTGCTTGATTCTTTCCCATTTGGGTATTTGTGCCTAGAATCTGAAGCTATGTTTTGACTATTTTTCTCAGGTTTTTTTTTTAATTGTTGTTGTTGTTTTTTGCTTTGCTTTGACTGACACATTCTTTGGCTTTTATAAACTATAGATTTCAGGATAGGTGTTCTAATATTCATTTGCCTTATTGAGTTGTTTTCAGTCATGTTCAACTCTTTGCTATCCTCATTTGGGGTTTTCTTATTCAAGATATTGGAATGGTTTTCCATTCCTTCTCCAGCTCATTTTACAGATGAGGAAACTGAATCAAACGGGTTAAATTACTTGCCCAGGGTCATACAGCTAGTAATTGTCTGAGGCCAGGTTTGAACTTGGGTCTCCCTGACTCCAAGCCTGATACTCTATCGCCTTAGGCACCTAGATACCCATTCTTATATTTGTTCTGTTACTGTTATCCTTGCTTTTAAGCCATGCACAAGCCAGCACATCCATAATGGCTTTCTTCCTCATACTTCTCATAGTATTTTTTTTTTTTTTCTTTTCAGAGAGCAATTGGGGTTAAGTGACTTGACCAAAGTCACATGGCTAGTAAATATATCAAGTGTCTGAGGTCACATTTGAACTCAGATCCTCCTGACTCCAAGGCCGGTGCTCTATTCATTGACCCATCTAGGCGCCCCTCATAGTATTTTTGTAACAAGTGTCTGGTACATGTGCACATTTCGCACATTTTGCACATTTTGTCTATGTTTATATCTTAACACCCTAGTTGATGATGAATAGTGATGTGGCACAGTGGTTAGAATGCCAGGCCCCAATTCAGGGAGATTCCTCTTCCCAAGTTCAAATCTGGTCCTGGACACTTAGTAGATATGTGACCTTAAGCAGGTCACCTAAGCCTGTTTTCCTTAGTTCCCTCATCCGTAAAATAAGCTGGAGATGAAAATGGCAAAACCACTACAGTATCTTTGTGAAGAAAACAACAAAATGGGTCATGGAGAGTTGGACATGACTAAAACAACTGAACAACAACACTCTAGTAGATTGTAGACTTCATGAGGGCTCTTCAAGATGATCACAACACAGAAGAACCAGAATGTATGTGACAAGCATAGAGTACACTGGAAATCTATTTAGTGTAGCTGTTGGATTCAAGGTCCAAGGAGAAGGCTATTGATTCAAACTTTGATGAAGGGTAAAACTTTCTACAATTGGAGGGACTTGGAAAGGGTATTTTAGGAAGAAGGAAATAGATATACAAAGGGACAGAGACAGGAAGGTAGGAAAGTAGCACCAGAGACCGCCTTCCATCTGGCATTTCAGTCCTGGGCACCTGCAATATGGACAAGGACTCAAATGAACGCTTGTGCCTCATTTGTCAGAGCCAGGCTTTTGCTTCAGCTCACTCAGTCTCAGCAAACGTCTTTTGCTTTAGAGAAGAATTTCAAGGCTCAGGAGGAAGTTGTAGCTTAAAAGGATTTGACTTTGAAGAAGAAACTTTGCTGCTAATTTCCGAGGTTATGAGAGAAGATCTCATTCCAGAAAAAATAAAAGATGAAGCTAAATAAAAGAAGTTGTGATGATAAATACTGTGAAGACGAACAACAATTAGATCTCTTCTCTTTTCTTACTGTAAATATAAATGGTCTTACATCTTTTTTTCCTCTATCTTTTCTTCCTCTGCATTCTTTCCTTCCAAGCAACAGAAACATTCATTTTAAGTGCACTACAGCAGAAATGACTTCTGAATTGTATCTCATTATAAAATCAAGTAGCAAAGACACTTGCCTGTTTCACAATTTTCCTTAAAAGTTGTGTTTAGGTGTTATTTTATTTTATTTTTTTTTTATTTTAACACGTCCTACATAAGTATTCACATTTATAGTAGTCTGCTTACTTACTTCTTTACCTGACTTTTCTTTTGCCCACAAAATGGAATCGGTTTGGTCACAGTGAAGAGTCTTCCTATCTTTAGGGATGTAATAATAGCCCTTTCATTACTTAATTATAAATTGAGCATTCCTTCTTCCTTGCTGGTTGATGCATATATTGAATTAGGAAAAAAACCCTTTACCAGATACACTAACACATACCATCTTCTTCTTCCTAATCTAAGTCAGTGCCTGGATAATTGACAACATTCACTGCACTGGACTTTTTGCAGATCTATTCTATATGCCACTTTTTCTGGAATCTTCTTTTTTATTTGTTGTCCTATCCTCATCATCAGCAAAATGATTGGCAAATAGTAAACACTTAGTCAAGGATTGTTAATTAATTGATTTCTCTATTTATTCACCTAGCTTGTTACTAGTGTATTTAGAACTCTGCCTGGGTGGGATACTAGCAGTTAGTAACAGCAATTAATAAGTATGGCCATACCATGGTAGTAATGCAGTAATAAATTAAAATTGATTTTATGTGAATGAGCCAATAAACAATTGTAAAACAAAGACAAGGCCTTAGATTCAGGCTCATGTTTCCAACATGAATAAGAAAACTCTGTAACAACAGCAAAAAGTTGATCACTGCAAAGGAAAGACAAGTCCCTTCTGATTCTCTATAATGGCCAAGGGAAAGCCTTCCTATATATATTTAACCCAGGCTAAAACACCTCCACTTTTCTATACTGAGTCAAATGGCTTTTCCCCTCTTCATTCTCACTCTCAACATCAGGTCTCACCTATGCTTTCTCTCTTATTCCCACTCCTAACTCCTGCTCTCACCCACTAATGACACATATGAACTATGCACAAATGTAGGAAAGAGTGTGTGCATACATGAAGGAGAGAATGTACATGTGCAAATTAGAGCAGATACAACTCTCTGATCATCACTCTTCCAAAATCAGAATTCCATTTCCCTCTGTAATTTTCTCTCCTCAGATATTCTACTGAATAATTGACATCATTGGCAATTTGCCCTTATATCATAGGATCATAGATCTGGAATGAGAAGGAATCTTAGAGATCTTCTAATTCACATCCAGGGAAGCTAGACAATGCCATAGTGTACAGAGTGCTGGGTCTAGCATCAGGAAGACTTATTTTCCTGAGTTCAAATTTGACCTCAGACGCATAGCAGTTTGTGACTTTAGGCAAGTTGCCTACTCTATAATATGATTTGGAAAAGGAAATGACAAGTTTCTTTAACAAGGAAACCCCAAACGGGGTCATGAAAAGACTGAACAACAACAATCTAGGTTCACAATGAATTAATCAATCATAAAGTATTTTTTAAATGACTACTACAATATATGTCAAAGACTGTTTTGGTATAAGAAACATCCAAACCTGTTGAATCACTCACTAGCCACTGAAAAAGTAGAAGTGAAGTCAAATGAATGTCATCCTTAATTCCTTCTTTTGCTGATAAAATCTCTGTCCAAAGACTATCAACGCTATTTGTTTTATAACCTGCTTCCGGCGTTGCTTTTGGCACAACCTACAGTCGCATCTACTTTTGGAACCTGTAACATCTTTACCAGTTTACTGTGAAATGAATGCTTTAAAAATTAAACATATTTTTAGTCACTAAACTGAAAAGAGTTCAAGTTCAGTATCATAAGACCACAAAGGAAGAGCCCAATTCTCATTGTCTATAATAAGTTATTATTATATAATGAATACTTCCTGTATATAAGAAGGCACACACAAAATAATGGGAGACTAATAAGATTCAAGAAATTCAGATTCAGGAAGTTTCCAATTCAGTGCAAGGAGTAGTTATATAAAAAAGATGAATTAGAAGAAGGGAAAGGGAGGGAAAGGGATAAGCATTTATATATTTTTGTTGTCATTTAGTTTTTTCAGTCATGTCTGATTCTTTGTGACTCCATTTGGTCTTTTCTTGGTAGAGATACTGAAGTGGTTTGCCATTTCCTTTCTCAGTTCATTTTACAGATGAGGAAATTGAGGCAAACAGGGTTATATGACTTGCCCAGGGTCACACAGCTAGTAAAGGTCTGTGGTTAGATTTGAACTCAGGTCTTCCTAACTCCAGCCCCAGGGCTCAATCATGACACCTAGCTTCCCCAAGCACTTCTATAGTGCTTAGTATATGCCAGACACTGTGCTCAGTGCCTTTTCCAAATATTATCTCTTTGTTTAATTTATTACTATGAGTCAAATAATAGTTAAAAGCCAGCACAAGAAATGTGAGAACATGGCACGTGACAATTTTCATAGTAATGGTTGATGTAATGCTTGGCATGGCATGTTCATAGGATCATAGATTTTTAGTTGGCATTGATCTTAGATGGACGGCATCTAGTCCAACTCTTTCATTTTACAGATGAGAAAACTAAGACCTTGAGTAATTAAATCACTTTCCAGAAGTCATATTGGTAGCAAGCAGGAAAGAGAGATTTAGACCCAGGTCCACAAAATTTTCTTCCTATGACACCAAATTTATACTTTGAGATTTACAGCATTCTGTACTTGTTGGTCAACAAGCCCCTATTGAACATTTATATGCCAGAAACTCACTTGTTAAAGCACTGAAGAGAAAAGAAAGGAAAAAAAAATCACTCTCTGCCCTCAAGGAGCTCACTTTCTAGTAGAGGGGGTGGTGGTGGTAGTAGTAGGATATATGCAAATGACTGTACATATAAAATATAGAAAGTGTACATAGAAGGTAATGTCAGAGAGAAGGCACTAGCAATAGTGCAGTGGCTAGGAAAGAGACTGATGAAGGTCTCTTAAAATAGAAGGTAGAGTTTGAACTATCTTGAAGGAAGGCAGAGAAACCAGAAGCTGGAGGCACAAAGTAGACCGTTCTATGCCTAAGGAACATGTGGGAAGAAGACATTGATCCAGGAGATGGAGAATCTTGTATGAGGAATGACAAGTATGTAGAGATAGATGAGTCTCAAAGGGGAGTAAAGTCTGAAAATACTCTGGTGTTCAGTTTATCTGACATAAAACATGGAAGACCAGGGTAGTGCAGTTAGTAAATAGAGAGCCAGCTTAGTCAGGAAGCCCAACTTCTCTCTCATACTGGCTATGCTATCAGGCACAAGTTACCTAACCTCTCAGTGCCCTGGAGCAATTCTCTACAACTCCATGTCATAAAGTCTGTACCATTCGGCATAGTTAGAGGTAAAGTTTTTATCTGGGGTTTATCTATACCAGTCAAATCACAGATCCAAACTAATAACAAATATGTAAATGGCATATAAACAAACACACCAATGAATGGAAGGTACTGCGTTAGGTGCTAGGGATATAAGATGAAAAAAATGGCAGAGGTATTGACTGTTGCTTAATTGGTGATTATCTCTAATGGTTGCTATGATTTCAAAGGAAAAAACAGTAGGTCACCATTTGTTTACATAATCTAAGAAGAAAACACAAAGAAGTGAGGTCTTGAAGAAAGAATAGGTGGATCTAGGATAAACAGGAAGGAAAAAATGGAATGCATTGTGACTGTGGGGAATCAGATGGGCAAAGGTGTAGACATAGGAAAAGTGTGTTACTTAGGAACTGAGTAGACCATTTTAGGTGGAACAGAAAGCCATGTCAGTGAAAAGTAGAAAAAAGTAGATGGAGGACTGGAGATTGGGAGACAAACAAAGCTAGAGATACAGATTTAGGGATCTCATATAAGGAAAACATCAGTGAAACTGTAGAAGTTGGTTAAATTTCAAGGCTAGAGCAAAAAGAGCAAACCAGGTCATGTTGCTAAGGATTAGTTCACCCACATTTAGGAGTCAGAAGAAGGAAGAGGATATAGCCAAGAGAAAAGGAGTAATCAGACAGTTTGAAAGATATTCAGAATAATCAAATGACCAATTAAAGAAAGAGAGAGTGTTCAGAATGAAGGAAGAGCTGTTTCCTTCTTCCCCCACATTTACAGAGTTAGTTCATGCTAAGGCAGACAAGTACCCATAAGACACCAGAGTAGTAAATGGGCAGAGGATGACAGTAGGGAGAGGAAGATGCAAGCACTGTCACTGAAACTGCATTCGTCTTGTCATTTGTTGACACCCTCGCCCATTCCTCTAGCCGTTGACCAACTCATCCAGGTGACTGATAAGCAAGGAACTAAATTAATCTAGATATAAAGTTCATTAGCAGATAGATGCTCCAGTTTACTCTGCCCTACTCTCACCCTACCAAGGCCAAAGGCTCATTAAGAATTTGTCCATCCTTGGTCAGTTCCAAGCACTGTACCCTTCCACCCATAAACCTCATTAGTCTTACTTGCTCCACATCACTGACCACATTTATGGGACAAAACCATGGGGAAAAATGACTCCCCTTATACTCCCCAAAGAATCAAATAAAAAATTTCCAAACATAATAAAAACTCACAGATAAGCAAAGCAGCGTGACCACAGCAGCAGAAATCACTGATGTGTGATCACAGTGGTAGAGTGGGGCTGATCTGCGGATAAAAGCACCTTGTCCATTGCGAGATCTTACTTTAATCACTTACACATGTCTGCTCAATACATTTGCTTATTGTCTCCTACTATACTGGTTTCTTTTCCCCTCCTTTCAGCTCTGAAGTTCTCTCTATGGGAAAGAAGTCCACTGAAAACATTTTTCTAATGTTGTTTACTCGTTTTCAGTCATGTTTGACTCTGGCTTTCTTGGCAAAGATACTGAAATGGCTTACCATTTCCTTCTCCAGATCATTTTTCAGATGAGGAACTGAAGCAAACTAAAGTAAACAAGGTTAAGTGACTTGCCCAAGGTCACATAGCTGGTAAGTGTCTGAGGCCACATTCGAACTCAGGTCTTCCTGATGGCAGGTTGCTCTGTGCACTGTACCAATTAGCTGCCCACTGATAACATGCCTATTATGATTAAACTTAAATATCAACCTGGAAAAATAATTCTAAAGCAAATTAAAGTATCAGACATTGTGCTCTGTGAGCTATGTATCATTTTGCCATGGCTTTGAAATACTGACGTATGTATGAGAGAAGACTCTAATATTAATCTCTTTCTTATGGATTCCTTTTTTCTCTAAAAGTCAGAATGTCCATTTTTTATTCCCTGTAACTAGATTGTTAAAAAAAAAATTCCATCCATTTGCACAGAATGTGACAACAGCCTAGTAAGGCCCCAAGTTAAGACACACACTATGGTACGGGACGGGGAAGAGCAAGATTGTCAATATCATTATTATTATTTTTATTACAGTTGCTGTTGCTGCTTGTATCGTGTTTTGTGTTGTCTCCAAAATGTATTATTACCAACAAACCTTGATTGAGACTTTGTTAATCTGATTTTAAAATTCTGTTCATCTCCCTTGGTCACTGTTTTTTTTTTCCCATGCTCTTCTTTATTAGCTCTTCAATTATTTGGTTTAAGTTGCAAGGCTTTCCCCTGAAAGATGTAATCCTAAATAAAGTCATATTGCCTTGTAGAAAACCCAGATACAAGAGCCCTGGATAAACACTCCTTTTGTTTGTTTTTGCTTTAACAATAACGCCATGCTTTGCATGTTAATTCCCTTTCTTTCTCATTTCTATAGAGTTTTGAAAAAAGGTGGGAGGGATGTCCAGCCACAAGTTTGTCTTTGGCCATACAAGGATGCCCTCCACTAATGAGAAAAATAATAAACATCCTTCCATTCATATATGTTGGCAATAAAAAAGTTTTTGTTACATATGTTTTCACTTAGTTTCCTTTTTCCAAAAAAAAAAAATAAATCATGAATTGAAAGTTTAATGTTTGTTATTTTATGGAGATTTTTAAAGACATTACACAATTACAAATTTGTGGAAATGCTTCTTGGCTATCTATATCTGTTTGGTCTTGTCTGACTCTGTGACCCCATTTGGGATTTTCTTGGCAAAGAACTGGAGTGATCTGCCATTTATTTCCTTCTCCAGCTCATTTTGCAGATGAAATGAGGCACGTGAGATGACTTGCCTAGGGTCACACAGATACTAAGTTTCTGAGGCTGGATTTAAACTCAGGAAGATGAGTCTTCCTGACATCAGGCCCAGCATTTTAACCACCATGCTATCTAGCTGCCCTCATTTAAACTATGAAATGACCATTTACCTATTATATCAATGTGCTATCGTATTGTCAGTATAATTAAAACTGCTATATTTCATCAAAGATGGATAGTTACTTTAAGGTTTTACAAAGTGCTTTACATAAGGTATCTCATTTCATCATCACAATAATCCTATAAGGTAGGTGCTATAGTTACCCCCATTTTACAGATGAGGAAACTGAGGCTGGTGCAAGCTAAAGGTGACCTGACTAGAGTTACATAGCTAGTAAGTGTCTGAGGTAGTACTTGAATTCAAATCTTCCTGATTCCAAGTCCAGCACTCTATTCACTGTACCACATAAATGCAGAAAAATTTGACCAGTATAGTACTGGTGTAGTATATAGAAAGAGTACTGGATTTAGAACCCAAGGACCTAGGAGTACCTTTGCTATTTACTAACTGGGTTCTGGGTCTCAGTTTCCTCATCTATAAAAAAAGAGAAGGCTACATTCCCTCCTTTCCCTTTAAAATTTTTAAGAAGTAACTTAGAATTTTCTTAAAATTCATCTAAAAAAAAACATTTCCCAGATTCCCAATCTACTAGTGCTTTTTTCATTGAAATCTCCTTTTGTAAGTGTGTGTATATATGTATATATATGTACATATGTGTGTACATACATATTTACATATGTGATCACAAATTGTATGTTATATACAAATGCATATGAACATATGTGTATAAGTATATATGTCTGTGTGTATATATACATATAAATATATATATATAGTATACACACACACATACACACACAAATATATATGTAGTTCTTTATAGTCATGATGTGCCCCTGATAGAATGTAAGTCTGAATAGAATACCTTGAGGGCAAGAATACCTTGTTTCCCCAGTGCCTAGCACTGTGTGGGTATTTAATAAATGATTACTCATTACTTATACTTCCCTTCCAGCTCTAAAATCATATGCTAGCCAGAAAACTTTGTTTTCTATCCCAGGATAAAATAATATAGTTGTTTTTCCAACTATTCTCCTAAAATTATCTTTTTCCCAAAGCCAAGACATTCAAGATCTTCTAGCAAACAGAAAATAAAACTATTAAAACTTATTTTTTTTAAGTCAGAGTCATCAGGTATATCTTTATTTTAATTTAAGAATTATTGGGATTTTTCACCTGTGATTTAAATGTTATTTTTAAAACCTAAAAATGTGACTAATATCTAAATTAAACCACATATTTTGAAAATGTGAGGACATGTTATGTTGATGCCAAAATATCCTAAATATAGCTGTGTTCAAAATTTAAAAGTGAAATTATTGGAATGACATACCAAAAGCTGTTACTGATTTATTCTAATTTGCTAAACTTTTTTGAATTTCAGTTTAGTAACAGTAATACCACCAGGATTCCACGAAATAACTGCCAAATATGATAGCAGTCCTTCCTAGAACTCTTGAAATCTGAGCAATAATCATACCCCTCCTTTCCTCTCTCTTCCCCTTTCTTGTCCCCCATCCCTTCACCCTTCCATCATTCTTCCTCTCTCTCTCTCCCTCTCCCATCCCCCTCCCTATCCCTTTCTCTTCACTCCTCATCCCTCCCTGTCTCTTCTCTCTCCTTTCTTTCCTCTCCCCTCTTCCTCCCTCCCCTGTTTCCATTTCTTCTCTCCCTCATGCCTAACATATATCACCGGCACGTTCCAGTGTATTCCAAGTTTGTAATGCACATTTCCAAGTTCCAAATCAAAATTGGTAGTTGTATATTCAGAGATAGGTAAAACAAAAGCAAAACCAAATGATGCAAAAATTTAAGCACAGTTTATTTAATACTGAAGAAATAAAATGTCTTTCTGAGTAAGAGTTTAAGTAAGGTAAAAGTAGGCTTACCCAATTTCTAGTTACTCTCAATGAAAGATTTTTAACTAACCTTTTTTTAGGTGTGAGTGGCTGAAACATAACTGTTTTTAGTTGTTAAAAACACTAGTATGATATATTCCTCCAACTTTTCTTCCATGTGGATGAAAGTTCAATGAGAGATGGGAAATTGGGTAGCACAGTGCCTAGAGTGCTGAAGCTGGAGTCATTAGGACTCCAGATTAAATTTGGTGTTGAATACTTATCAGCTGTGTGACACTAATAAGTCAATTTTAATCTGTTAGCCTCCATTTCCTCATCTATAAAATGGGTATAATCCTAGGACCTCCTAACCAGAGCAGTTGTGGGGCTCAAATGAGGTAAAATTTATACCATCTTAAAGAACTACATAAACACTAGGTGTCATCTTCATCATCATCATCATCTAAATGAAATATTACAGCCATAAGAGGATTATGAATACACAAGGTGACATTAATGCCATGTTTTCAGGTGGATCTTTAGAGCTCAGGGAAAATGAAATTGTGTGAATCTGAATATTTAATTTTATATTATCCTATTGATCTTTGAAGTTGTACTCAAATTCAATTCAATCACTTTGATTAATGTCAATAAGCATTTGCTAGGAACCCATTGTATCTGGGCCCATGATAGTTCTCGGAAACATAGTAGTTCCTACCCTCCATCAACTTACATTTTCCTGGGGAAAACAATAGACACAAAGAGGAAAGACAAGTATATAAGCAAAGAAAATGCAAAGTAATTTTGGTGCAGAGAGCAATAATGAGTAGAAGGATCAGGAAATGCCCTGTGGAGGAGATGGCACCTACGCTGAGACTTAAAGGGAAAAAGAGGCGAGGAGGGTCAACAGTCCAGCTTTTGCAAAAGCACAGTAGTGAGAGATTGCATATCAAGTGTAGGAAACAACAAATCAGGAAGGATAGTTAGAACACAGAGTGTGTCAGATAGGGAATAATGTGAAAAGAGTTTGGAGAGATAGTTTGGAGCCAGATTTTAGAGTTCTTTAAATACTAAATAGAGGAGCTTTCATTTTGCCCTTGATGCAATAGACAATCCCTGAAGCTTCTTGAGGAAGGGAGAAACAGAGTCAGGTCTGTGCTTTACATAGCAGCCATTTTGGCAGCTCTGTGGAAGATGGATAGGAGAGGGCAGAGACAGGAGTCAGGAAGATGAATAAGGAGTCCTTTGCAATAGCCCAGGTGAGAGGTGATAAAGCTGATTTTGTTGACACATTTAAAGCAGACTAAAAGAAAGGCAAGTACGGTTTCTTACAAAGGACACTGGAACACAGGAAACCTTTTTGTTAGTTCTTTCTGTGTTATTAACTAGCTGTGTGACCTTAGGTAGGTCTCAGCCTTTTTAGGGATTTGATTACTTATTGAAACATTAGGTATTGAGATTTATGTACCAGAAGGACTGTGTATAAGGTAAAGGGCTGTTACAAGTATTTGTAAAGTGCTGCTACTTTTGAAGAAGGTCAAGGAAATTAGGAGACGTGATTTCAAGTATTTAATACATGATTATGGAGTAGTCAACTCGGAAATTTCCCTTTTTAATTCTGGGATAATTGTGTTCTGGATTTTAACTGTATGAAGGTGAAATATGATTTGAAGTACTTAGATCTATCAAGTGTAAGTAAGCAGGATATCAATATTATCCTCCTTCTCTTCTTCCTCCCCTTCTTCCTTCTTCTTTCTCATCCTCATCTCCTCTTCCTTCTCCTTCACTTCCTTCTTTTCCTCCTCCTTTTCATTGTTCTCCAGTATAATGTAAGGGGACTGCATGAAGACTTTGGATAACATATAGACCAATCTATAAATTTAGTTTCCTTTCCATGGGTATAATTTCACTGGGGAATAGGAAAATGAACTTTCTAAGTATCATAATGTGAATTGGAAAACCTTTTCAAAGGTTTAGATCGCTATTTTTATTCAATAATAATTTATATTTTAATAGCATTTCTTTTTACCAATTATTAATTTACTTAATGAGCATATATTTATTAGTCTAGTTTCTACAGAGGGTCAAATACAGGAACATGAGTAATAATGATAAACCATTTCAATAACCCTTTAAGGTCAGTATTTGACATGTGACTACAATTCCTCTGTTTCATTTAGGTACCATCAATATTCAAATCAAGACAACCTGGACAGAGCAACAACGGCATCTTTGGACAAAGCAGAGACATCTCTTTGGAGTAATGGACATCCCTCTACTGAGCAAAATTTTCAGTCAAAATTTCCATACCAATACAAGATAATTACATTATCTGGAAACAATGAGTATTTTTAGGATACTATTTATACTTCAGAATCAGTTTCTCTGATAAATCTTGACTGTGGGATCATGGGCGATCATACAACCTCTAGGCGCCCTGGGAACTCAATCTATGTGCATTTATTAAGGACCCACTAAGTTCCCAGCTCTGTGAAACAAACCAGATCAGCTTCAGAAAGTTTGCATAAACTGAAAATGGGTTTCTACTGACATCATACAAGCATGCCATGTTCTAGCAAGATTGCTTCCATTAACAGCAACCCCAAGATACCAGTTTTAATTATGGACTTGTCATTTCTAGTTTCAGCCTTCTGTCTCCACATTGAGGTAAAGAATGTTCCATTTGTAACCAAGCAGAAAGGCCAGGCCAAGATCAATGGGTGCGTTTGTCCTTTAAATCTCTGCAGAAAAAAAAAGTACAAAATGCACCCAGGAAGTAATGAAATATCCCTCCCATTGGTTTCAGCCAAATAAAAAAAAAAAAACAACAACAAAGAACACTGAAAAAATTTTAAAGGAAATGTGGGCAAAGTGCATGCAAAAAGTCTGAGCAGGCTGGCGCCAACCTAATGGGCCTTTTTGGAGGACAACCTGTACAGGCACTCCATGTGGCAGGCTTGTGAATCATGCTTATAACTTGTCCTTACTTCATTGAAACCTTGGATGAGTGTTTGTCAAGGTAAAAAAATGTAGAAGAAAAGGAAAAGACCAGACTTGGTAAGCCTGGGTGGCAGTCACGCACATCTTACCTCTCACCGGGCAGTGACCTTAGTATGTTTTCATGTTTATCTAAAAAAGATAAAAGGTATGATTGCTCAGGAATGAAAACATGGGCAACATTCAAACAGAGGAAAGCAGAAACAGCAGTTTAAGACTATGAGGGAAATGTAAACCAGCCCTGAGAAACATTTGACATTGCCTCTCTCTCTGTAGAGGTCATGCTTGTATTATATTGAAACAAATAAGACAGGACTGAGCAGAAGGTTTTGATAATGGGGAACAGAGCAGTTCTAGGAACATGTCTTACTGTCAGAATTTGTAAGAACCTAAAACTAACAACATGACTCTATCCAACACTAATGACTATGGATTTTTCTGAACTGCAAAGAATTACTAGACTCAAGAATTTTAGCAGAGAATGAGTTGAAAACATACAGATTTGCTTTGCTCAAAAGTATGTTGGGTTATATTGTGCCATAAAGGATCTAGAAAAATAGATTCATTACAAAGTCAGAAGTCCTAGGAGAAAGGAACTGTATAATACACTTAAGTAGCACATATGTATGTATGTGTGTGTGTGTGTATGTGTATGTATGTATATATATGAAGGACTTTGGAACTTGTACAAATGAATTCGGTTTCAGAAATATTTTGTTTACCAAGGAGATATTAAATAGGTTTCCAAGAACCATTTCCATCAACCAACCCAGGGCTTGTATTGGTTACTTTATGTCTTGAATCATGCCCAATGTTGACATCATACAATGTGTGATTATGGTTATGACTAATCCAGCTTTCTTAAGAATTTTAGTATTGACTGCAATTGCAAAAAAACTGAAAGCAACCTAAATACCCAACAACGGGGCCAAATGATATGTGAGACATTAATGTAATGGAGTATTAGAAGGTAATAAAGGTAAAAAAAAAAGAAAACTGAAAGATAAAAAGAAATATGAAAAGATCTGCATGGAATAACACAAAGGGAAAAAGAACAGAAGCAGAGGGCAAGAGTATATTCTAATACCATATAAGAGGAATGAATGTTAATGAATGGCAAAAGAATATTGATCAATGTTTAGGAGAGGCCAAAAAGTTGTTATGATATTTTATGCATTGCAATTCATTTATTTGAATATAGTTTCAAACAAATGCCCGGGTGATCATATTGATATATCATATGAATTTTATAATAAATCATTTAAAATAATTACGATATTGGAACGATTGACTAAAGTTCTTAAAAAGGAACTCCTGGCAAAATATCTATTTCATGGAAACAAACACCATGCCTCTTATGCAAAGTTTACTCATCATAGGTTTTTTCCATCGTGGAAAAAAGTACTTAAGAAATAAAATAAAGATCAATTTTTCATTTGACACAAAGTAAATCATTACTTCCTTTTGGGATGCAGTACCTTTTCCCACTGTTGGTTCCATTTCCCATCATGCCCTTGACCTTGGAGGTCAGCTGTCATTGGAAGATGAAGCTCTGAATAAACAGAGAAGACCCTGTGGTGTCTCTTATCTCTCTGTTTTGCCTCAAATCTCCGGGTGGAGCATTAAATTATTCATCCACTAGTGCTCTCTAGGAGTTACACATCTCCATCACCCACTCCCCCCTCTACCTACCCATTTGTGAGTGAAGGCGGTATCCTTGGGAACCTTATCAGAGATCACAGATTCAGGCTCCAGAAATGAAATAAAAGAGGAAATTGGCTGTATTAGCATAAGAGGAGTCAGCCTGGAGTTGAATACACACATCACCCAGGAGCACACTGGCTTCCCTTATCAGTAGAGGTTGATCACGACTTTCTTTTTTTTTATATACATTCTTTAATTCCATCCAGCCCACTCCTTTGTTCCAACTCATATGAGGGAACATATGAAATAAGGGCAGATGGCATAAGGTCCTGAATAGTTTTCAACACTTCCAACCTTTCCTATGCTCAATAAAAACAGCATAAATAAATGTTCATTTTAAAATAGCTTTTATGCTATAACCCCTCTCTCCTACCCCCATAAAAGACTTGTTACTGAGATTTCAAGTGAGAAAAAACTACAAATAGTTAAAATTTGATTTAAAGGATGTTGCCAGAGAAAGCTACAGTATCATTCAGGGAAATAATCTAAGATATACATTAAAATACAGTAATATGCTTTCTTTTCAGGAGGAAATACACCCAGCAAAACAAGATTATTCCATTATGCACTTTTTTCTCCTATTTTTCCCTTCAAAACTATTTGTCAAGAGACAATGTTCTTTGGTTATACTCCCACTAAGAATGTTTCACAAATAAGCAGGTTTTATGTGTAAGCTATAATAACAGCCCGGAGTCCCACATATATTAAAGCATCTTCCATAAAAATAATCTATAAACATGGGCATATGTTATATGGATAAAAAATGTGATGGGGATGGGAGTTAGCTTTTGTAAGTTTTCTCACTGATATTTTCTTCCTAACATTATAGAACTTTATCAATGAACTTCTCTTTCATGCTGTTAATTCTTCTTCCAAAATCTAATCAGCTACCTGCTCAAATTCCGTCCAAAAATACAATCAGAATGTCAAGCCAGCAATTCTGAGTGCTCTGAATTTTAATATACTGCATATTTGGCTGGGTTCACCATGATTTATAAAGTTCCAGTTTCTCTAAAGTAGTATCTATTGGTCATTTTCACTCTCATTACCATTGGCTCAGACTAAGTCGATGAATCCCCAAGTGTGGCATATATAATACATCCTTCAATTAATGAAATATTTACTTTTCATAAGAATAATGATCAGCTTTCACAACTCACTGTCTGGTCTGAAAGGTACCTTACAAGAGTATGTCACAACAACCATTTGAAGTAAGTTAGCACTGATTTTTCCAGACGCTGCTCTTGAAGGCTAAAATTGACGTGTAGACAAGCAAGTACAAGAAATGGACAGAAATCCAGATTGTCCACCTTTCAATCTCCTCCTGAAAAAGCAGAGTGATAGAGATGGATGATCCTCTCAAATCTATACTACTTGATGGCCTGCTTTTGTTTTATTTGCTGAAGGGGAGAGATAAAACTTCCAACAATATTTCTCTAACAACTTTCAACTTTCAATACTCTTTCTTTTTAAAACTATTTAATTGATTGTTTTTAATATAACTTTGATGTCTACATTCTGCCCCTCACCCCCATAGAAGTCTCTCTTCTAATAGAGAAAAACATTTAAGCCAAATAAACTGTCCCAATAGCCACATATGACAATGTAGACTGTATTCTGTGTTTGGCTTCTGAGAGGAAGGAAATGTCTGTTGTCTTGGGTCATCTGGAGCTAAAATTAATTATTATATTTAATTTTAATCCTGATATCTTTTAACGTTTTTGTTTATGTTATTTGTGCATATATTGCTCTCTGGGTTTTGCCTTATTTGCTCTACTTCAGTTAATACAAATTTTCTTGTATTGCTCTGAATTCTTCATAATCTTCCCTTTTTGATGGAGAAATAATAAACATTCATGGACCAGTTTATTCAACTATTCCCTAGGCATTGCACATTCACTCTGTTCCTATTTATTTGCTACCACAAACATGCTGCTGTGAAATTTTTGGTATTTATGGGTCTCTACTTTTGGTCTTTGCTCTCTTGGGGTATGTCATCAGTAATGGGATCTTTGTATCAAAGGGCATAAACCGTTTAGTATTTCAAAATTACTTTCAATGCTTTCCAAGGGAAGAACTATTTTTATAACCCTCATATAATTGTTTGGAGGATAAGGATGTAATACTTAGTTTATAATCAAGTAAGAAATAAAAGCCTGGGTGTACCAAGGATTAAATGAATTCTGTCCCCTCAATGTTTTCTTTTTCTTATTGAGTAATTGCCAGATATTTTACTAATGCAAGCAAAATCTAAATGATCCAGAATATGTTCATTAAGAAAATGAAAAAAAAATTTAAGTGGATTTCATGGAAAATTATTTTTTGTTTAATGTCTTTCTGGAATATGGTTTTCTCTTGGCTGTTTTTCTCACTGGAAATCAGTATGAAAGAAGAGATCTCCTCCTCCATCCCTCAAATGATGTTGGCTAGCCATGCTAATATGCCTATGAAAACAGCCATCACTTCATCAGAAATACACATGAACAGTTCCCTCTATTTTTTGTTTTAATTTAATAGAAACTACACCTTTCACCACTGCTTCCACCTTCAAAATTCGGATCCCCTAGACAGCTTCCCAACATCCTCATCAATGTTCTTCTCTGCAGCCTTGGGACATTGGATTTGTAGGGGCAAAATGGGGAAATGAATAGAAGAAGGGAGAAAATCCAATCCTGAGGGAAAGCTTCTGTAAAAGTGGTTTTAATTAATCTCTTGACACTCTAATGATACCCCAGTGGGTGTTTTATGTAGCCTTCCCAAGATCTGTACTCTAAAGATAAGACAGAAGAGGAGATCCAAAGGACATTTTACTAACAATTTTCCATGTATCTATGGTATTCTTGAACTTTTGGTGGAGAAAAAGGAAAAGAGGCATTTTGTGACTCTGGCTAAAGTAGGCACTTAATCAATGTTTGTTGACTGCATGATTAACCTGGTACAAAAACAAACCTCCTCTTTATTATATAAATAACAAATGGATCTCCAGGCTTTCTTTTATGGTCCCAGGTGAGAGGAGAAACAATGAAATTCATTCTACTTTGAAATAGCTCTAATCATTAAGATAGCTATGATGCTGTAATTGTTAAGAATTTTTCCTTGCAACATGATTGAATTTGGCTTATTGTAACTGCTACTCTTTGCTAATAGTTATTTTTTTCTGGGGCAAACAGTTAAAAATTAATACTTCTTCCATATGACAGTTTTTCAAATATGTATATAAAGCATTCTGAAGTTATTTTTCCTTCAGTACTTCTAATGGATTTGTATATGGCATAATCTCCTGGACACCCTTAATTATATCTAAAATGTTTTCCCCAGAGCTAAATCCAACATTTCAAATAAGGTCTGACAGTATGAATAGCATTTTCCTAGTGCTTGTCACTATTCCTCACTTAACAAAGTCAGATATCACATTCACTTTTTTGGCTATTATATGATAGTATTGACTCAATTTAATTTAGCATCACTTTTATACAGACATATCATATATTTATCCATGGATGTGAATTGCACATATGCATATATGTATATAGTATTTATGTATGTGTGGCTATATAAGATGTAAGTACACATAGGTATAAGCAAGGTGATGCTCTCCCTTTTGGTTCATGTTTTTTCAGAGAGTCTAGATGGCTACAAGTCATAGAATATCACAACATCCAAAGAATTCAAGTCATGAGGCATTCTAAGTCTGTGGAGATTCAGCTAAGTATACCCAAGAATAATCAATAATCTACTGCAATATCCCTGTAAGAAATATCAAATCATTATTTAGGCAGGAAAATTACTTGTTTATTTTCTTCATTCACCATAAGCAGCAAAGCTTAAGGAAAATGAGGTCAAGAAGAAATGTCTTCTACTCATGCTCTCTCTTCTGCGGTATATTAACAAGGGCCACAAAAGGCCAAAACTTCATTTAGTACAAAACCATAATACAACAAAACAGAAATAAACAACTCTATGAGATAGTAAAACTATTAGAACAAAATAAAAAGGTTAAAAAATGATGAACATATAAGATATATTTTATTTTTAACAACTACTCTGAATAATAGAAACAAAGAAAAATTTAAGAAGTATCAAACTCTCAGAAAATCATAATTAAAAAAGCTTTACAAAAAAAGCTTTAGATGGTATTTCAAGAAATCATAAATGAAAACTTTCCATGTCAACCAGAAGGACAAAGTGAAGTCAGAGCAAATCCATCGATCACCTCCTGAAGGAAACACAAAAAACAAAAGTGCAGTGTATACTTTATCCCATACTGAGAGTTTCCATATCACAGAAAAAGTGTCCCAGGTATCCAGAAATAACTGGATATTAAATAAAAATAGCATTAAACAAGACCTGACAGCTTCCACTATAAATGAGAACAGATCTTGGAATACAATATTATGAAAGAAAAAAAAAAGATACAGACTTATAACTAAGACTAATATACCAAGTAAAATTGAGTTTAATTGTATAGGGGGAAAGCAACTTCAGTGTAATGTAGGACATGGAACAATTTCTGCTAAAAATAAATCCGGAGTTGAATAGGAACTTTGAAATACAATCACGAGAGTTCTGAGTAACTTAAAATGGTGCATTTATAAGAGAAATTAAAAAGCATTGCATCATGTTAAGATTCCAATAGGTTGAAAAGACACAGCTGTTCCTTCAAAATATTAATGTTTTTCAAGTCTATTTAGGGAGTTAAATAAGAAAAGTAGACAACTTAGGCTTCATTTGGTTTCAGTCTGAGAAGAAAGAGAAGAGAGGCTAAAAAGGGATGGATTTCTCCTTATTGGGATCAAGAAGAGGAGTGCACAATAATGGAAAAAAGGAGTGTAGGGGAGGAGTAAGTATCAGATGAAACTCCCTCTTATTTGAAAAATACGAAGAAAGGGTAAACATGCATACATGTACAAAGAGGTCAGTGTGGAAATACATCAAATTCCACAAGGAAAAAGTGGAAAGGGATGATGGAAATATTACAAAGGAGAAAAATACTTGGGAGAGAATAGGTGAAAGCAAAACATTTTTTTTCATCCTGAAAGAGGATTAAAAGGAAAAAATATATAAAGATAAAATAAAAGATCTAAAATCTAAGGAGTGTCTCCTGAATAAATTGTGTGCAAGTGTATATGTATGTGTATGAGTATATATTAACAATATACACACATAATTACACATATTTTGCTGTGGGAAGTTATGAAAGAGATTACTTCAAACAATTGTAGGTATTATAAATTGGTGCAGAGAAGTGAACTGCACCAGGCAAACAGTAACATTGTAAGCTGAAGCTTGAAGGACTTGAAAGACTTGAAAGCTTGAAAGACTTCAAATCTAAAGTTGTAAAGTCTGATTCAGTTTT
>CM053581.1:450392060-450420544 GCA_028627135.1 Pseudochirops cupreus
ATATATATATGTATACATACACATATGTCTATAAAGGAGGGTTTATATATGCATAGAAACTCATATTTGAATGTGTGTATATATGAGTACATAGAGGGCACAGGATAAATTGAATAGGAAGGAATGATACTCTAAAAGGTTAAATTCTGAAGTGGAAGAGGATTAGAATGAGAGGAGACAGGGTGAGACAGAATGGGGTTAATCATCTCACATAGAAGAGGCAAGAGATAACTGTTACAATTTCGGGGAAGAACAGGAAGGCAAAAGGGAAAGGGTCAATCTTACTCTCATTTAACTTAGCTTAGGGAAGGAATGACATAAACTCTAAACTGGCTATCTTGCCACACAGGAGAGTAGGGGGGATGGGGATGAGAGGTGGGATGATGGAGGGAAAGTCAGAGTGGGGGAGAAGGTTGCTGGAATCACACACTTCTGTAAGAGGTCGGAGACAGGGTAGAGAATAGATCAAGGGGGGGACAGGATAGGAAGGAGAACATATAATCAGTCTCTCACAATATGTCCACTGTGGAGATGTTCTGTGTAATCACACATGTACAGCCTGTATTTAATTGCTTGTCCTTCCAGTGGAGGTGGGTGACAAGGGAGGAAGGGAAGGAATTTAGAATTTAAAGTTCCATAATCAAATGTTAAATATATATATATATATATATATGTATATATATATATATATATATATATATATACATATATATATATATATACATATATATATATAATCATTATTAATTACATCCAACTGGGAATTAAGATATACAGGCACTTTGGTAGGGAGATCCATCCTGCTCTACAAAAAACGTTAGAGGGGAGAGGGGGGGGACATAGGAGAGAGCAGATTGGGGGAGGGGTTATACAGTGGGATAACTGTTTTGAGGTGTTAGGTAGGGGAAAGATGAGGAGAAAATTTTTCAAAATTTCAAAATCTCATGGAAATGAATGATGTAAACAAGAAAATAAATAAATAAATTTAAAAAAATTAAAACAATAAACAAAACAAAAAAAAAGAATACAGAGGTGATTTGAAGAGGAGGAGGAGGTTATGTCATAGAACAAAATGTGTTTTAGAATACCTCCCGCAAAAAAAGAAGTTTTTCTCTTTAGTATATTTTTATGTCTCTTTTGCAATTTTGCCTATTCTGCTTTTAAAGGTGTTATTTTTAAAAAATGTTTTTGGTGCCTTTTTTAAACCAAGTTGTTGACTCTTTTTATGATTTTCTTTTTATCACTAATATTTCTTTTCCCATTTGTTCCTCTCCTGTATTATTTGATTTTAAAAATAATTTTCGAGCTCTTTCAGGTGGTGGTGGTGGTGATCTGAGATTAATTAACATATGTCTTTGAGGCTTTGAATGTTGCAGTTTTGAGACTGTTGTCTTCTTTTGAGTTCATGTTTTGCTCTTTCCTGTCAGCACAATAACTTTCTATGGATATGTTCTTTTTTGTTTCTTTGTTTGTTCATGTCCCCATCCTATTTCTTGACTTTTAACATTATTAAAGTTTGTTGAAGTTGAACTCTTTTCATAGGGTGGAGAGGGGGCACCGTTTCAAGTTTCAAGATTTTTGTATTGTTGTTTTCAGATCTTGTTCTATGGTTCTATAGGTTTTCAATTGTCCCAAGGTAGTATGATCTAAGGAGAAGCGTGGTCACTATTCTCTTGGCCTGTGAACAATCACAAGCATTCTTTTCCACCCTGTAATTGTGTCCAGAGTCCCTGCTCTTGCTAGTGCTCCTTTTGACTCTGGTACTTTGACCTAGAACCAAGGGTACCAAGAAGTTAAGGGACTTGCTGTGGATCACACAGTCAGTACATATAAAAAGTGTAACAAACATACATCTTCCTTACCCTTAGACAGGCTCTCTGTCAGAGACCCTCTCTATGATCAATGTATGTGTTTCTATAAAGACATATATGTCTGTATGGGAACATAGATGAAGAACTAGATAACAGCATCTACATGTCACAGACATCATAGATGTCCTTAAACTTCTTTTATTCTTGCTCCTTCATTTAATAGATAAGGAACTTGAGACTTAGGAAAGGGAAGTCACTTGCTCCAGCAACTCAGCAGAGCCAAGAAAGGAACTTACATCATAGCATTATAGATTTAGAGCTAGAAGGAATCTTAGAAGTCATCTATTCCAAGCCCTTCATTTTACATACAAGGAATCTAAGATGTAGAGAAGGTAAATAACCTACCTTAGGTCACACAAGTATTAAGTTACAGAAGCAAGATCTGAACCAGAGAATCTGACTCCAAATCTAATGTTCCTTCTTCTCCCTAATATAAGATTTCCCTGTTGATAGATTCCTTTGGTACAATAGGATGATGATGTACTCACCCACATCTCTATCCATCTACTCCCCATTTTCAGATTTTGCCCTGTCAATCCTTCAATCCAACTAATTTTGCTTCTCAAATTCCTCAGAATTGTTCCTGAGGGAGTTGAAGGACCTAGGTAGAAACAAACTAACTCCATGAGATAAGAGTCAAAGACAAAGATTCAAGAGAAAGAAGAGGAATAAACTTGAGTCATTAGGTAATAGGAAATGGCAGGTTAGTTATTTGAACTGTATATACCTGACTGATGGTGATAGAGTTCAATCCTCTTTGAAGAATGGAGGTATCAACTTCCCAATATTCTGTTGGGAAATGGAAACATTGAAAGTAAAATGAATAAATGAATCCAGTGTTAATAGGCAGATGTAGATTATGCAGATTAGCAAAGAAAACAATTACAAAAAACAGCCCAAAGTCATTGTATAGGTGCACAGTTAATCAAGCCACTAAGAGAGAGGGGGAGAAAGAAACAGGGAAGGAAGAAAGAGAAAGAGAGAGGTGATTTTGTAAAAGTAAGCAACTAATCCTAAAATAATTGTCTGAAAGATGGAAATTTCAAGTCATTTTAGGGTCATAATGAGAAATTTTAGGTATTTTCTAAGCTTTACATATTTTCATAAGTACAGATAGGATAAATGTTAATAATACTCACTCTTTCCCTATCTTGTAGGATCAGAGAACAAAATCTCTTTCTCACCAAAACAGGTAAATTTGATTCTGATCATAATAAACTAGGTCATTGCATAAAACAAACCTGAAGATGTTAAGTGTATTTGAATACTTCACTTCTCATACACTCTGATTATTCTGAATGAAGATTTAGTTCATTTTACATAAAATACGATGTTGCAGAAAATATGATGTTGCAGAAAATACGATTTTACATAAAATAACCAGACAATTGAAAGTGCAGGGAATTGTAGGTAAAGTCAGCCTCAGGATCAGAGACTTGATCTTCAAGTCTTCTTGTCTTGGTCATAGGCTGACTTAAAGCCCCTTGATCTTTAAGTGATACTATAACAAGTGCAGGACATTTTGGTCATTAGCTGTTCTTTGTTTGAATTCAATGGATATCATGATTCCTCTTGGAATCCTCACCTGAAATCGCATTATCATGGAGACTGATTCAGTTTTGATAATCAATGTCTCCTCAGAACCTTCTGTTGCCTGTCCCCTTTGATTGGAGGACTAGAGGATAGAGCTATGATCCAGCAATAAGCTCTTCCCAACCCTCAATTCCCCTGCCCCTACCCTTTCTTTATAAAGGGCTCAGAATTTTCCAGCTAATTTCATTTGTCATCAATTGTTCATCTTGGTTTCAACTCTAAGTATACCCTAGGTCCCCTTCTCCTTTTCAACTTCTTTTTGTGTATTGTCTTCCACCTCTACTCCCTTTTATCCTACATTCCTTGAGGACAGTGACAGCCTTTCTCTTTCTTTTTTTTTATCACCAGCACTTAGCATAGGACTTGGAACTTAGTAGCTAGGATAGAACTTTTGTTTATTGACTATGATTGTTGACTATAGGACTACATTGATGGAGGAAACTATTTCTGCACAAGCTATTTATAATCAAACACAGGTTCTATATTTTTTAAAAAGTAAAAACAAAAAGAAGACAATTGTCATATGTGTAGAAGAAAAGTTAGACCACTAACAACACCTAGTTTTCTCCAATATCCACCTTAAAGCTTCAATAAATGGCTTTCCTGAAACTCCTAGTGCTTACTATTGTCTTCTCTCCACTCCCTCCTGCCTTGCAAAAACATTACCTTACTTTTTAAATGTACTTTAAAAATACTTATATAGATATATTCTGTTTCCGCATGATAAATTGTAAGCTTGTGAGCAGGGTCTGCTTTGATTCTGTCTCTGTATGATCAGGGCCTTTGGGCATGATGCTTGAAACACAGTTAAGTACTCAATAAATGCTTATTGAAGGAGTGATTCATCTATTACATTTTAGTCTATAGCATGAAAAGAAAATGGATATTGAGTTGTCTCCAATTTATTTCTCTTTCTTATTAGCCCAAGTACTGCTTGTTGGAATATTACTTGCCCCTTAAGGCCTAGCTCAAATGCAATCTCCTTCATGGAGTTTTTCCTGCCCCTGATGCCAATCAGTTGCAATACTCTCCCAAGATCCTATATTTCAAAGTACTTTTTCCCATCGCTTATGTACTTAATAATAACTACTGTTATATCATTTTAAGATTTAAAAACTGCTCAAAATATATTATTATTTCATTTGCTCTTTGTGATAATCCTGGGAAATGGGAGATGTTTTTATCCTTGGTTTATAGGTGAAGAATTTGAGGCTCAGAGGCTAACTGTGCTGCCCAGGGTCACACAGTTAGTGTGTGACTAAGTTTGACTTGTCTAAGTCAAGATTCAAATACAGGTCTTCTTAACTCCAAATCTAATACTCTATCCACTATTTCACCAACCCTAACCCAACCCTAAGCTTCTGACTTTATCCACTATTTCACTAAGGTAGACAGGTTTGTATTATAGTTATTTGAATAGTTGATATTTCTTTTAACCAGGTTTGAGATGCCTAAGGACAAAAGTCTTATTTAATTTCTAAGGATACATATATGTGTATGAATATGTATGTGTGTGTACACAGACATACGTTGAGTCTTTAGTAGAGTTTTCCTTATTGAAATTAAACTAGAAAATTACTTGACAAAATTAGGCTGGGTAAGAAAACAAAAATAATGCTGAGTGTTGAAAATTATATTCAATGTCCTCCCAGTTTATGAATCAGCTGAATATTTGGGACATAAACAGAAAATTTACTAAAATTCTCCAAACACTTATTCAAAATGCCCCATCATTTTGTTCTTGGACTGTATATAGCTGATCAGTTCATTTATTTTGTATATCTTCCTAAATTCCACAGTTAAATGAGTTGTTTAGTGTTCCACATTAATCATCAAGAAACATAATGGGGTTTCCCCTATGTAACTAGCTTGAATTAGATTTAAAAGTTATTAGGCATAATAAATGCATGCCTATAAATCTTTCCCCATGTCCCTAGTTTAAGAGAATCTTTTTTGTTGGATTAAAAATGCTTTGAATATATTTAAAATTGCATTTTATTGAAAAACAAGAGTGTAAAAAATGTATGCAATCTATGTTCCTATTTTCCCTCATTTTTATCCTTCCTCCTTTCCATTGCATCTGACTGACTCTAAACCATTAAAGACAAAAGAATGTTATTGTTATATCTAAAAATCTCTACTAGAGGACAATCTGCATTTGGTTCATTTTTTTTTTATCTCCCATTTTGGTCCTCAGTGACTTGGCAATTTCTTTTGATTGTGAGACTGAAGGGCAGGGAGGATTGACCTTTGAGATATCATGGATCTGTTTTCAATTGATTACTTCGTTTTTCATTGGTACACAAAAATTCAGAGTCTGGAATTTCCTCTTATATTATTTAGATCAGTGTGAGGCCAATGAAGCAGACTAAGATGTTCGTTTGCTTTATCAAAGTATATATTTCAATAAAAATATATAAGAAAACAACATCCTTTAGTCTTTAACCAGAAGAGTTGAATGGCCCAAAAGCTTTGGTCTTACAATCTAGAAGAAAAAAAAAAGAAATGTAAGTGATTTCACTTGATCTTGACCTTGAGTGTAATTGTTTCTTAGGATATGTGAACTTGTGAGTGCAATTTATTTTTTAGATCAAGAGAGAGGAGAAGCACAAAAGAGTTATGGACTAACCTCAAGAGATATATGGACTATGCACAGCATTGAGAAAATATGAGAGCATCAATTGACAAGGGAAACACCAAGGTTGATGGGGATTGATTAAAATGAAGTGTGTCACAGAATCAGAACAACTAATCAAGATAACAGGCACCACAGCCTTGCTTTCCTTCTCTTTCTAACTTCTGCAAGCAGAGGAAAGCAAAGAGACTTTCATTTTCAACTCCCATTACTATTTCTTATGTTTTCCTTGAAACAATTTGCAAAGGAAAAAAGAAAGTATTTGGGGTGGGGAGGAGAGGAAGGACTTAAAAAGCAGATATCCAGATATTCTCCCTACTTTACTATTCACTAATTTAGCAGGTCTGAAAGTGTGATTGAAAGAACTTTTGGGGGCCTCTAGGGTTTTCTTAAGGGATTTACAAAGTCAAAATTATTTTCATAATAATACAAAGATATTTTCATTTCTAATCTGGTACATATCAATAGATATAACCCACATGAAGAAAAACTCTTTGAGATCCTCAATAATTCATAAGAGTGTAAAGGGATGGTGAGACCAAAAAGTTTGGGAACAACTGAATTATGTTATGTGACCCTGGGCAAATCACCTATTATGACTCAACCTCCATCATTTCAATTCTTTTGTTTGTTTTCACTTCAACAAACACTTAATTCCCACCACACTTGGACCCAGAGTGAGGACCAACAAAGCCTTTTAAACCTACATATGTCTTTTTTCTTATTGGCCTTACAATGCATCATTTGGACTTCCCCTGGCAAATGTAAAGCAATCCTGATTGGTAGGTAAGCTGGCCTTCAGGTATGAATAATCATGCCCTTCTCTGACACTTAAGGAATGCTAGTTCCTTTATGAGACCCAGCTACCTCTAGTAATCTTTATTATAATAAAAAACCCCTCCTAATTTTGATTAGAAAGCAAGGAGAGGAGGCTTGTCCCTAGAGGAGGGTCTAGCTTGAGCTGATTCTCTGTCACTGGAATAAACAGAAGCAAGAGTCCCACTTGGGAGGAGTTTAGCCCAAGCTGGTTAAAGAGCAGATGCCTTGGGGGCTAGGAGGGATCAAATTACTTGAGTAGTCGGTGGTTCAGAAACTGCCTGCCCTTTAGAAGTTGTGTGTGACAAAATAAGGAAAAGGATGGATTACAGAGTAAAATTGTTATTAAATAATGCAGCATAGTATTAATTTTCCTCACTACTCTCCACTCCATTCCTTTATTACAACTTCAAAGTTAAGTTCCTCTTGTATTGTCCATGAAGGTATCTTTAAAGCCTTATGTCCCCTTATTCCTCATCAACCTGAACTCATATAGTACTTTACTTTTAGTAACACATGCTTTATCATTCACTTATTCTACAGATACTGAAGTCACAGAAAACTGAAGCAGATGCCCAAGGTCATACAGCTAATAATATTCTAAGACTGGATTTGAACTAGCATCTTTCTGACCCAGGTTTGGCTCACTATTCACTGCACCATCTATCTGTCTCAAGGATGTTTCTTTTAGGTCTCCTGAAATAGCACAGTAGTGGGAACATAGAATTTTCTCAATGAAATTTTGTTAATTTATCTCATGTTGTTAAGATTGTTCACAAATGGACAGATACTGAAGCAATGATATACTTAGAGTGTGCCTATCCCCATGTCCAAAGTGAATTAAAAAGCATCCTTTAATTATGTGGGGTATTTCTCTAATAATAAGTTATCTGTTGGACTCTGTCCCTAGTCATGTTGGGGGCTAATTAGGGATAACTTTATTTAGAACACATGAAGTAATCAATCAATCAACTAACCAAAAAGACTTTATGAAGTATCAGGCACATGTCTTCTCAATGAGGGTGGGTGGGGAGGCAAGAAGGGAGAGATTTTGGAACTGAAAGTTTTAAAAACAAATGTTAAAAATTGTTTTTACATGCAACTGGGAAATAAGATATACAGGCAATAGGGCGTAGAAATTTATCTTGCCTACAAGAAAGTAAGGGGGAAGGGGATAAGAAAGGAGGGGTCAAGTGATAGAAGGGAGGAAAGACTGGGGGAAGGAATAATCAGAATGCATGCCATCTTGTGATGGGGGAGGGGAGAGACAGGGAGAAAATTTGGAAGTCAAAGTCTTGTGGACATGAATGTTGAAAACTAAAAATAAATAAATTAATTGGGAAAAAAAAAAGTATCAGACACAGTGCTAAACCCCAGGACTGCAAAGAAAGAGAAAACGATCCCTCTCCTTTAGGAATTCATGTTCTAAAAGGGGAAACCACATGTAAATAACTAGATCCACATACGATATCATATAAACAATATGTGCTGCTCTTTCTTTAGGTATTTAACAGCTAATGAAAGTAAAGAACTAAGGAAGTATTTGAGAGAAATCCAATATAAGTAATTTCTGTTCAGAATACTCCTTTTCTTCCTTCATATCAAGCTTTATTTCAGTCTTGTGTGGTTTTCCCCCCATCTGAATTAAACTAATACTTATTAGACTTCCCTCTTTTAATTTTTTCCCATCTATGTATAGTCTTATAAAATCATAAAAGCATTCTTCAGAATGGTTTTTTATTATAATTGTCAACAACCTATTAAATGAGTATCCATGTTTCCATATTTACAAATTAGGTTATTTAAAAGAAAGTATCATTTTAGTTAGTTGACACAATCTGTTCTATCACAGATAAAACATTTTTATCAGTTAATTGTTTTAAAGTCTCCTAAATGGGAAAGCTCCTACTTCTATCTCAGGAAATGTCTTATCACTGTTCATGACATTTCAAGTGATCTGAGTTAGAGGTATCTGTCAGTTTAGGATTATACCCACATTAGGGAATTTGGGGTCATTGTCTTAATTAGGTAGACCTGGTGTCCGTTTGGAGTATACTGACCCTCAGATCCTAAGATTCTTCAAGGGTATTGAGGAAGATATTAAGCAGCAATTGAAGAATTCAGATAATGCCTCTTTGGCACCTAAAGCTTGGGGCCTTGTTATATTGAAACATTTTGGGCAGAGAAGACAGGCCCAAGCCTCTCCAGGGATCCCACATTCCTTTCCATTGGCTACCTGAGCTATTTATCAGCACTAGGGATACCAGTGACAGTAAAACAATCAATTAAAATTATTGATGAATAGTCTGGCATTAAATAGAAGCTCCATTAGTCAGTCATATTTTCCATAATTATTACCAGTTCAAAATGTCTGCATTTATCACTATGCCAATGGTGATTGCTCAGAACTGCCCAGTTTTCTTTTTCATTTGTAGATTACAAAGACAAATTGGCAAAAAGATATATCCACCAAATATGCCACTCCAGTATCCTTTTCTTTTTATTCCTTCATCTAGCTAACATTTATTATTCACACTGTCTCTCTATATGCGAAACACTATGTTTAGGTATAGGGAAGGGGGGATATAAATATAAGTAAATATTGATCCCTGGCCTCAAGCAGATTCCAGTCTCCTAAGGAAAATAGCCTTTACTATAGAACAAATAGAGATATGAAGAGATGATATCGAGCTTTGGCTGAGAAACAATAACGTGATATTGTCATGCCATAAAGTTTAGCAAGTTGGCGAATGCCTGTGCAACCCAAAGGAAACAGAGAAGTCAGTAAATTTGATTTTCTTTTTGTAATTAAAATTATATATTTGTATGTATATACCTAGTAACTCTCAAGTAACCATCCACAAAAGTTGACAGATGCACAAGCAAGGAGAAAAAATTTCAATTTCAATTTTAAAAAGTAGCAAGAAAACAAACAAGCAAACCACACAGTATTACTGTTCCTATATTTCTTTCTGGACTAGTAGTCTTCTGTGTATTTTTCTGGATCACGGTACTGTTATGTGTCTGAGAAATTTTGTCTCTTCAATCAAATCAAGTCATACTGATTCCTAAATAAATTGCAGCGATTCATAATTTAAGTATATTAGAGAATGCCATGGGTAAGAGAGATTCAATTTGTTTTGCTTGGTCCCAGATGGCAGAATTAGGAGCACTAGGTCTAAATTGCAAAGAGGCAAACATAGGCTTAATATCAAAGGAAAACACACACACACACACACACACACACACACACACACACACAACTTCTTCACAATTAGAAATATCCAAAAGTATAGTGGGAGAAGTATTGAATTACCCATTATTTAAGGTCTTTCGGGTGGATGGCCACTTGTTGATTACATGGTAGAAATGCATTCGTTTTCAGGTATAAATTAGATTGGCTGGCTTCTGAATTCCTTCCTCAGTTGCTCCTATCAAGCATCTCATTTTACAGATAAAGAAACTGAGGCAGACAAGGTTTAAGTGATTTCCTCAAGGTAATACTGGTAGTAAGTAATAGAGTCAGGATTTTAATATTTCTACTGATTCTAAATCAGGTGCTCATGACATACTCTAAGCACTGGTATTTACATAGCTTTGCAAGCAAAAATACTTTTTATTTTTTTTCCTTTTATAGCCTTTTTTGCATATATGTCACTATCGAGCCTACTTCCCAGACATCTCTTTGTCATTCTGCCTATATTTTTGCCAACATCCCCATCCTTCCTGATACAGCCCCTCTCAACCCCCAATATTAGACTTGAATTCTTCCCATTGGTTTCCCTCATCTAATATGTGATCCTTGGATTTGTCTTGCTCTCAGCCAGGTCTCCACACCTGGTACCTGATATTTCCACAGAAAGTGCTCCCTACCTTTTTAAGCTTCCCTTTGTTTGTTTTCTTTCCCATTAGAATATAAATGCCTTGAGGGCAGGGGCCTTCCTGCCAACTTGCCTGTATATGCTCATTTCTTAGTACAATGGTCCATAGTAAGTGTTTGATAAATGATTGATCTATCTATCTACATAACTACTTTCAATAAAAACATTTGCATATAACATTGTGTGTGTGTGTATGTGTGTATGCATTAAAATTGCTTGATTCAGCTATACCCTAGCTCATATTATTGGTCTTCTTTGTTACCAAAAGCAAACATTTGTGATGTTTTGCTACACAAAAGAGTCATAGAAGAAAATCACTGTAGCCTATATTATAGACAATAAAACACTACTCTAACCAAATGAGTTGATTAGTAGCAACAACATGAGGATTATTAAAGAATAACTTCTATTTTGTCGTTAATGATTAAACCAACTATATTTTGCTATTGTCATGGTGAAAATAGTGTGATAATGTGGGGTGAGAAGAGTAATTTTGAGTTCAAAGAAGAAATTTAGCCTTCAATACTAAGAAATAACTTTGAGCATGGTGCTAGTATCATGGAGGAAAATTAACATTTTGAATACCAGCCTTGTTCATAAGGTACCAAGGCAGAGAGAAACCACAGAGGGAACATAGAAAAATGTATCTTTATGGAACTATCCACATTCTGAATATAGGCTATTTCCCAAAGAAATGGAGTAAATCGCCCAAAGTCACACATGGAGTGACAGATGTTGTACTTCAACAATAGTGCTTTGCTTCCAAATTCACAGTTCTCTGCACTGTACCATGGAGTGCTTGGTCAGACATCCTCCTGGACCATCACCAGCGATCTTGACTTTTGTCTTGGCACTGGATTTTGATGACTCTGGAGGAGAGAATGAAGCTGATGGCTTTGTACAACTCTTCTTCAATTAAATACAATTCATGCTCAAGTCAAGACATCACCCCATGATATCATTGGTCCTCTTTGAAAACAAAGGACAAGCAAATCAACAACAACAACAACAGCAAACAACATGGGTACTTAAAGAACACAGAAAATACAGAGTGATGTTGAGTTCATAACTGTCTGTGGGGGAGTTTGCTGTGTGTCAGAGAAGGGGAAAGAGACTCCCTAAGCTGTTAGTCCATGATCAGCCTTGGTGTCCAAGACAACGTCAACTATGTCTTTTGGTTCTCTTTGTTCAAGATAGGAGTAAAGGAAATTGAAAAAGAGGGGTGGGATATAACTATTTATACCTAAAATGGAAATGTATTCAAATGGTCATTCCTTACAAAAAGAAGGGCAGCTAGGGAGAGAGAGTGTCAAGCCTGGAGTCAAGAAGAGCTAAATTCAAACCTGGTCTCAGAAATTTACGAACTGTGTGTCCCTGGACAAGTCACTCAACTTCCTTCACCTCAGTTTCCTCATCTGTAAAAAGAGTGGGTGAAGGAAATGGCAAATTACTCATATCTTTGCCAAGAAAACCCCAAATGGGGTCATGAAGAGTCAGACACGACTGCAACAATGGAACAATAACAAGAAAAGAAATAATATACTACCACTACTACTACCATGCTAGTGAATTAGAGTTGCTAATGATGATATATCTCAATTTACTTTAGAAATGCCATATATTTCAATAGCATTTTTATTTTTCAAATCCTTTACTTACAATATACGATTTATACAGCACTTCAGTGCTTGCAAAATGCCTTACAAACATTTTATCACTATGAACAATATGCCACATGTATTCTTGTCCCTGTTTTTCAGTTGAGGAAACTAAACTTCAATTACAAGCTGATAACTTACTCAGAGTCATAAAAGTAGTAAGTGTCAGAGATGACTTTTTAACACGTGTCTTCCTCACTTTGGTACAACACTATATTCATTATGATACATAGCCTCTATTTCACTCCAAATTTTATTTGGTTTTTTTATACAATCCTTTGACATAGGCCAGGTATTATTAATTTGATTGACAAAATGAGAGACTGAGAACAATTAAGTTTATTGACTTCACTGAAAACATACTATGACTTAGTGGGAGAAAAAGAAGTCAAGTCTCCTGATCCTCATCTGCCCTCTTTTCCCTAGATTCTGCTACCTTAAGCAGGTCAACATCTAATTTTTTATGATACCTAATCATTTATGGTAAAAAATGAATTAAAAACTGAACAATTCACAATTCATTCTTTGAATAATAGTTATGGACAAGATAAGAGAAAAAATGTTTTGATGTTGTACCATTTTTGAGGATGTGTTCATTCCCGAAGTCAAATTCCACGTTCCCTGGTGCTAAGGGTAGATAGTTTTCAATAAGTATAAAACCAGTTCAGTATCAGAATACTATGTGTTATGGAGATATATTGTACATTCTACATATAATAAAACAAACAAATTGTAGTGTGTGGTTGTAATGCCATCCATGCAGGCACAGATAAAGCCAGGCTTGTTCCAAGAAATGGGAACCTTTTTTTTTTTATTCTATGTGTTCATTTCACTGACAACATTGCATCAATATGAGTATTTTTCTTTACCTTAGATTTTAAATTGAATCAATAGACTGACTATGCGTGAATGGAACACACTTTTTTTTTCATTATGCACTTGGGAGGAGTTGACAATCTTGTGAGGCGCTGGGGGGTATCAGTATGTGAGTGGGTGTGTGACCAAGATAGGGAGTTAATGAGATAGGAGAATATGTATTTTGTTGGGGGAAGATGGAACTTCATAACATTTTTTCCCCTATGAAACATACACAAGAATAATGGAATAGATAATATCTTACGAAATGTGGCCTACAGTAAGTTACTGTTGCATGTCTTCACTCCATAGAAAAGGAATGAATTGGAGACATTCACTTATAATGAAAATTGTCTGTATTTTTCTCAATTGAGGGAGTTCATTGAGACTTCATAGAAAAGTTTCATTACATATTACACGGGAGAGAAAAAATACATTTTTTTTTGTTCCAATACCTGCCTCTTATCAGGCGTGACAATGAGCTTCCCCTGTGGTTATGTCAAACAAGAGGCTGCTGCAGATCCAAATGGGTGGAGCAGTTTTCTTTGCTGGTGCCCTTCAATAACAGCTGTCAACAAGTCAAGCCAAAGTATGCTTTGGCGTAAAAACCACACACCCTCCTGGGCTGATCACCTACCATGTTGTTGCTTTTTCTGTTTCTTGAGTGTACATTTAAAAAGATTCTTTCTAAAAGGCATTAATGAGTGGTCATGCCTTAAAGATTTTGGGAGGAAAGAAAGTGAGCAGATGCATGAAGATATGGTAAACATTATAAATTACATACCCATTTTTCTGCCCTACCGAGAATTTGGAGTTGTTATTGTGGCTGTGGCTGTCATCTCACCCACATTTTCACACTGTTCTCCCAAATTGCTTTTGCAAATAGCTCTCATATTTCTCCTTTTTAGCTGTTCTAAACACATCTGAAAGTAGGAGGTAAAAGGCAGCTATTTCTTCATTAAAGTTATCCTGACAACTTTTTCCCATGACAATCTGCTCTGGCAAAACTAAATGATGGGACTGTTTCTACTAATAGCTCTTTCTTACCTGACATCGGATCTACCTTTAAATAAAAACTCCTTGAATTTAGAAAGGTTGGTGCACACATGATTCCTAGATGACCACAGATCTTTGCCAGTCTGCTGGGCTAGGTGATTAGAAAGGGAATGTTCCTAGCATGTCAACAGAGAAATTACTTTCTAGTCTAATCTCCAAGATTTGTCAGACCTGACACCCATTGAGGGCAAATCCTATTTACGTTTAATCTCTTTTTACAAAGTAAACTCCTTGAGGTCAGGGGTTTTATTTTTAGATAAGTTTTGTATAAGAATGAGACTAGGGCCAATTGGTGTTACTGATTTAATATCCCTTTTTTTTAAAATTGGGCCTGTGATTGCATTGATTTTAAGGAACATACAGTGAGGCAACTCCTTCCACTAATGCATATTAGTATCTACTCTACAATGACTTAATGAACTTAATACTGCCCTGTGAAATTGAATGACTTGCCCACAGTCACAAGTAGATGTTAGAGGTGGGACTTGAACACGTGTATTCTTGACTGAATTTGGCCCTCTATTAACTATACCATACTTCCTCTCTTTCTCATTACTGCAGATTATATCCTGGGATATACTATAATTCTAGCCTTGTTTCCTATGTGGGTCCTTTTATATATCGTTGCCTTTTCTTTTATTTATTTTTTTGAAGGAGGTGGTTGTTATATGACTTACCCAGGGAAACACAACTAGTAAGTGTCTTAGACCAAATTTGAACTCAGGTACTCTTGACTTCAGGGTTGGTGTTCTATTCATTGCACCACTTAGCTGCCCCACCTTCTCAACCTTCTACTTGACTCCTATGGTCCCATCCTATTTTCATTCTTATTTCCCAACATCTAATGCTTGATTTAAATTAGTCTTCTTGCTGCTTTTTAGTTCTGATCATGATAGACCATTTCTGATTGCTATAAATTTTATCAGTGGTTCTCAACCTTCTTAATGCTGTGAACTTTTAATACTCGTATGTAGGCATATCTGCATGTGGGCAGACCTGCCTGGAGAAAGATAGAGGAGCAGTGTCTCCATTCCTAAGACCATTGGAAATATGTGTTTTCCGATGGTCTTATGCGACTCCTGTGACCCCTGTGAAAAGGTCGTTCGACCCCCAAAGGGGTTGCGACCCACAGGTTGAGAACTGCTGAATTATATCAATATAAATATTGATGTAAAATCCCATCCACACATATTAGAAAAGGAAATGGCAAACTACTCTAAGACCTGTGCTAAGAAATCCCCAAATGGGGTCACAGAGAGTTAGACACTACTGAAAGATTGAACAACAAAACACACGTACCCATATAACTTCAGAAACAGCTAACATATTCCTTAGAGTGGAAAAGGAGCAATATTTTATTACATACATGTTTCAATACTTTGAATATTATTTGCTTACTCATTAATCATTTCTTAAAATAATGTCTTTTAATGCATTATCTGCATAGATTGCTCTGGCTAAGTCATCACTGGTTTGACCATTCTTATAGAGTAGAAACTCAAAGAAATTTGCTATTATATTGTAAGCTCCTGCTAGAGTATAACTCCTACCTCTGATAATAATTAGTTCACATTTGGAGAGTACTTTACACTTTGCCGAGTATATTCACATCTCATTTGATCCTCACAAAGACCACTCAGGTAAGCAAGGTTGTTCCATTTTATTTATAATGAATCTGGGTCTTAGAAAGGGTAGACTACCTAGGAACAAAAGGGTTGGGCATTTTTAAAGCCTGAATGCAAGACTCTGCTCTTTACAGTTTTTCCTAGCTCACTGCCACTGATTGCTGGATAAAAGCAGAAATTACCTACTTTTCTCTCTAACAAAATTCCTACTAACTCCAGCTAGGGAGCTCTCCTCTCTCATTAAGGTACTCCTGGTTATTAATTCATGCTCAGAACAGGTTCAGGCCTGGGGAAGCCTGGCCTCCAAAAGAGAGATCAAAGTATTTCTCATGTTCTTTGACTCTTTATGCCTCCATCCTAGAGCCCCTATTGAAAATCACTAAAAGCTTAGGATTGGCATGTGTAGGTTCTCTCTGAAAGATAATAGAAAGGTATTTAATGCAAAAATTTTACTAAGTTTAAGATCACTTTTGGTGTCTTCTACCCCCCTCTCAAAAATATTTTAAGTCACAGAAGACTTGTAAGTGAACATTAACAAAGGCTTAAAATGAGATCAAGTAAGCCATAACTCCTATTATTCTCTCCTAGAAGCCTGATATTTAATTCATTTAAGCTTGAACTACTTAGTGGGTCTGTTAATTTGGCATTTCCTCTTCACTTCAACTCTATATCATCTGAACAAATCTTTCAATGCCCATGTCTTTTGATTAGCCAGATCAGGGCGTGGGATCACCATCCCTTTGAAGCTACCATCTCCAAAAAGGATATCGCTGCAAAAACTTCCTGGTGCTGCCAGGCAATTCCCATTAAAAGATTCAGAAGTTCCCTTCTTCTCAAACTCACGAAACTGCTTCTATTGCTGAAAATGAGCCCAAGGTCACTTTCAAAACACCCATGATCAGGGAAAGAAACAAAAGCAGAAGAAATATCTAGTGACCTAAGGTGTGGGCTCACATGTGTGCCACACGTGTGCCTTGCTTTGTACAAATACTTGCGGTGGTCTTCCTCTGACCCCTCCCCTTCTAAGTCTCAGAGATTGAAGTACACATTACATTTTATAGAAAGGAAGGAGATAAAATTGAAGTTATATTCTCTTTTATTAAGTATATCCCTTCCTCATTGTAAAATAGAAAAGTCGGAGCCCAAGTGACCCATTGAAAATGGCTTAGGATTCCACATACGGGGCACAATGGGGAGTGGAAGGACTTGCCAGTTTATTACCTCCACTACAATTCTATCACTATTTGCCTTTAGTACCTATATGTGAATGTAAAAATGCTAAATTATTAGGTCTGTTTATAAGGGTCGAATTCACAAATTCACCCCTGAAAGGCAATACAAATCAATATTAGAAGGCAGTGAATTCAGATTAATTGGAATGATAAATGTTATTCCAGGAGAATGGATGGTAAAACACACTTCCCACTTCTAGTTTTCAAAAGCTGCAGACCAATCATCAAGTATTTAGAAGCCTACTATGTGCCAGGAGCTGTGCTTTGGGTTTGGAATGTTTCATATGTTGTCAGAACTAGTCATTTTGGCGATTAGTTTTGTTTAACCACTTTTCTTTGTAACATAAGAAAAAGACCTCCTTCAATGGTGGAGATAGGGAAGCAAGGAAGCATACATCAGGAAATGTTTTTGCTGTAAATCATGAAAGAAATTACTAAGACAATTAAAAATGAATTAAAGTAACTGCAAAAGTCATGTGCTCTTTTGGTGATGCATAAATATACCCCCAGAACCACACATATCAGGAAGTAACTTCTATGTCTATATTCACATCATTCTTTATGTTCAGAATACAGAGTATCACTTCTGATCCCTCTCTCAAATGTCACCTGTTAAAATGTTCCACATCCTTCAAGGCCCAGGGCAAGTGCCAACTTTTCCCTATAACCTTGCGGATAGTAATCTTTCCCTCTTCTGATCTCTTGTAGCACTTTGTTTGTACCCTTCCATTTACCATATTCTAATTCATAGCATAATTATTTGTGTACCTGTCACCTCACTTACCAGATTATACTCTCATTGATTCTAAGGACCATGTCCTCTTCACCCAGATATGTCTCTCAATATCTACCAAAAAACAGAAACAAAGCAAAAAAAAGAAACTTTGGTTTTAAACAGGTGCTAGGTAAGAGTGGAATTGAAGTGAATGAGCTCTCCTCTTCTATCTCCTGTCTCCTAACCTGTCCTGGCCCCTACATTATCAGATGCATCTGCTTTAGAAATCAATAATGCTAAATATGGATCATAATGCAAATGGTTTTTAATTCCTAGGACACTTCTTATATTTTTCTTCTGCCTTTCATAACTACAGATTATTTTTAAGAGAATTTATTCTCTGGGTTGGAAACCCTAGTGTAAAATGGTGGAAGGGTCCAACACAGGAGGAATACTTGGATCTATGACAGTTTAGGAATTGATTAGGCAAATTAACGGTGGGAGCCAAATTATATACAAAGCGTTTTCCCCAATTTGGGGCAATATATCAAAACTACAGTTTGAAAAAGCAACTCATAATAATTTTATATGAACCATATTAATATTGTAGAAAACAGGTTCAGTGTATATTTTATCTGCATATTTTAAAACAAATCAGTATATATACAGGAAAACATAGTCATGTGTTTTATCTTTACAATGCTGCCTCCTGAATAGGTCAATGTTTAAGTGTTTGAACAATGACAATAAAAATACTGAAGTTGTTAGAATTTTCAAAATACTGTAACACATTTTATTATTTAAGAAACCCAACACAAGTTACATATCTATAGTTTAAAACCAGAACCAAGAATTGTTTTTTCAACGTTTTTCAGAATGAGAAGAGCTTTTATTTCTATTCAGAGCATGGGAACATGCCATATTTCTTTACTATCATGACAATCAAGCAGTATCTTTCAAAAATAATGGAAATGTAAGTCATCAGCCCTAAATGTGACCCAGTCTTAATTTAATTAATTCATTACTGTCCTGTCTTTTGCTAAATTCTCAGCCACAGAGCTGACCATTGCTTTGAAGGTGTTAAATAACCATTTAAAATAGTATGTACATGCAAAGATGATAAAAGGCCATTAAATGCTAAAAAGGGGAATAAATTGCTCTTCCTTTTTTTTTTTTAACAAATGGCTGGGAGGGTTATAATGTATTTGATTTTTTTTTTCCAGAGGTAATCTTAGATGTGGAGTGAATGAAGTGAAGTCTGTTATCAATCCATAACATCTGCTGCAGTGTCAAGTGATGAAATGGGTGACTCCAGAGCCCAAGACAGCTGGGACGGCTTTCTTAATGCAGTAGGGTATTGTGCAAACAAACAGGCACTGATACGGTCTATGGTTGTCACAATTATTCAGGCTGGTGATACATCTTCCTGTATTAGGCTGCTCGAGAAGCCCTATTTCTTTTAAAAGTAAAGTACTGTATAACAATCATCACCTTACACTATATAAGTCAGCTAAGAATAAACAGAATAAAACATTGAAAATAAAAATAAATTAAAATTAAAATTTGCCACCTGAATAATAAAGCATAATACATATGAAATAGTTGAAAAAAAAATCCTGGCTTCAGAACATGAAGCTGAAACATAGTGGACATCTCCATTGATCTATAGAGATGAAAGCATTCTTCATTTTTCTTAAACTGTACAATCAGGTTGCAAGTGCATTTTTCAAGGTAAAAATGAGCACAGTATATCAAGACGCCTAGTTGTAGACTATGCCCTCATTGGGGTCTGCATATTATCAAAAACATAGAAGTTATTTTAAACCAGTGGATCTTAAGTATGGACAAGGGGTGATCTGCACCTACCAACAAGTCAGAATACAGGGCTCTCTCTAAAAGAAGCAGCTCAATTGAACTACAAATTTAAATTTGCTTGGGTCCCAGTTCTGGCTTTCACCAGACCCTGGAACTGCACAGAGCACAAGTCCTGCTTCAAATCTGACACAATCCCAGAGGCTCAATCCAGGCTCAGATAATAGAAATGAGATTTTAAATCTGCCATTTATGAGATGTTGTAAGAACTTCCATAAATCAAAACTCCCTGAGTATTAGCTCCTTCCAAACCTTTGCTTTAAGCTACTTTCTAATTCTTGGCAAACAAGGTGATGGTAGTAAATGGAATAAAGATCAAAATAAGTAATTGTCAGCCATGGACAGAATGCTCATTCTTAAAGACTAGAGTGACAAATTTAAAAAATCCAACCTGATCTGTGTGAAAGAATTAAAGGCTACGTTTTATTTTTATCTCTCTTCTTTCTATTTTTTTAAAGTCTACTTGCTTTCTACATTTGTGCTGGACTGATTTTTTTTTTCCAACCTAGATTTTCTGGTTTAGCTGTCGCCTTGTCAGGTAAATCAGGGATGAGTATTCTCAGGGCCCCAGCATGCTGGTTTTTGGGAGCCTGACTAGGCAAAATTTCCATCCACCCTTACCTATAAGATCTCATGGATGGATTTATGAGTCCTGAGGTTATAGGGTAATTATGCTCACAACAGGCACCCTCTGGCTATGTGTTCCCAGAGTGTTGCAATGCCTTCCCATCCCTCCCCTGTTCCCACCATAGCAGAATTGTTTGACTTGCCAACAAGTCATCCCCAAATCTTTCTTCACAAAATCCCTTTTTGGCTTCAATCAAACATCCCAGTTTGGTTCCTGATAGAACAAATATATCAATGATTCCTTGATGGTCACCATTTCTCTTGGCAAAATGCTCTCAGATCCATGGGCACCCTTTTAAGCTTCCTCTAATAGAAGTGTGTCCTATTGTACAGACATGAGAGTTCTAATGTTGTTACTGTTTCATGAATGTGATACGACCCTGGGCAAGTAACCCAGTACTACTTCATTTTTCTCTTTTTCCTTTACTATGAAAATAGGTTGATGGTATCATTCTACCCTGGGGTACTTGGGAGAAAGAACTTGTAAAATTATGGTTAAGCCCTTTGTAAATATTAGATGCTATATCATGATCATATGAGTGGTACAGAGGTAGCATTTCTCCTTGTAACTTTTCCTGTATCATATGAGCAAAAGTATGAGGGAAGGAAGTTTTATTTAAAAGGATTAGTTCAGTAGAAAAATACCGTGTAGTGTGTTTATATAAGTTTTAAGTGCTTAAGGTGTGCCATTTGCCAAGGGATTAATTCAAGGGGTAAACAAATTACTCAATTTAATTTTAATAATTTTAAGGTTAGTCCAATTGCCCAAGATACCTGAGAACATATCTGTATATAATCCAACAGAATGCCAAAGAAGAATGGAAGAAATAAAAATCCAATCTTTCTTAATTCACTCATTCAACACATATTTCTTGGATACTTGCTGTGTGCAAGGTACAGACAGCAGATATTGGCTGGTCTTATTGGCTTGGACATCTGAAGCCCAGAGAATATTTCACACGTGCTTAATAAAGTCATTAATTTTAAATAAAAACTTTAAAAAAACTAATGGATTTCACTATATTCTTTATGTCCAAGAGAAAGATTTTAGAATCATCCTTGGGGTGTCATTTAATGCCAAACTTCTAAGAAAAAAATTGTGACTTATTTATTAAATATGACTATCTCTAGATTAAGGTTCTATAAGCAGTCATGGTACATGCAAGGACACTGACCTTATCCTCACATAGCTTGCAATTTAGGAATAATAAAAATAACTGACATGTACGTAGTATTTTTATTCTTGTTGTTGTGTCTTTTAAGTCCTGTTCAACTCTTCATGACCTCATTTGGAATTTTCTTGTCAAAGGTACTGGAATTGTTTGCCATTTCCTTCTTTAGATCATTTTACAGATGAGGAAACTGAGGCAAACAGGATTAAATGACTTTTTCAGGGTCACACAACTAGGAAGTGTCTGAGTTCAGATTTAAATTCAGGAAAATGAGTCTTTTTTACTCCAGGCCTGGTGCTCTATCCACTGGGCCCCATACATAGCATTAAAGACCTGCAAATCATCTTACCCACATCCTGTCATTTAATCCTTGAAAAGACTCTCTAAGGAAAACAAAAATACAGATATCCTTTTACTCATATTGCCTACCTTAAAAAAAAAGGTGGTTGTCAGGAAAGTTCTTTGTAAATCATAAATCTCACATTGTTTCATCCTTAAAGGCAGCTAAAGAGGCACAGTGTTGTCCTTGAAATCAGGAAGGAAGACTTGAGTTCAAATTTTTGCTTAGACACTAGCTGTATGATTCCAGACAAGTCACTTAATCTCCCATTACCTCAGTTTCCTCATCTTTAAAATGGGAATAAAAACAGAACCTATCCTCCAGAGTTGTTGTTAGGATCAAATGAGATATTTGTAAAGTAGCACGCTATGTAATGGAATTATCATTATTTATGATTTATAGAGAACTTTCCTCTCAATACACATTTAGGTAAGCGTGTAAAACATTTATCATTCATCTAAAATGCACCACTTTTGCTTGTTCAAAGACCCTCCATCATCATCTTTCTCCTTATCCTTAAACACATCATCTTGTCTTCAATTTTTCCTAGGTGCTGTAGTAAGAGAGACAGAGAAAGAGAGAGAGAAAGAGAGAGAGAGAGAGAGAGAGAGGGAGAGACAGAGAGACAGAGATAGAGAGACAGAGACAGAGAGAGAGAGACAGAGAGAGAGACAGAGACAGAGAGAGACAGGGAGACAGAGAGAGACAGAGAGGGAGAGAGGGAGAGAGAGACAGAGACAGAGAAACAGAGACAGAGAGAGACAGAGATGGAGAGAGACAGAGATGGAGAGAGATAGAGAGACAGAGACAGAGACACAGAGAGACAAAAAGAGAGACACTGAGAGAGATGGAGACAGACAGAGATGGTGACAGATATATGGAGAGATGGAAAAAAGCAGGAGACAACAGCAACCAAGAAAAACAGAGAGGAGAGAGAAATAAAAGAAAGAGAGGATAGAGGGCTCAGGTGCCTATCTCTTAGTTTCATTGCTCACAATAAAAAACTCATAGTGTATTTCAGAAGGTCTGCTCAGTTCAAGTGCAGAGGTTAGGGTAGAAGGTAAGATATCTGTTTTTAGTGAACCAAAGAAGGAGAAGGATGATGTTGAGAAGGAGCAGATGGCAGCATAGATAAAGGGAGAAAAAAGCATCAATGCCTGTGACTCTGGGAGGAAAACCAGAGAGAATTAGAACTGGCAAGCAAAACTTTCATTTTACAGAAAGAAAATTGATTATAGACACATTTATGAATAACTAAGGTCTAGAGAAATGAAAGAATTTGCCCATGGTCACGTAGGTAACAGACAGTAAAATAAGCTTTGGATTCCACTATGATCACCAAGTTCATATTTCATTGAATTTTTGTTTCAGACCATACATAGGAGCTACCACCACTGGTTTGGATCTAGAAGGTACAAACTATTTGGTATGTGAAGAAGTCAGAGTCTCTGATTCTACTTCCATTTCAGCTAGAAATGGAGGGATGTTTCTCAAATCCCATCATCCTCCACTTAATGTAGTTTTCCATAGAAACCATTATGTATGGCATGACATGCTATTAGCAATAAGTGAGTGCCTATATTATACTATTAGCAAGATATTTAAAAAAAAAACTTCACATTTAAATGAAACTGTAAGGTTTGTGATCTAGCATTATAGAAAGAAAGATCTTAGAAGTGAGCTAGTTTGTTGACCTACAGAGTCCTATGGAAAAGGACAAAGAGGTCCAGCAATATGAAGTAACTAAATGTGTCTTCAAGTTCCACACTATTTCCACTCTTTTATGTTGCCTCAAACATTAAAAATGTGTTTCCCCTATGGCATGTTAAATAACCATATAAAACAAGTAGTAAGATTATTGCACTCATCTCACAGAAAAAGAAATTGAAACTCAGAAATTTTGTTTTATTTTGTTTTTTGTCTATGGTCACAAAGCTAGTAAACTACTAATTATCTAAGGTAAGATTTAGACAAAATGCTCCTGAATCTAAGTCCAGAACTTTGTAAATGAAATCTAAATATCTCTAATAATAATTTACTTTTATGTCTCTGCATGAGAAGTAGGTGGCATAGAAAGCCAGTCTCATAGCAAAGATTACCTGGATTTAAGTTCAGTCTTTTACACATATTCTACACATATTGACAGTGTGACTCTGGGCAAGTCACTTAACAATATCTTCAGACAGTCCTCTAAGTCTGTAAGTTGCAGTGAGGGGCTCAAATGCATTTGCAGAGGGATTTTCCTCATTAGGTAGCTCCATATACCTTGAAATGACAGATCTAATTCCTTTCCCAACATATTGTTTTGTTAGTTTATGTTATTTTCCAGGTGAGGGAAGTGATATTCGAAAAAATTTAAGAATTTATATGTAGACCTAAAGGTGTTAAGTATGAGAGTCAGAATTCATATTCAGGGTGCCTAACAACAAATCCAGGCTTCTTTCCACTATATCAATAATATTTAGTGAGGAGAAACACACAGGAAGTACTATAGGAATTAAGAGGAAGAAGAGATCTATTCTATTGGGAACAATTGGAAACTTTATTCAAAACATGTCATTTGAGTTGAGCAAAGAGAGTATATTGGATTGCAACAGTTTTGTTTTCAATTGGAAGAGTAGAATGGGAACAGGAAGCATTCCAGGTAGAGCAAATTGTGTAAGAAAAGATTCAGAAGTGAAGGAATAAAGATGAAAGAATAATAGCATGGACTTACTTGAGCTCTCCCCCCCAACACCTCCAAATACTTGTTAAAAATGACTCAAAAATTCTAGAGCAGCAGAACCAACAAAATGACAGAGGGAAACAAATTTCCAGCCCAAGACAACCTGGAAGGTTGACAGGAAAGGTCTATTGCACCAGTCTGAGAGAAGAGTGCGGTCCAGTGTGAGGCAAGACACCACAGATGGTTTCCAGACTTCTCAAGCCACGAACACAAAAGACAACTTAGAAGGTCAGTAGGAAAGGTCTGTTGAATCTGGATGAGAGAAGAGCAAGGTCCAGTCACAGGGAGGTGGTGGTGGGAGCAGCAGCAGTGGCTATTTCTAGAGCTCTCAGCCCAGAGAAAGTGTGGGGATCCAGAGGCTGATCAGAGGTGGATTGCAGGGATCTCTTTGGTGGTGCTGACGCAGGATTTTCTTGCTTTCCCCATGCTTGCATCTGGGTCATGGTCCTGGGGTGAGAAGGAGTCCTGGTGTGGTAGAGTTTGTGCTGGTGGTGGAGAGGGAATCCTCTTCACATTTCCAAGACAGAAAAGTGTATCTGTGGTCACTCATAAATCAGAAGAGGAGTAAACACCTCTCCTTTCATCATGCAACTTTGGAAGAACTGAAAATTTATAGGTCCCTAGAAATATCTCTGAAAGCAACTGCACAAAACCCCTGAAGCTTGAGACAGTATACTTTCTACACTGGAAGCAAAGACGTGCCTGAACTAAGAAACTAAAGAGCTAAGAAATCAAATGGGAAAATGAGCAAACAGCAGGAAAAAAAATAATACTATTGAATCTCACTTTGGTGACGAGGAACACCAAAACATACAAACAGAAGAAGACAACAAAGTCAAAGCTCCGATACCCAAAGCCTCCAAGAAAAGTATGAATTGGTTGTAAGCTATGAAAGAACTCTAAAAGGATTTTGAAAATCAAGTAAGAGAAGTAGAGGAAAAATTGAGATGAGAGTGATGTAAGAAAAGAATGAAAAAATAAGTCAACAGCTTGTTAAAGGATACACAAAAATGCTGAAGAAAATAATACCTTAAAAATAGACTTGCTCAAATTGCAAAAGAGATACAAAAAGTGGCTGAGGAAAAGAATGTCTTAAAAAGCAAAATTGGTCAAATGGAAAAGAAGGTCCAAAAGCTCACTGAAGAAAATAATTTCTTAAAAATTAGAATGGAGCAAATGGAAGCTAATGACTTTGTGAAACATCAAGAAATTCTAAAACAAAACCAAAAGAATGAAAAAAAAGTAAAAGACAATGTGAGATATCTCATTGGAAAACCAATTGATCTGAAAAACAAATCCAGGAGATATAATTTAAAAAATTATTGAACTACAGGAAAGCTGTGATCACAAGAAGAGCTTGGACATCATTCAAGAAATTATCAAGGAAATCTGCACTGATATTCTAGAATCAGATGGGAAAATAGATATTGAAAGAATCCATCTATCACCTCCTGAAAGAAATCCCAAAAGGAAAAATGCTAAAGATATTATAGCCAAAGAGAAAATATTGCATGAAACCAGAAAGAAACAATTCAAGTATTGTGCAGGACATTTAGCAGCTTCAACATTAAGGGATTAAAGGATTTAGAATATGATATTCTGGAGGTCAAAGGAGCTGGGATTAAAACTAAGAATCATCTACCCAGCAAAACTGAGGGAGGGAAATGGATATTCAATGAAATAGAGCAGTGGTTCTCAACCTTTCTAATGCTGTGACCCTTTAATACAATTCCTCATGTTGTGGTGACCCCCGACCATAAAATTATTTTCATTGCTACTTCATAACTGTAATTTTGCTACTGTTATGAATCGTAATGTCAATATCTGATATGCAGGATGTATTTTCATTGTTACAAAGTGAACATAACCCATAGATTGAGAACCACTGAAATAGTAGAACATATCTCTATCTATTTCTATCTATCTATCTATCTATCTATCTATCTATCCATCTATCTATCTATCCATCTATTTTTCTACCTACCTATTTATCTACATAGACAGAGGGCACATGCTGAGTTGAATGTGAAGGGATAATATCTTAAAAAATAAAATTAAAGGGTGAGAGAAGCATGTACTAGGATAAGGAGAAAGGGAGAGGTAAAATGGGTAAACTATCTCACATGAAATAGACAAGAAAAAAAAACTTCTACAATGGAGGGAAAGATGGGGGAGGTGAGAGGGAATGGGTGAATCTTGCTTCCATTGGATTTGGCTTAAGGAGGGAAGGATACCATAGGGTACCATATCCACTCAAGTGGGTATGGAAATCTATTTTACTCTGCAGGAAAGTAAGGAGGAAGGGGAAAAGACAGGGTGGATGATAGAAGAGAGGGCAAATGGGAGGAGGGGGTAATCAGAAGCAAACACTTTTGAGGAGGGACAGGATCAAAGGAGAGAATAAAATAAATGGGGGGCAGGATAGGATGGAGGGAAATATAATTACCCTTTTACAACATGACTGTTATGGAAAGTGTTTTGCATGACTACACTTGTTTAACCTATATCAAATTGCTTGCCTTCTAAATCAGGGTGGGTGGGGAGGAAGGAAGGCAGAGAATGTGAAACTCAAAGTTTTAAAAACAAATGTTAAAAATTGTTTTTACATCCCACTAGGAAATAAGATATATAAGTTGTGATATATAGAAAACTTTCTTCCCTTACAAGAAAATAGAAGGGAAAGGGTTAAGAGAAGGGTGCGGTGATAGAAGGGAGGACATATTGGGAGAAGAAGAATCAGAACGAACACCATCTTGAGGTTGCAGGGAGAGATGGGGAGAAAATTTGAAACAAACTCTTATGGAAGTGAATTGAAAACTAAAAATAAATTGATTAATTTTTTTTTCAAAAAATATGAAGAAATAGGGGGTGGAGCCAAGATGGCGGCATAGCAGCAGCAACATATCACAGGTCTTACATAGCCACCCAAAAATACCCATAAAACATGACTCTAAATCAATCCTAGAACTCCAAAACACACACAAAGATACTTCCCACTAAAGTCAGCTCGGCTACGAGGAACCATATCAGCACTGTGAACCAAAACGAGACTGGCCTGAAGCTGCAGCTGTGCCCCAGGGGCGGCTGGACAGGAGGAGTGGAGGAGCCTCTCAGGTGAGTGGATTAGCAGCAGCTGTGAGTGGGGATTGCAAAAGGGGGAGATAAGCAGTCCGGCGAAAGGCCTCCAGAGCAGAAAAGCAAAAGGCAGAGGTTTTGGACCTGCCTCCGCATTGTAGCTTCCCGCCCGTGGCCTGCAGACAGCAGGGGGACTAAGAGATTTTTCTGAGGCTAGTGCTCTCACGTTGAGCAGCCTGGATCCAGATAGCCATCTTGGGACTCTGTCTTGGAGTCTTCATTATCCAGTCAGCCAGAAGTAATTAGGAAGAGTCCCAGCATCTTCCTGAGAGCTACGGCAGCCGGGAGGACCCCAGGGATTTGGGATAGAGCTTTCCCTTCTGGAAGCAGAGCCCCACATAGATTAAAAAAAAAATCACGGTCTGAAGAACCATGAGTAAGAATAAGCATAAGAAGCAAAGTAAGAACAGCTCCCAAACCCTTGATTCCTTTTTTGGGGAAAAGAAAGATCATGGGAGAGAAAAGGAGGAGGAGAGGGCAGCCAGAGCACCCCCACCAGGGGCCTCCAATAAACATGAAGAATGCCTTAAAGCTAGAGATGAGCTGAAGAAGGATTTTCAAAACCAAATAAGGGAAGTGGAAGAAAAATTGGGAAGAGAAATAAGAACGTTGCAGGAAAATCATGAAAAGAGAGTCAGCAGTATGACTGAAGAAATCAACACCCTAAAAAATAGAT
>CM053581.1:450421044-450435954 GCA_028627135.1 Pseudochirops cupreus
AGGCAGCTCACCATTCTTGCTCTCACCTCAGCAAAGTCAGCATGCAGGCAGTTCTGCATTTTGGTTCTATGGCTCCACAGAGTCACAACTATCACAACTGGGAAACAAACAATTATCCCAGCCCCCATACTTTCCTTTTAGTTCACAGATCCTGTTCATGAGGCCATTTGTGTTCAGCAAGCACCCTAGCATACCCAGGGCAGATGCTACCATAGGTTCTTAGATCTGCTTTTCTAAAGGAAAGCAACTCAAAATGGGTTAACAGCCTCACTTTAATCAATCAAACACCTATCATTTACCTAGTTCAGGGGGAAAAATCAGCATCCTGAATTTCAAAGAATACAAACAGAATACAAAACGCAAGTTACAAGCAGACAAAGAAACAGATCAGCAGACGGCTTCCAGCGTCTGACCATCACATCCATACTTATTCAGTTACCAGAGAGGGAAGCACCAACATCTGGGTTTTTCACAGCCTGGGGGCTCAACAGCTTCCCAGAGTCTCCTCTGGCCAAATCACACAACTCTTCTCAAAGTGAACCCCAAAGCAAAACCTCATATCAGGGTGTATATATAACCTTCTCCTGGATCGGAGAATGTCACAGCCCTCTTGACCCACTGCGCAATCACAAAGCAACAAGGCGGGGCATTCCTGAAGATCAAGTCTCCTGCCACAGGCTCCATGTGACCACATTCAGCCTATTAGGGGGCAGAGTATACTTTCAAATCAGGGAAGGTTCTCAGAGCCACTTAAGCCACTTAAGCAAAGGGCCTAGGGGCAGGGAAGATCTTCAGATTCCCATAACACTTGTCCAGGGCCACACAGCTAATATGTGTCTGAGACCAGATTTGAACTCAGGCCTTCCTGATTTCAGGCCTAGCACTGTATCCTCTGTGCCACCTAGCTGCCCATTGTCATCACATTTGGCTAAAAGTTGCAGATAACATAAAATCCTATGGTGTTCAATGTTTAATTTTTGAAATAATGTTTTATTCAGTAGGACACTAAAGTGTCATTTTTCTGGCTTCCCTAAAACAAAATAACCCCTTCACATACAATATATCACTGTATAACCATCCCAGATCTTATGGCAAAGTATTTTGGAAAAATGTGGAGTGTGACCACTATGTGAACTTTTTAAAAAATTATTCCAGTATTACTTTAAAATTTTTTATTACTAAACTGTCTTTGGTGCAAGATTAGGATGCCTGGAATACTCACGAATATGTTAAAATTGGGAAGATGTACGTATTACCATAGCACGTGACTTATTCATGGCAGTTTTGCCTGCCCACCTGCTGCCCTTGTACCTACAGGTCTTCATTGGGTTGAGTGAAAATACCCTTAGTCCTGCAGTGCTCTAAACAAACCACTCAAGTCAGCTTTTGTAAATAGACTGACAATGCACATGCACTGAGAATTCTAGACTCACAGCTCACAAAGCACTAAAGATAAATGCGTATCCATATGCCACTGGAATACATTGCTGCTCTACTTACCTTTTAAGTGGCATGATGAATAGGATTATTCCATGCAACAATTTATGCAATGAAAGGTTATAAACCAATTTTGGAACTGAAAAAAAAAAGGTGCAACGATTATGTGGTAGCAATGTTTATGCAGTGAAATATAGTAGATAAAAATGAGGTAAAATTCAAGGGTGAATCTGATTGCATAGATTTGTAAACCAAGCAATCATAGAATCTGAGAACTGAAAGAGATCTCATAGGCCACCTAATATAGGCCATATCCATATAAAATCCTTTCTACAGCATCCCTAGCAAGTAGTTATCCAGCCACCTATTGAAGCTGTCTCAGAATGGACACTCAGTATGCCCAAAAGCAATGCACTATACATTTGGATGACTCTAACTCTTAGGGAAATTTTATCTATATCAGACTAAAATTTGTCTCCCTGAAACTTCCACCAGTTCTTCCTTGTGAGACCAAGAAATAATTTTAATCCCCCTTTTTAGGAGGATTCCTTTAGATACTTACGATAGCTATCGTGTTCTCCTATTAAGCCTTTTTTCTTCCATGCCAACTATCCCTAATTCATTCAATTAATCCCTGCAGATCATAATTTCCAGCCTCCTCAGCAGCCTGGCAAACCTTTTTTAGATACACACAAGATAGTCAATGTCTTTACTCAATGTGGTGATGATAAATGAATAAAAAATTCATAACGTGTTTTTTACCAGGAAAGAAAGTGGAAAAACTATTCCTGAGAGCAATCTGGAATTATGCCCAAAGAGTTATTAAGCCGCCTATACCCTTTGGCCTAGCAATACCACTATTATGTCTATTTCCAAAGATGATTAGAAAAAAAGGAAAAGAAATCATATGTTCTTTTGTTTTGTTTTGTTTTTTGCAGGGGGCAATTGGGGATAAGTGACTTGCCCAAGGTCACACAGCTAGTAAGTGTTAAGTATCTGAGGCTGGATTTGAAATCACATCCTCCTAACTCCAGGGCTGGTGCTCTATTCACTGTGCCACCTACATGTTCTAAATTGTTTATAGCAGCTCTCTTTGTGGTGTCAAAGAAATGGAAATTTCAGGGATACACATCAATCAGGGAATGGCTGAACAAGTTGTGATACCTGATTGTGATGGAATACTACTATGCTATAAGAAATGATGAGCTCTCCAGTCATTCTGGAGAGCAATTTGGAACTATGCCTCAAGGGCTATAAAAATATGAATACCCTATGACAAAACAGGAAAATGATAAATGCTGTAGAGGATGTGGAAAAATTGGAACACTTATGCATCATTGGTGGAGTTGTGAACTAATCCAATCATTCTGGAGAGAAATTTGGAACTATGCACAAAGGGCTATAAATAAGTGCATACCCTTTGACCCAGCAATAGCACTTCTGGGGCTATATCCCAAAGAAATTACAGAAGTGGGAAAAAGACTCACGTGTACAAAAATATTTATAGCAGCTCTTTTTGTGGTGGCAAAAATTGGAAGTCAAGGGGATGCCCATCAATTGGGGAATGGCTAAACAAGTTGTGGTATATGAATGTAATGGAATACTACTGTGCTATAAGAAATGAGGAGCAGATGGACTTCATAATAACCTGGAGAGACTTATATAAACTGATGCTGAGTGAGGAGAGCAGAACCAGGAGAACTTTGTACACAATTACAAACACATTGTATGTGTGAAGACTAGCTTTGATAGACTAAATTCTTCTCAGCAATATAAGGTTAAAAGATGATTACAAAAGACTCATGATGGAAAGGGATATCCACAACCAGAGAAAGAACTACAGAGTCTGCACATTGAAGCAAACTATTTGCTTTCTCTCATTTGTGTTTTGTTTTGTTTTATCCCTTTTTTTTCATTGTTCAGCCAGTGGTTATAATCTTTTACAACGTGACTAACATTCAACAGGAAGGTATTTGTAGAACTTATATTTGATTACATGCCACTATGGGGGGAGGGGAAGGAGGGGGGAGCGAAGAAAATTTGAAACTTAAGAGATTGTGGGACCGAATGTTGTAAATAAAAAGGAAACAAAAAGACATCAATTTTTTTTTAAATGCGCATACCCCTTGACCTAGCAATACCAATTCTAGGGCTGTATCCCAAGGAGACCATATAAGTAGGAGAACCCAAATGTACAAAAGTTTTTATGGTAGCTCTTTTTGTGGTGGCAAAAAATTGGAAATCAAGGAGGATGCCCATCAACTGAGGAATGGTTGAACAAGGTATGGTATATGAATGTAATGGAATACTATGGTCCTATAAGAAATAAGGAACACATGGACTTCATAATAACCCGGAGACACTTATATAAACTGATGCTGAGTGAGGGGAGTAGAACCAGGAGAACATTGTACACAATTACAGACATATCATATCTGTGACAACTAACTTTGACAGACTGGGCTCTTCTCAGCAATGCAAGGCTGTAAGACAACTCCAAATGACTCATGATGGAAAAGGCTATCCACATTGAGAAAAAGAATTACAGAGTTTGAATGCAAATTGAAGCAAACTACTTGCTCTCTCTCTTTTTTTGTTTTGTTTTGTTTCTTCTTTCTTGTTCATTCCATTGGTTATGATTCTTCTTTACAATTTGACTACTGTTTAATGTAAAGGTACATGTAGAACCTATATCAAATTACATGCCACCTGGGGTGGGGGAGGGAAAGAAGGGGGGAAAAATTGGAACTCAAAAACTTGTGGAACTGAATGTTGTAAACTAAAAGTAAATAAATTTAAAAGAAAAAAAGAAATGATGAGCTCAATGCTTTTAGAAAAAAACATGGAAAGACTAACATGAAATAATGAAAGTGAAAATGAGCAGAACCAAGAGAACATTGTATACAGTAGCAGCAATATTATTTTAGGAACTTTGAGTGAATAAGTTATTTTGAATATTATAAATATACAAATTAAGCATAAAGGGCATATTAGGAAAGATGAGACATAAAGGGGTGTGTGTGTGTGTGTGTGTGTGTGTGTGTGTGTGTGTGTGTGTGTGTGTGTGTATCTAATGGTAGCCATTTCCAGGACAGACTGGGAGGAAGGTAGAAAAACAGAAATATCAATCATAATTTCATTGTATATTTGAAAGGAATAGAAAGTTATTCATAGTAGGTCTGCAGTTTCATGTGGAATCATCTTTTTATTATTCTATGTTAAGGAAATGCTTGTTTCATTACATTAATACTTATTAATGTAAGAAATAAAAGGGAAAAAAGAAAAACTATTCCATTCCTCATGCTGCACACAGTGCTACCATTAATGCAGACCAAGTTCACCTTAACATATTAATTGCCATGTTGAAATACTAGATCTTATTTAACTTACATTCTAAGAAAATTCTCACGTCTCCAAAGGAGTTGGAAGGGACCTTACAAGCCATGAAGTCCAACCTGCTCCCCCCTCACACTTCATTTTATGGATGAAGAAAGTAAATCTTAGAAGTTAAATTACTTGGCCAAGGTCATGCACCTGGTGTCAGAGGGGAGGTATGAATCCCAATCTTCCTGATGCCAAATCTTGTGCCTTGTTCTCTACTTCATTGTGCTTCTATCTTTCATATTTTTTTTAAATGAGCTGACATATGCTGGGTTTTATACAATCAGCTGATCTTTTTTGCTATATGATTTTGCCTTTACCCTTGTTTAATTATCTTTTTAGTTTTGACTCATTTTTAATACTTTCAATATATTTATAGCACTACAGAATTTCAAATTCAAAAACGGCATCGGAGGTCAAATAGCCCAGGAATCCTCTCCTAAATCTCACTGGCAAGTGATTGTTCAATTATGAGAGCGAAGGCCTCCTAGCAATGGCAGCACTTCCTAAAGCAAGCTCTTCCACTTTGAAGCAGATCTAATTTTTAGAAAGTTTTCCTTTACTGAGATTGAACCTAAATATAACTTTCTGAAGCTTTCTCCCATTGCTCTTTCTTTTGCCCTTGGGAGCAAAAGAGAACAAGTATAATTAATCAGCAGTGGCTTATATAATATACAACAATAAATTCAAAATGGGTGAATTATCAAAATGTAAAAGTTCCACTTTAAAAATAAAGTAAAATGCAAGATTATATCTTTTATAATTATTGATAAAAGTTTGCACTCAGCCATGAAATAGAAGAGATAACAAAAGATGAGAGAAAAATCTTTCAATACTCAAGTATATCTGTGGTGTCATAAATTTGGGGGTTCCATACAATGATGTAGATCACAACTCATACATTCCTGCTTATCATGTGCAACTCATTTATCTATGTCCTATCAACAATTTGCAACAGATGGTTTCCCCAATGTTCAGAAGGCATTTGTCATTTCTTCCATCATCACAGGGGTCCAAGTGTAGCATTTTAGCCATCTCTGCCCTCCCTCACTCTGACTTCATAACCAAACTCTCTTCTCCTTTTGCCATTTAATTCATAGATGATATCCTTTACTCTTGTTCTCCCTTTGAATTCTCATTATGTATATGTTGTCACATTCTGAAAACTATCACGTCTTTCCATTATCCTTTCTGATGGTGATTAACTTTAGTTCTTCAGAGACAGTGGTGATGAATTTTTGCTGTCATTGAAACAACATCATTAAAAGTGCTTAGAAATTTCATGAAAGCCATCTAACCTAATCTCATCTCCTTTTTGAAATCTGGGTCTCAGCTAATTGCCCATCCTTCTGGCTTGTCCGAGATACAAATACTACTAGACTAGTTCTACTGAGTGTCCATTCTGGTACTAGGAGGACCAAAGACATTCTTCACCCATTTGGTCTTCCCTGAGTAAGTGAACAAGCTAAATTCCTTCAAGTGATTACAGATCTCTTCCAGGAGCCTCTGCAATGTCTTTGGGCTAGATCCTAGATAGAATCAATATAATAGCACAATATCAACAATATAAATGATCTCCAAAAAAATAAAGGGGTGAGAAAGAGGGGTGCAATGAGAGAAGAAGGAAGGGAGAGGTAGAATGGGGAAATTTTTCACCTAAAAGAAACGTACAAGGAAGAGTTATTATAATGGAGGGGAAATGGGAGGGGAAAGAAGTAATGCTTGAACCTCCCTTTCATGTAATTTGTACAAAGAAGAAAAAATACACCCACGTGTATAGAAATGTAACTTGCCCAACAGGAAATTTGGGGAATCTTACAAGTGATCCCTCTTCAAGTTAGACTATATGTTTGATCTCCTTCAACATAATGGTGAATAGTTTTGATGAATATACTTCTGTTTTTAATGTCTCACCAAAAGTTTATTACCTGGGGGTCATTGAACAGGATTATTTCTATCATTATTACATCCCAGGAATCCTGAATAGTCTTAATGTATGAATAGAAGAGTTTGTTATAAGAGGGAGGAAGACAGCAAACTCCTTAATCAGTAGTATTGGCCAAATGGAGAAAAGGGATACAAAACCTCACTGAAGAAAATAATTTCTTAAAAATTAGAACTGGGCAAGTGGAAGCTAACAACTTCTATGAAACATTAAAAAAAATCAAAGTCAAAGAGTGAAAGAAAGAAGAAAATATAAAATATATCTTTGGTAAAAACCACTGAGCTAGAAAATAGATCAAGGAGAGATCATTTAAGAAAGCTATGATCAAAGAAAGAGTCTAGATATAATATTTCAAGAAATTATCAAGGAAAACTGATGGGATTCATTGGAAAAGATCCTAATTTTGGGAAAGATAGATGGCAAAAGGAAAAAGGCAATAGCATAGGATAAGATGGATAGTGTCATGGAAACAATACATATGAACATAGAAAGACTTTGACACATACCAGAGGATAGAAGAACTTGGCAATGCTATAGTCCATGAAGCCATGAAGAGTCAGATGTGACTGAATGCCTGAATAACAAATGATTAGCAACTGTGCAAGATGTGACTATTATGATCAATATAATGATCCAAGACAATTTCAAAGAATTCATGAAGAAAAAATGCTATCCACCCCCAGAGAGAGTACTGATTAACTCTGAGTGGAAATTGAAGTATAATTTTCTCATGTTATTTTTTTTGCTCATTTGAAATATGGCTAACATGGAAATACATTTTGCAAAATGATTTGACATGTATAATTGATATCATATTGCTTACTTTCTCAGTGGGTGTGAGAAGTAAGAGGGAGGGAGAGAATTTGGAATTCAAAAATTAAAAAGAGAACAATGTTTAGTAATAAATAATAAATTTTAAACATTTGACAATCTGCTCATTCCAGGTGATATGAGATGACTAGCACACACATACACACAGGACTTTGTGGCTTGCTATCAAGTGCTATATGTAATAATATAAAGATGCAGCATGGTATAATCAAAAGAATATTGGACAAGGGATCAAAAGAGATCCAGTTTTATATCTTGGTTCTATCATTAGTTTTGAAACACCGGGAAAGTCATTTAGGCTATCTAAGCAACAGTCTCCTCATCTATAAAATGTGATTAATAATACCTTCAATAGTTACCTCAGAGACTTGCTGTAAAGAAAAGTTCTCAAAATGGAAATTATTATGTAATTTGACCCTCACAAAACATCAAGATTTAGGATACTCATCAGGTGGTTGTGAGAGCTGAGCCATTCTTCACTGTGATAAAAGTGAAACAGTTTCACCACTAGCAAAGAAACAGAATGATCACTTGAGCTTCATACTTCAGAAAAAAATTCAGTGGGGAGAGATAATATCACCAAAAGTAGACATCTACCATGATCTGTTTGTTGCACAGTTGAAAATAAGGATTCTCTAGTGAATGGAATATTCTGTATCTGTATATACTTTAACAAACTGTACATTTTCCAGTGCACAAAAGAAGCAGTTATAAGAAGACTTAAATAGTATAAACATCATGATTCCACTAATAAAGAAAAATAGTTAAATTTAATGCCTTATGCAAACCCCAGAGGACTGAATATCCACAAAGCACAACAGATTGTGCAGAGACAATTAAAGGATATGAAAAATGTAAACAGGTTACAGAGATGGATCTACTGAACCAAAAAGTGTTCCAAAAAACTGCATTTTCCTGCTGAAGAAAAATACTGGATATGCAACTTTAAACAGTGATTTTCTATAGTATATAAGATGCATACTGTGCAATATATGGGCATTTCTTTGTAACTATTTTTCTCAGATATCTTTTTCGGCAACAGTCATTAGATTTTTAAGGATGTATCATTAATTACACTCCAACAATCATTTTTGAACCATGCAACATACTAGTTAAATCTTATAAATTGGTCATATATTTGCGTATATATTCTTTTAAAAACATATGCCCATTTGGAATTGCTGTGGACTATACATGATGTGGTTGATGTAAGTCACATTGTGCGTTTGAGCTGATATATATTTGTGTGTGTGTGTGTGTATTCTGACTTGATTATTATAAGCACCTTGTAAATTACATGCTACTCTTATACCCACAAACAGATGAAGAAACTGAGGCCTAGAGAAATTGAGTTGTTTACCCAACTCCTACAGCCACTAAATGTCTGAGGGAGGATTTGAACTTTTGCCTTCTAGACTTTATATCTAGCCATTTAGACTCTGTGCCATCTAGACATATTCAAAGTTATTAAGGAGAGCCTAAATGTTGTAGTAAAACAAGAACTAGTCTAGGCTCAAATCCAGACCGACTCTTAATAATAACTAATATTTACATAATGCTTTAAAATTTGTATACTGATTTGTATACATCATCACAGTGGAATCTCACAACCACTCTATCAGTTAGATTCTTCTACCTTCATTGTTTGCATTTATAGATGAGGAAATTGAGCCTCTAAAAGATTAATTGATTTAAGTGATCATAGATCTTGAACTGAAAAGAACTCAAAAAAAAAACAAACCTAGTCCAAACACTCTATTCCACAGATAAAGAAATTGAGATCTAAGCAGGTTGTATGATTTGTCCACTATCACACAGGTAGTAGTATAGTTCGAATTTGAACCCAGGTCCTCTGACTTCTGTGTGGTAATATAACTAGTAAAAAGAGTGAGAAATAAGATTTAATACTGGTTCTTTCTGATTCTAAGGCTAGCCCTCTATTCACTAGCACACAATACTACTTACAAACTGTGTACTTCTGGTCAAATTGTAACCTCTCCAAAATTTATTTTCTTTGTCTGAAAAAGTATATTGATGCTATGTATACTTAAGAGAGATTATGAGGAAAATGCTTTTTAAACTTGATAGCATGAGTTATTATTAGTTCCAAAACAAAACAAATGAGGGGAAAAACACAAATGAATGCCTGGTTTAGACCTAAGAGAATGTTCAGAGAACTTCAACATGCATGTTTCCCCATTATATTTGCTTCGTTGGCCTTTGGCCTTTTTCATTTCCTCTGGGACTAAAGGTAAGAATGCCAGAAAAACATGTCAAAGATCTGTTCCCACATTATTTTAGCCCACTTGGAAACAGGAAGGAAACTTTACAGAAAAGATTCTGTTGAAATATTTCTATATTCATTTTCTTGTTCTAAGATCTTTAGAGAATTTGTCTTATAGATAAGGACCAGACATAAACATGCATTAGCCTATATTGGCACAATAATACCCTGTCCCTTTATGCTGTTGTATAATTATTATATCCTATCCTTGAAATGGATCCCCAGAGATTTAGGAAGGCAGAGTCATTGTATCATTGGTGAGGATGTAGAGTACATGAAAGAAATACATACAGGGAAAGTTGCATGTATAATCCTTATAGAAATTTCAACAAGATGGTCTGGATTAATGGAGATTATGTAGTAGGATCTCAAGACTGAAGGAAATCAAATAATAATCCACTATTTTTTAAAAAGTATTTAGAGTGCCTCCTCCCCCTTCCATATTAACTCTCTTCCCCCCAATTGAAAACACAAGAAAAACAAAACCCATTACAAAGATGAATGGTTAATCCAAAAGAAAAATCTGCTTTGGATATGTTCAGAAATATTTGTCTCATTCTATATTCTGAATCCTTTACTTCCTCAATAGTCCTCTGGAATTCTGGTCAGTCATAACAATAATGAGTTCAACACAACAGTATTCCATCATATTTATATGCCAAAACTTGTTCACTCATTCCCTAATTAATGAATATCCTCTCAGATTCCCATTCTTTGCCACCTCAAAAAGTAGTAAATATTGTTTTACATTATCAGAGTTTGTTTTAGTTAACAATCTATCTTTCTTATAGATAACAACCCTAAGAACAACTGTACCTATAAACAAATAATTTGGCAAGAAGAGCAACTAGGTGGTGCAGTAGACAGAGTGTTAGCCCCTGATTCAGAAGAACATGAGTTCAAATCTGAACTCAGACACTTACTAGCTGTGTGACCCTGGACAAGTCATTTAACCTTGTTTATCTCAGTTCTTCCTCTGTAAAATAAGCTGGAGAAGGAAATGGTAAACTATTTCAGTATCCTTGACCATAAAATCCAAAATTCGGTCATGAAGAGTTGGAAATAACTGAAAAACAAGTGAACTAAATATTTCTTAATGCACAGAATGTCTTAAAAGTCTTAATGCTTTTTCGGAACATTTACATTTAACGTACCTCATTACATAAAAATTATGTTATGACTCAACATTACTAAATCAAGCAGTACACTTTAGTGTTCTAGCAGGAGAAGGAAGGACAAGGATTTTTCACTAACCCATTATCTAATCCTGATCTCCCTTCCCCTTCTAAGAACTGAATGGTGGCTTCTCTCAGATGCTAGTGTCTTACCCTCTAAGGTTACCTTGCATGGATTCTGTATACATCTTCTATATTCCTACATTTGTACTTGTTGGCTCCCTTGTTAGAATCTAAGTTTCATGAAACTATGGACTTACCATTGTACCTGGTATATAGTAGGTACTTAATAAATGCTTATCTTGGGAGGGGGGGAGAAAATAGCCTGCAATGATGAGGTGGCTGGCCATGAGACTTGCATGCCTGAAGAACAAGAGAAAGATAACTGTTCCACATGGGAATTTTACCCTTATCGTAGTCTTAGGGTGATTTAACTTAATTGAGATTTTACTAAGTTAATCCATCACAGGCTAAGAATAAGAATAAGAATTAATAATCAGCCATTTAGCCCTTCAACATTCACACAACCCTGCCCTTGTTTTTTTCTCATTTGAGCTTTCCAGGAACTCAGTGACAGAGGCACTACCAGTATTACTGTCTTCATTAAAGGATAAGATATTTGCCCATGGTCACATCAGATGCAGGATTGACACTTAATACCTATGCAAACTCAGATAAATGTATCTGGGCCTCTGTTTTGTCAGTACTAAAATGAAAGCGTTAGACTAGATAATCTCTCAGGTCCATTTCTAGTTCTAAATATATGATTATATGTGATCCTATCAACCTAGGTCTTCCTTATTCCAAGTTCAGGATTATATGTACATTTCCCCTGGAAAATCAATTCTATTTATACATTACACAGATATGTGCACATATACATATAGGATGCATGTGGAATATATACACAAATGTGCATACATATATATTTCATATGCATATATTAACTGATAAACACACACATACATACACATATATTGAATATGAAATCTGATCTGTCCTTTATTAGCTGTATGAACCTGGGCAAGTCACACAATTGCTGTCTACCTATTTTCTTAACTATAAAATGGGGATGATAGCACCTACCTCCTAGGGTTGTGGTGAGGAACAAATGAAGTAATATTTGTAAAACTCTGACTGAGAATTTTCATTGACTGTCCCTCTATGCCTGGAACATGCTCCCTTCTCATCTCTACATCCTGGCTTCCTTAAAGTCTTAGCAGAAATTCTACCTCCTGAAAGAAACCATTCCCTAGATCTCCTTAATCTTAATACCTTTCTCTGAGATTATCTCCAATTTGTCCTGTATATACTGTTAGCTGCCTAGTAATTTCTTTGCTTCCTCCTCCAGTAGACTGTGAGCTCCTTGAGAGCAGGGAATTGGGGTTTGGATGGTTAGTTTGTTTTTGTAACCTTTCTTCATGTCTCCTATGTTTAGCAGTGTATGCACCTAGTAAATGCTTAAACAAATCCATACTGACTTGCCTTGACCAGGCAACTCCATAAGATTATGTACTGCAAAACAGCAGCCACTTTGCATTACTAGGGGTGCCTTTTCAGTGAAAGCAATGTAGCAAGGAAGTAACAAGTCTGAACAGTTCCTTCTTCCCCCAAAAGAGGGAAAAATTATAGTTAATATAACAGAGTTGCATAAAATTAAGATGAAGTGAGAAATGTGCATAATTTTATGTCAGTTCTTCAAAGTACCTCTGTCCTCATTGATAGCAATATTTTCTCCCACAATGTAGATTGAAATCTCTTCCCCATCTCTTATCCCATATACTTACCTTTGCTGACTTGTAAAATAAATCATCTTATAGGATCTACCCAAATGAAAGTATTTTTCTAGATCTTTTCATATACATTTTGTGTATTTCAAGTATAACATGTATGTGTATGTGACATACAAAAAGGGATTTTTCTGGCTGATTAAAAACCAATGACAGTAGCTAAAGGATTTTCAAGGCTTACAATAATTTCTCTTGCTTGTCAATAAATCTATATAATAGCTCTATTAAAACTGTTATTTCATGTAGTTACATTCCAGAAGAAAAAGGGATGCAATGGTCCAACATTTCACACCATTGTACCTATTTGCTGATATGAATCCTTCCTCAATTTTCCTAGTGATTCTGAAAGAATCTGATTAAAATCATTCTAAAAACAATCTACCCAAGTCATTTTCAAATTGGCCTCACCAAGCCAGGAAAAGTTTGCACTGGTATTGTCATTTAGAAGTATTCAAAAAATAGATGTGTTCCCCTTTGTTTACAAAGATGACACTACCTACAGTTACACACAGGTGATGTATGTGGAGTTGCTTTCCAATCACGGTGAAGGGTTGTTTTTGGTTTGTTTGTTATTTTTTACATCACCAGGCACACCCTCTCTTGTTTAACCTCATTTATGACAGAACGTATGTATTATACAAGATAACCAATTGGAGGTCCTAACCACTATGGGATTTGAATGCATGACCTTCATTTTATGCAATCACTATACCAATATCACAAACTAGAAATAGAAAGATGGAACAAATTGGGATTGAAAAGCACTCAACATGTCAGCATCATTGTTTTAGGACAGTTTGTTAGGGAAGTACCAACTCTGATACATTTCTTAATTATAAGCAGACAACCGAAAGTGACTAAGAAACAGTGCAGTGGATAATTTGTTATGAAGAGAGGCTTCATGCTTAACACGTGAGGGGATAGCTCCTATATGACACAGAAAGAATAAGAGTAGGCTGACCTTTTTAATCACTTCAAAAAATTTCCCCCATCACATTATTCACTGTGTTTTGTTTCATAATGCTTAGATTTTTTTCCCCTCAACTAAATGTCAAGCCAAACCTAGAAACTCTAAGAGCTGATTTAATAGATGATGATGATGATGATGATGATGATGATGATGATGGTGACAATGATATCATAATAATTCCTAGCCAGCAGTTTTTGCTTATCTAGGAAGTCTAAAGTCTACAAATTGCCAAGCCATTCCTCATATCTGGTGGGTAGTAAAAATGTGTTTTCCTCTGTGTGAGGACCATTATAACAACTAATATTCAGACAGTGTAAGACATATGAAACACTTTACATACATTATTTCACTTGATCTTAATGATATCACTGTGATATAGGTTTTATTATTATCCACATTTTACAGCTGAGAAAATAAGAGCTAAGAGAAGTTGTGATTTCTCAAGAGCCACACGTCTAGTAAAGTATTTAAGAGAGGTAAGATTTGAAAGCAGGTTGTGATGACTTTGAGTCTTTCTCTACCTACTGTAATACCTAATTGCCTTGAACCAGAAGTAGAAATACTAGGTTTATATTCAATATTTTAATAAATGTGATCTTATCAATAGAGGTACTCCCTTCAGTGGTTAAGATCACAAGTAATCAGGGCAGAGGCAAGATGGGGGCATAAGAGCAGCAACATATCACAGCTCTCACATAGCCACCCCAAAATACCCATAAAATATGACTCTAAACTAATTCTAGAACTCCAAAACGCACACAAATATACTTTCCACTAAAGTCAGCTTGACTACAAGGAACTATATCAGCACTGTGAACCAAAACCAGCCTGAAGCTGAGGCTGTGCCCCAGGGGCAGCTGGACAAGAGGAGCCAAGCCCTGGTTGAAGCTTTTGGGTGAGTGGATTGGCGACAGCTGCGGCAGTATCCAGAACTAGGTCAGTGGGACTTGCGAGGTCGTGGGAGAAAAGTGGTCTGGCCAAACTGCCTTCAGGGCTGAGAATCAGAAAGTGGAGGTCCTGCACCTGCCTCCACATTGCTGCTTCAGAGCTCTCGTCCTGCAGACTGCAGGGGGACCAAGTGATCGTTCAGAGGCCAA
>CM053581.1:450436054-450469584 GCA_028627135.1 Pseudochirops cupreus
GGGGGGACACACTGGGATGGCTGTTTTGGGGTGGTGGGTGGGGGAAAGACGGGGAGAAAATATGTAACTCAAAATCTTGTGGAAATGAATGATGCCAACTATAATAAAATTTAAAAGAAATATACAGAAATAGGGAAGCACTAGGCATATATAGGAAGTAATTTAAGGAGCTGCAAATATCACCCCTCCTTCTACCCCATAAAGTCAGCAACATTTTTAGATGTTGAATATTTTGTCACTTTTTTTTGAGTCATTCCTGTTGCTGTTTTTATGTTATGACATATATTTAACGACCACACATACCAGATAATCATGGAAAATGAAGTATCCATGAATTTATCAAAAGTTGTTTTGCATTGTTGACTTTTTATGATAATTGAAGTGGGTGGGAGCATTACAATGCAGTACTTATTTTAATAAGTAGTTAAAGAAATATAATGAGGGGTGGCTAGGTAGCTCAGTGAATGGAGCACTGGTTTTGGAATGAGGAGGACCTGAGTTCAAATCCAACCTGAGACACTTAACACTTACTAGTCGTGTGACCTTGGGCAAGTCAGTTAACCCCAATTGCCCTGCCTTCCCCCCTCAAAAAAAAGAGAGCAAAAATAAATAAATAAATAAGTAATTAAAATAAATACAATGAAAGGGATTTTTTCCCTGTAATCCTCAATAGATATAATTAATTGTGATGTTATAGAAAATCTTTTTCTGAGATTTTCTAGTCTATTCATTTCAAAGGTTGAATTAGTTATATTTCATTGGTCATTAGTTCTGCCAGTGTGACTGATATCTTGTAGGATTTAGTATCCTATTCATTCTTTAGGATGAAAGACAATGATGAATGAGGAGGAAAAGATTCAATGTGGAAGGACTCAACTTGATTGCCATAGCTTGGAGGGGGATATCTTGTAGAATAAAATACACATGTATTTAAAACTTTAACAAAATCATGATTTAGATTTTTAAGAAGCAGTTAGATTTCACGATGATCCATTCTTGAATCACTGTTGCCTCACACATATGCAGTATTGGGACAGGTCTCCCCTTAAATGAAGAAGAACCTGAATCAAGGCTATTGAGTTAGGGAATATTATTTCCTAGGGCCTAAATAGAGGGCACTCCTCAGTTGTCAGGTAACTCAGGGATATATTTCCTGAGCCATGATTCTGACATATAAAATATATCTTTGTAAGTATAGGAATAATCAGGAGGTATTCAATGCAATAAACGTTTACAAATATGGCAATAGTTTTTTTTTTTTGCTTTTAAGATTAAAACAAAAAACAGCTAATTTCTAAGTTTTCTTCATAGAATCATAGAATCTCAGGGGTAGAAACAATTTCAAAAGTCATTAATCCAATCCATACCAGAATAGGTGATCAATCTCTCAACATCATACGTAACACGTGGTTATCAGGTCTCCACTCAGTAACTTCAATCACATATCACTCAATGCACTACTGCTCTTCACCAGCAGACCCCTGCCCCTCTTTTTTTTTAATAGCTCCAGTTGTTTGGAAGGTTTTTCTTTCAATCAAGGAGAGATTTCCTTTCTTAATTGTTTACTTAATTCTTCTAGTGCTGCCTTATGGAATCAAATGGAACATATCAAATCCTTCTTCTCTAAGAAACCCAGACATCAATGAAGAGGTTCCCATTTTCTTAAGATTGCTTAAGTTTATACAAATTTTATTAGTTAAAGGTAATAGTGGATAGTGGGGAAGAGAGTATAAATCTTGCATTAAATACTTAGTAACTGTTTGACCACAGGAAAGTCATTTGATATTTCTGTGCCTCAGTTTCTTCTTCTTGTATAAAGAGATAACAGACAGAGGCAAGATGGTGGAGAAAAGTCAGGATATTGTCTGAGCTCTCACTAGTTTCTCTGAGGAATAAATTAAGCTTCTAAATGGACTCTGGAGCAACATAACCTAAAAAAAAGATGAAGGGAAACAATTTTCCTGTTTAAGATAACTTAGAGGGACTTCAGGAAAGATCTGTCTCACTTGGGTAGAATGGGAGTGCAGCACAGCACAACCCAGCACAAATGGTATGCTGGCAAGCCAGAGGTAGGCTTTTAGCCACAGAACAGATCAGTCATTGAGGCCTTGAGATTCTGGCTCAGTAGGCCAGTGGCAAAGTAGGCCAATTTTCTGGCCTCCAGTCCCAGTATAGAAGGTAAATTGCAAGCCCCAGAACCCAGGGCACAATAGGCATGAATAGACCAAGCCAAATCAACAAAGTATACAAGCTGCCAGCACATGAAGACCTGGCAAAGAAAGTCAGTGAAACAGTCCCCTAACCTCCATCACAAGAAGCTTGGGCCCCTGTGCCCTAAGGGCAGAGCTCAAATTTAAAAGCCACAAAATAGGCTAAAAAAATGAGCAAGGAACAGAAAAGAGCCCTGACCACAGAAAGCTACTATAGCCCCAAGGGAGATCAAAACACAAACTCAGAAGACAACAACAATGTCAAAATGACTACATGTGAAACCTCAAAGTGAGATACAAAACACACAAAAAAAGCCTTCTTGGAAGAGCTCAAAAAGGATTTTAAAAGTTAAATAAAAAAAAATAGAAGAAAAATTAGGAAAATAAATGATAGGTATGTAAGAGAGAATTAACAGCTTGTAACAGGAAGTACAAAAATTGACTGGAGAAAAAAATTCCTTTAAAAAATACAATTGGTCAAATTGGAAAAAAAAAATCCAGGGGAAAAAACCAACTCCTTAAAAAGTGTAATTGGCGAGTGGAAGTTGAGTCTATGAGATGTCAAGAATCACTCCAACACAATCAAAAGAATGGAGACATAGAAGAACATGTTAAATACCTCATTGGAAAAGCAACTGACCTAGAAAATATATCAAAATATGATCAAAACACTATTGAGGAGGAAGAGGGTAAAAGGAGAGAAAAAAGTATTAGCAGGGTGAAAAGTGAGAAGATGGGAAATACACATTTAGTCATCATAACTGTGAATATGAATGGGGTGAATTTTTCCCCAAAATGGAAGCAGATAGCAGAGTGGATTCAAAAACAGAATCCTACAATATGTTGTTTATACGAAATACATTTGAAGCACAGATTCATGCAAAGCAAAGTTAAATAGCTGGAGTAGAATATATTATGCTTTAGCTGATGTAAAAAAAAATGAACAAAAAACCAAAATAAAACAGGGGTTGCAATCCTGCAACCAAAAGCAAAACCAAAAATAGATCTCCTTAAAAAAGCTAAGGAAGAAAACTACATCTTACTAAAAGGTACAATAGACAATGAAATCATATCAATACTAAACATTTATGCACCAAATGATATAGCATTCAGATTCTTAGAGAAGTTAAGTGAGTTAAAAAAAAAACAAATAGCAAAACTATACTAGTGGGAGACCTCAACTTTCCTTTCTCAGTACTAGATAAATCTAACAAAAAATAGACAATAAAAAAGCTAAGAAGGTGAATAAAGGTTAGAAAAATTAGATATGATAGACCTCTGGAGAAAATTTAATAGGCATATAAAGGAATATATTTTTTTCTTGGCAGTACATGGCACACACAAAATGTGATCATATATTAGGGCATAAGACATCACAATCAAATTCAGAAAAACAGAAATAGTAAATACATTCTTTTCAGAGTACGATGTAATGAAAATGACATGTAATAAAGGGTTATGGAAAGATAGGCTAAAAACTAATTGGAAACTAAACAATCTAATCCTAAAGAATGAGTAGGTCAAAAAACCAATCATAGAAACAGTAATTTCATCAAACAGAATGACAATCCTAAAGAATGAGTAGGTCAAAAAACCAATCATGGAAACAATAATTTCATCAAACAGAATGACAATAATGGGACAATGTACTGTTGAGGGAATTTGAAGATCTTTTCTGCCCATTAATAGGCACATAGAGCCCTGGTGCCAAGCTACCCAGGCTCTGGGCTACAGGAGGTTTCCATTTAAGTGCTGGGGAACGAGAGTTTTCAAGCTCCTTGGCACTCAGCCAATGAGTTGCTGAGTCTTTGTTATATATTCTGGGAGGTTAGTATTTTGCTTTGGGGGTTCACTCATGAGAAGGATTTTTTGATTTCCTGTTTGAGACTCTGAGTATTTTGTATCTTCAGAGCCTCTTGACTACTTAGATATCTGTGCTCTCTCAATCCAGTGATGTATCTAAGGTATATAGCAATATTGCTTTGTTCAGACAGCTGGAGCCCTGTCTGTTAATCTTTGTGCGAATTTCTCTGCCTGTATTTTCTCCAAGTTCAGAGTGCTGACTTTTCTCCTGAACTAGTGAATGTAATTAAAAGTAGGATTGTTAACGCTTTTTTAAGCAGTCTTTTCTTTAAAAGCTGATCAAAGAACCTGTGCTAGCAGGCCATGCTGGATATGCTAGGGTGCTTGGTAATACAGACATCAAATAAAAATTTATGGGATATTGCCAAAGCAGTATTTAGGGAAAATGTTATATATTAAATGCTTATAAGAATGAAATAGAGAAAAAGGAAATCAATGTAGAAAAAGTACAAAATAAAATTTAATATAATTTTAAATAAAATACATCAATAAATACAATTAAACACAAAATTAGAAATTCTGAAAATCAAAGGAAAGATTAAAAATTGAAAGTAAGAAATCTATTAAACTAATAAATGAAACTAAGACCTGGTTTTATGACAAAGAATAAAATAGATAAATCTTTTGTCAATTTGATTTAAAAAAAGAAACAAAACCAAATTACCAGTATCAAAAATGGAAAAGATGAATTCACCACCAATGAAGAAGAAATAAAAGCAATGATTAGGAGCTATTTTGCCTAACTATATGCCAAGAAATCTGACAGTCTAGATGAAATGGATGGATATTTGTAAAAATATATTAACAGAGGGGGAAATAACATATTTAAATGAGCACATTTTAGAAAAAGAAATTGAAGAATCCATCACTGAAATCCCTAAAAATAAATCTCCAGGGCCAGATGGATTTATAAGATAATTCTACCAAATATTTAAAGCACAATTAATTTCAATACTACATAAATTATTTGGAAAAATAGAAGGAGTCCTACCAAATTCTTTTTATGACACAAATATGATGATTATACCTAAACTGGGAAGAATCAAAACAGAGATAGAAAATTATAGACCAATTTCCCTAATGAATATTGATGCAAACTATTAAATAAAACATTAATAAAATGATTGCTGCAATTTATTACAAGGGTAAATACCTTATGACCAAGTGGGATTTATACCAAGAATGCAGGGCTGGTTCAATATTAGGAACATTATCATCATAATTGACCATATCAGTAATAAAACTAACAGAAATCATACGATTATTGCAATAGATGCAGAAAAAAAACTTTTTGACAGAATACAGCACCCATCCCAATTAAAAACATCAGAGAGCATAGGAGTAAATGGAATTTTCCTTAAAATGATAAGAGGCATCTATCTAAAACAATGAGCAGTAGCAGCAATTATTATGTAAGGGGGATAAGATAGACGTGTTCCCAATAAAAGCAGAGGCGAATCAAGGATACTCATTATCAGCACTGTTATGCAATACTTTATTTGAAGTCTTAGCTTTAGCAATAGGAGAAGAAAAAAAAATTGAAGGAATTAGAATAGTTACAGAGGAAACAAAACTATCACTCTTAGAGATGATATGATGACATACTTAGGGAATCTACCAAAAAACTACTTGAATTAATTTATGTTAGCAAAGTTTCAATATATAAAATAAATCCACATGAATCATCAGCATTTCTATATATTACTAACAAAGACCAACAGAAAGAGAGAGAAGGAGAAATTCTATCTAATATAAATGTAGACAATATAAAATATTTGGAAGTCCACCTGCCAACAGAAACCCAAAACTGTATTTTTAATACAAATAAAGATCTAAACCATTGGAAAGCATAAATTGCACATGAGTAGGCTGGAGCTAAGATAATAAAAATGATAATTCTACCTAAATTTTCTTATTCAGTGCCATACCAATCAAACTACCAAAAATTATAAAGCTAGAAAAAACAATAATTCATCTGGAAGAAGAAAAAGGCAGGAATATGAAATGAATTAGTAGGAAAAAAAATGCAAAGGAAGGTGGCCCAGTTGTACCAGATCTAAAGCTATATTACAATGTGGCAGTCATCAAAACTATTTGATTTTGGCTAAGAAATAGAGCAATAGAGTGGTGTTCCCCAGTTGATAAATGGTCAAAGGATAGGAACAGACAGTTTTCTGACGAAGAATTAAAGCTATCTATAGTCCTATGGGGGGGGGGGGGGGAGAAACATGCTCACTGTAGATTAGGGAAATGCAAATAAAATAATAACTCAGAGATACCACATCACACCTATAAGACTGACTAACAGGACAAATAGTAAAGTGATAAGTGCTGGAGAAGATGTGGGAAAACTGGAACACTAATGCATTGTTGGTGGAGTTGTGAAGTGATCCAACAATTCTGGACAGCAATTTGGAACTAAGCCTAAGAGGCTATAAAAATGTGCATACCCTTTCACCCAGCAATACCACTTCTAGGGGTGTATCCCAAAGAGATTATAAAAATAGGAAAAGGACCGACATGTACAAAAATATTTATAACAGCTCTTTTTGTGGTGCCTAAGAATTGTAAACTGAGGGAATTATCATCATTTGGGGAATGGCTGAACAAGTTGTGGTAGGTGAATGTAATGGAATACTATTGTGCTATAAGAAATGAACAGATGGATTTCAGAAAAACCTGGTAAGACATAAACTGATGTTGAGTGAAGTAAGCAGAATCAGGAGATCATTGTAAAACTGTAACCTTGAACAATCATCAACTATGCTAGACTTAGCTCTTCTCAGCAATACAATGATCCAAGACAATTCCAAAAGACTCATGATGGAAAATGCTATCCACATCCAGAGAAGTAACTATGATGTTTGAATGCAGATGGAAACATACTATTTTCACTTGTTTTCTCATGGTTTTTCCCTTTTGTTCTGGTTCTTCTTTCAGAGCATGACTGTGGAAATGTGGAAATATCTTTCTAATGATTGTACACATATAACTCATATCAGTTTACTTGCTATACTGGGGAAGACAAATGGGGAAGGAGGGAGGGAAAAAATTTAGAAATCAAAATTTTATGAAAGTGAATGTTGAAAACTACCTTCACATATAATTGAAAAAAAATACTATTATGAGGGAAAAAAACTAAGATAATAATACCTCGTAATTGTGAAGATCAAATGCAATAATACATTTAAAGTATTTTGATACCTTAAATTGCTACATAAAGGATAATTGCTGCCACTCCTCACCCCTATTATTGTTGTTGTTTTTATTGTTATTATAATAATTCTGGACCTTGGAAGTAAATCAACTCACACTGAACTCTTCACATGAGAGAATTATAGGTTTACCGAACTTCCAAGAGACGTTCTTGACCTAAATCCTGGAAGGGTTTTCTGCCATACTTTTTCCCCCTCATCCATGACTAAACAGGCTATTATCTTTGCAAAACCAGAAATATATCTCTTGTTTAAAACTAGGTATAAATTGGGCTTCTGGGAAAACAGGGGCCAAATGAAATTAATGCCAGGGCACATCCTGTTTCATCCCATTGGTCACCCTGAAAAGTTGTTTTGTGTGATCCATGGTGGTTGCTCCATCCAGCTTGTTATCAGGAACAATTTTGTGAACATCATTCAGTGTTTGCTGCAGTTTTCCAAAGCCCAGGTCAACCGCCTGTGTCGAACATCCAGGTCAGGAAGATTCACACAACCAGCTGAGTTGCTCTCTTTCATATTTTGTTCTCCTGGCTTAGACTGAATTTGCCCCAAAAGCAAACATTGCATTAACTATAGCCTTCTCTGTTTTGAATCCCTCATGGGCTTGGAAAGGACTCTGTCAATTTAAAGACATAGTTAGATGGTACAAAAGGTTATTCCTGTTACATATACATATACATATACATATATGTATATATAAAATGAGGTTTCTTTTTGTTTCTTTCAATCAGGACCTTGGATTCATTGCTAGTCAGTCTACAAGCCAGACATAATTATTACATCCTTTAAATCTCTGTACGTGCCCACATTGCTAAAACAAGGAAGCAAATCATTGAGGAAGTCTTCTGATTACAGACATTTACCTTTTGCAGACGTCAGATGGTGATTATTGTAGGCACATCTGAAGTCCCTCAGTTCTTGTATAACTTTGTATATTCATGAGTATACACACACACACACACACACACACACACACACACACTCTCTCTCTCTCTCTCTCATACTACCATAGTGTGATTTGAAATACCAAAAAAATGATCTTTGTCCTTAAATAGTATCTACCCCATCAACATATTATGGCGCTAGAAATTCCGCCAGTCATTGACTTTGGTTAATGTCCCATGTCACCAGTTGTTCTTTAAGAAAAAGAAAATAGCTTAGCATTGAGAAGAGTTCAGTGTAAAAGAACAAAAACACATTCAAATCGTATAGACATTTCAATGCAGATGGTGCAAGTATTAGTTCCCTCATTTGACCAATGAGGAAACAGGTACAGATTGATACACATGGCTACTCTCAGTATAAAAGCCAAGAGTCAATCTAAGATCTTACCTCAAGATAAGTCCTCTTACCTCTATACTGTACCGTGACATCTTGTCCAACCTGTAATAGAATAGGAATCCTTTGTTAAATGTCACCAGCAAGCATGAATTAAATACCTATTGTGTGCCTCACAAAGTGTCAAGCCTTTTACAAATATTCTTTCATTTGATCATCATCATATTAGGAAGCAACTGGGTGGCACATGATTACAGTGCTGGGCCTTGAGTCAGGAAGATCCAAATTCAAATGCAGCCTCAGACACTTACTAACTATGTGACCTTGGCCCTGTCAACTAACCTCTGTTGGCCTCAGTCTCTCTAAATAGATATGACAGCACCTACCATATAAAGTTGTTACTAGAAGCAAATGAAATATTTGTAAGGCACTTATCCCAGTGCCTGGCACATAGTAAATGTTATCTATATAAATGCATAGCCATCTTCCTTACCCCTGAAATAGGTTCTCTTTATACCCCCATTTTACAGCTGAGGAAATGAAATCGATAGAAGTGAGGTGAATTGCCCAGGGTCACACAGCTGGTAAATGTTGCAGGCTAAATTGGAACTTGGCTCTTAATGACTCTAGGCCAGTGCTTTAGTCACTGTACCAAACCACCTAATTGACCAGTCAGTTTTTGAATGACGATCTCCAATGATGGATGAGTCAAAACCTCAATGTGGTCCAATATACTTTGGGGCACTTCTAACTGGAGATTTCTTTGTTTCCTTATACATTGAACTAAAATTAGTTTTACCTCAAAAGAAAAAGGCAAATAAAGATTAATCTTTTGGCTAAATAGGCATCTAGATAGTATAGTGGATAATACTGAAGTAAGGAACACCTGAATGTTCAAATCTAATCTCAGACATTTATTAGCTGTGTGACCTTGGGGATATCATTTAATTGTTCAGGGACACATTGTTGTCATCATCTGTAAAATGAATATAACAACACCCACTTCCTAGGCTTGTTCTGAGAATCAAGTGAGATTTTATATGTATATACATATATATATATATAGATATAGATATAGATATAGATATAGATATAGATATATGTCTCTTTCTTTCCTTCTTTCCTTCTTTCTTTCTTTCTTTCTTTCTTTCTTTCTTCCTTCCTTCCTTCCTTCCTTTCTTCTTTCCTTCCTTCCTTTCTTCCTTCCTTCCTTTTTTGCAATGTCTCATGCCACATCATTATTATGGTCACCCTCCTCTGGACTTGTTCCAATTTGTCCATGTCTTTCCTAAGATTTGGTGTCCTAAGCAGAACATAACAATAGCCTGACCAGGGCAGAGAATAGTGGGACTACGCTACACTTCCAATAATGAAGTGTATAATCACATTGACCTTTAGGTTACAGTGCCACGTATTTTATTCATACTGAACTTGAGGTCCATAAAAATATTCAAATCTTTACTCTATGATCTGTTAGACATCTGTATCTTTTCCATTTCTTACTTGAGAGGTATATTTACTTATTTTATTTTGATCCTACAAATGGCTTTATCTTGATATCTATTAAATTTTATCTTATTAAACTCACTTTCTTTTGAGTTTATCAAAAGTCTTCTTGAATGCAATTCTTATCATCCAACATATTAGCTATACCTTTAAATGGATATCACTCACAAATCTGAAAATGAGATTTTTATTAATTGTTACCTGTGTTTCCCTAGTACGGTGCTAGATACATAGTGATCATTCAACAAAACTTGTTCATTGATCTGTCTTCCTCAATGAGAGGTAGTGTGGTGTAGAGGAAAGACCTGAATTCTCTAGAGATCTGACTTTGAGTTAAGAAAAGGCTGCGTAATTTACTAACTGGAACCTTCAACCAGTCACTTAAATTCATTGAAGCTTTTTTCTTCAATTGTCAACTGATGATAACGATGCTCCTGCAACTGTCTCCACAGAACTTTTTTGAGAACTGCAACCAGGCAGTAGACATAAATCATTGCATTTCATTGTCTTTCCTTCCAGTTATGTCTGACTTGTCCTTAGACAGCTTCAAAAGAGCTGGAAAGCTTGTGAACTTAGGAAAAGGCCTAACACTGCTTCACCTAGGCTTTGTATACCTTGTCTAGAGCAAGAAACATGAGGATCCTAGGCATAAACCTAGTATGAGAATGATAACTCTTCTCACACCACATCCCTATAATCAAAAGGAGTGTAACCTCAGGAAAAGAAAGGAACAGTACTGGAAAGAGCAAAACTGCAGTGCTACCCAGGTTTTGAAGTCAGACACCAGATTCAATGGCAAAAAGACTAGGGCGTTCAACACGAGGCTTAATAATGGAGCTAACTGAATGTTTTATCTGTGGAGTTCTTCTAAATGGGTGGCCTACCACACCATTTTGCCATATAACTACTAAACAGGTGTCACATGAGTGTAGTTCACTACCTGGAGATGCAGACTTCCTCTTTGAAACTTCTGCTACCATCTCTTCCCAAGTTCCTTAGGTTGTATATGGAATAATATATGGATGTTGTGCTCCATTATAATAGGATCTCAAATAGTAGAGACTCCAACTAACTTGGCCTTACTTCTAAACTTCATTATATCTATGATCTCATCTCTGTGGTTACTCCCTCCAGTTACACAGATTCAGACCTTTTTTTTCTGTTAGACTATTAAATCTGCCAAAGGATTCACTCCAAGTACTGCAAATCTTCTAGATTTTGTGATATAGGTATAGGTCTTAGTTTCCATAAATCTCTTGATAGTTTCTTGGATCATAACCAAAGGAATATGGAATCTTTGGATTCTACTTTATAAGGGTTTCCTTTCCCTGAAATATTTCTTCATATTTTTATCCTTATCCAGCCTGCTTTTTATTACTTAGCCCCTTACCTGCTCTGACCTTGTGAGCATTATTTCCATTGTTCCACTGGAACAACTCCTTAATAATTTGCAAACTAATGACTCCTTTTTACACTCTTTCTGTCTTAGTTGTTCTTGCTGTTCACAGAAATCTTGTTCATGATGGAAAATACTATATCTTTGCTATCTCCTCCAATGCTGATCCCTCATTGTTTTGTATGTCCCAACATAGGAGAGGTTTAGATCCTCCTTGTGCCATAATTACTCAATATCTTCCCCTTTGGAGTATGTTCCATCTGTCTCTGCAGATTCTTGTTGTCTTTTTCTTTAGGCTTCTACTTCACTCTTCCATCTTTCTCACACAATTCAGTAGCTCTCTCATAGTCTTTATTACCCAAATGCTACTTTCATTCTTGGGGTCTTCAACATTCACATTCATACCTCCTTAAACACTGGCTTCTCAGTTCATCGTATTTATGACCTATCATGAATGACAGGAGAGATATCTATATTTGCAAATGCTATAATTGAGATATTCTGCTTTGAATAATATTGGCTTTTAATCTATTTGGTGCCAACAGTAGAGAAAGAAGTTTAGGAGGTATAGAATGTTCTCCATAGCATGGATGGTTTTATGCAGTAAGGCATTTATATGGTATGCTGTCTGACTTCCATTATTTGGGATGCAATTTTAGTGACATAACTGAATGCATGCACATCATTCTGTCTGCCTATGCTCAGTGGGGACCATGTCACTCTAAACATTGACATTGCTCTGAAATGCAGACACAACTTTTAAAATTCCATAGTTTAGATCATGCTTTATACATGTCATTTTGTGCATACTGAACAAAGACGTGGCATTTTGAACAAATGTGTTTGCATTCAAAATAGAGATTTTTTCAACCACACACTGGTTGGGGCTGTCATTATTTTTGCTTGAGTGCTATGGACATATGAGCCTTTCAGTTTAAGTTAAAATGTATGAATGCAATTTTAACTATTTCCCTTCAACATCCCTTCTTCATGAGCTGAATCATCAAGAAGACCTATTTGAAGACATGGAAGTAAAACTTCCATTCTAATGTCACCTATATCCTCCCCATATATCATTTTGAGATATAATCATTTTGAAATACAATTATAGACCCATTTTCATTTGGAAGGTTGGGTACTAAGTATCTATGGAGCCACTTCTATGTATTTGTTCCATTCCTCACCTCTCTTGTGTTGGAAGCCTTTTGAAAACTTGAAATCTAAAGGGAAGTAGGAGATATTGAATGACTTATGGTATGGCCAAGTTGCCAGTCCATTATATTCACTCCTCCCTATGCCAGATTTTCCATTAGGATGTTTCCATCAGGATCAAGTTCCTCTTCCCATATCATTACCTATCAAGGTTTCTTCCTTCATTTCATGATGGCAATTTAAGAAAACCTCTTATTACAGAGCATGAGGAGCTGATTTGTTTCTTCTAGATGTTGTGAGGTCATTCTCACTTCCTCACTCCTCTTCCTTATATCTGCTAACTACTCCTCTCCAAGAAAATCAGCAATTTTTACAGGTTGACAGGGGTTTAGCATCATGTTAACCTCCTGGAGATGAAGTTTTAATAATTTATTCTGTTCACCACATTTAAGGAGCATCTGTTGTTTGCAACTAAAATTGAGGCGGGAAGAAGTGAACTAGGATAATTACCTAGATAATTTCCATCAAAACTCTATCAAACATTCATTTCCCTAAAATATTCAAATAATGAGACAATAAACATTATTTTCTTTATTTGTTTGTTTTGCTTCAGTTTTCTTAATTCTCCAATTAAATTTTGTGTGTCTATGTGCAGGAATAGCCTTAATTCAGGGAAAGGACAAAATAGGGAAACAATGATTCATCTCAAGTATTTTTTTTTCTGAAGAAGACTTTAACTCCTGCACCTTTTTGTGCCTCAGACTCACATCTTCCTATCAGTTACTCATGCCTAAACAGTCACTATGCAGTTATTCTATTAAAAGCACAAAGGATACAATTACAATATTTTAGGTCATTGTGTTTAGGTTCATTATGTCTTTATCATTCTTCAGTTCTGTTTCCCTGGGTTTTAAGAAGAGGAAATAAATTCCTTTAGGGAATATGTAAAAACATGCATATACATGCATTTATATATCAACTGATTTGAAGATTTACATGTATATTTACATATATCTATATGTGTATATGTTGTATACATAATATATACATAGATATTTATATATGTGTATATATGTGTTACAACATATGCACACATGTATAGATATAGATATAAATATCTATTGTGCCAAAACTGATTGGTACCTTTAAATTCACTCTTGAATAAAGGGTAGAGATTTAAAAGTTCATGGATCTTTATAAAATAAAATTTGTTTTCTTTGTGACTATTCTATCCTCACATTGTAAGGGACTAATGCATAATTCACCAAAAAAAAAAAAAAATCAAAACCAACAGCCAGTTACAATTTTAAAAGTTCTGCTTCTATTAACATGCGACTCTCTTTGGGAAAAAAATATCTTAAGTTTCATTGACTTAGCAACAAACAGACTTGTCTGTAGGGGAGCTGTCTCTGGTATTGTTAGCAAATGAAAACTGTAAAGAAAGGGGGGGAAAACAATCTGAAAACCAATAGGTAATTGCGAGGAAAAATGAGCATTAAAAACACCCCTTTCAAAGGTCTTCTAATGTGCAATATTTAAATACAAACAGTAACTAGTGTTACACCAGCTGCTCTCAGGTTTGCAAAATATATCAAAGTACAGCATATTGGAATGAGTCCTGAGTTTCCATTTACTTTATCTATCCAGACACATCAATTCTTTTTACTCCAGCCTGATAAAGTGGAACTGCAGCAGACAAATGAGCTAGTGGAGCTGACATGATGTATTTGTCACAAAGAAATGCTGGATAAAAAAGCATGACTTTGATCCTCAATGAGGCTACTATTTTACCATACCATGGATTTGATTCTGACTTGATCCTTACAGACATCATTTGCTATTCTTGGGCAAAAAAAAAAAAAAGTTTATTCTTATTCTGTTGCAGACTATTAAATGACTATTCCTTGTAATGGTTATTCAGGTAAAACTGGGGGGTTAGGGAGGAGATGGGAGTTTTACCAGTAAAGGATGCTGACCTGATTTAATAATCAAATAGAAGATGTTTGCAGGTAAATTGGTGGTTAGTTGCATTTCTCCAACCAGAGATGTGACCTTATAATCTTTTGATGAAGCTAGCTTGACTATGTTACATCAGTTATACCTATAACTCACAGATGATTGTTTCAAATCTGAAAATGGAAAGAAATTTGTACAGTTTGTAATTTGGGTTCTTGTTTAATTCTTCAGCTGAAATGGTTTAAATAATTCTTTCTAGTCACGTATAGTATCTGTATCTATTTTCATAAAAATGAATAATTCATAAAATAAAGGTTTGGGGTTGAGTTTTGAACTATACGAGACATTTTTTTATTTCATCTCTTGATTCTATTATCTGAGTAAATTAATTGAACACCATCTCTTTATACCATCAAGACATATAAAAATACCTTAGGTAGAATCTACTGCTGGTAAACAGACACAGCAAGCTATAAAACAATAGACTGCTGGTGACCTATTCCCTAAGAAGATGGGTAAACATTGCACTGGAAGAATTTATAATAGAGAAAAAGAGAGAGATTCCTGAACTGATATATTCTTTATGAATGTTTACCTTGTATGAGAGCCATATGCATTTTTTTTTATTTCCTTATGCCCTGTGGATCATTAGCTCAACAAGTGAGGAAGTGACATCTGGTGAACTTTATTTGGTACTGGAAATCCAAACCAATCATTTAATCCCAGGCTTACCAAAGAGCACATGTATACATGATGGGAAACAGTCAGTCTTAGGCAGAAAGCAAAAGTTCTTATGATCCAGTCCCATATTTTAACAATTAACCCATATCCTCCAAATAGAATGTTTCATTCTTTTGTGCTAAAGGAAATCATGCTATTCTGCTCTATTAGACATATATAATTGCAGTCTATAGAGCTGATTAATGCTATTAAGATCAGTGTGTTGCTATGGTCGCCCCCTTCCCACCAACACCTTGCTTTCTATTTTGTTCTATATATATAGACTGACCAGCCTATAACTTATTAATTGATGGACAGAGGTGGCTACATCTGTCAGCATCTTTCTTTATCATTACATCTTGTGCCAGGGCCTACAAACTCCTGTCTGAGCTGCATTCCTGACCACCTGACACACTCCATTCATCCAGTGACTTCCCCCACATAGTTGGCCCAGCCACTATAGCTTATGCCACCTATCCAGGAGAAGGAGAAGAGCTTACAGAGCAATAGGATTTTTCGATATTTCAATGGTCCCTGATTTCTGATACAGCTATGCCCTGAGAGAGGAAAGCATCCCAGAAGCAGAGTTGTCTCTGACACAGTTGTGTCATTGTGAAGTAATTCTATGGTGGCACAGTTGAAATGTGCCCAGATCTCAAGGCAGCTTTGAGAACTCATAAATCTTTCCGAGGAAACAGAGATGATACATGCCTTGATGATTTCCTTTGTGGATGGGAAGAGTCTTACCAGGATACTATAATATACACACTATATTATTTGGAATACATTTGGAATGTATTCCTACACATATTTGGAAAGATTCGCCTAGGGCCTTGGATCTCCAAAACTTCACTGATTTCTCACCATTGATTCCCACATGACTTTTTTCTTTCCCTCTTCTTCCCTCTTTTCTCTAGACAGTTACACATAAACAATATTCCTTTGCCTCTGTCAATTGAATTCACAATGCACTGACCTTACGGAGCCATAATTTCCATAAGGATGGAAATGTTCAAGGACTACCCAGTTCAAATGACCACATCTACTCCCTGACAGCCTCTACAATCACACAGATGCTATGCTGCCTTCCCTTTTTGACTGCCTTTCTTGTTGTGCTAACATTCTGAAGAAGATGCATATATGTTATACTGGCAGAGAAATTAGAAAGTTGCTAGGTATTGGTTGCAACAATTGCACAATTTTATTGCCCTAGAAAATGTCACTATGGTCTAGAGATTCTGGATTATGTTAGGTCCACAATTATCAGAGCTGATAGTGTCTTCCATGTTCAATATATCAAGAATAGTTTTACAACCAGGATTGAAATGAACATATACACACATACACATGCATATATACACACCACACACACACACACACACACACACACACACACACACACACACACACATATATATATATATATATATATATATATATATATATATATATATGAATGCACTTTCTTCCCTTCTTTGCAGAAGCAAGGGATTGTAGATGTGGAAAATGACATATAATGTCAGATTTATTTGATATATTGGTTAGATTTCATAAAATATTATTTTCTGTTTTGAAATTCTTTGTTATAGGGAATGCTTCTCTGAGAAGAGGGGGGATGTTTTGGAAAATGTGGGTGATTTAAATATAAAAAAGAAAGAATCTTGACATGCTAGAACACCGGACTGTCATAATGAAATTTTAAAATTACACCAATGTTGAAAAAAGTCAACTTTACAAATTCAAGGAGGAGATGGTACTGTTAGGTAGCAACTAGTCTGAAAATGTTCTAATGGTTTTGAGGGACTGCAAACTAAATAAGACTTAACAGCTAGACTCTCCTCTGGTCAGATGACATGTTGGGTCCTGTGTTGTGGTTCGAGTACCACATTTTATTAAGAACTTTGATAATCTGCAGAGTGTCCAGTAGAGGGCAAATGGTATGATAAATGATGAAAGGGTAGGTGATAAAAGAAAACTTGAAGATATATGTTAGCTATTTTCTAGTATTTGAAGGGTTGTCATATGGAAGATGGATTAGATTTGTTTTGCTTAGCCCCAGAGGGCAGAATTAAGAGTAGGTGGTAGAAGCTACAAAGAAGTAAATATACTTAAGGTAGGAAAAAACCTCCTAGACAATTAGATGTTCCAAAGTGGAATGAGATGCTTGAAGAGATAGGGGTTGCCTTCACTTCATGCCTTTAATCAAGAATTTGATCACTATTTGTTGGGTATATTGTAGAAGGATATGATGTCTGGTTCAAACATAAAATCCTCTATTTGGTCTTCAAAGCCCTCTATAAACTCCCCCTTTCCTATTTTTCCAGTCTTCACAAATCTTACTCAGTTCACTAGTACTGTCCTTCCTGCTGTTTCTTGAAGAAAACATTTCATCTTCTAATTCCATTTATTTTCACTGGCTTTGCAACATATCTGGTATTCTTTTCCTCTTTGTATAGGCCTTCAGGCTTGCCTGGCTTCTGTCAAACCTCAGCTAAAGTTTCACTTTCACTTACTGATACCCCTTAATACTGTGTCTTACTTCAGTTAATCCATTCCAATCTCCAAAGTATCCTGTATATATCTTCTACATATATTGTTGTTTTCATGTGTTTTCCTTTAGATTGTAAACCTTTTTTTTTTGAGTGAGGACAATTATTACCTTTCTTTCTTTCCCTAGCACTAGTCCAGTGCCCCATACATAGATACTTAGTAAATGCCTGTTGACTGACTGACTGGTATAGGTTGGAATAGGAACCATGGAATCATGCAGGACTTTGCTCACTTAATGATCTCCTCTTTCCAGTTAGTTGCCAAATCTTGTTAATTTTACCTGTGTAACAGCTCTCAAATCTGTATGCTTCTCTCTAATTATACCAAAAACAACCCTTGTCCAGGCCCTTATCTCCAGCCCGAAGTATTGCAATAGTCTTCTATAAATTAGAGATTCACCCTTGGTGCATTTAAATAGATACACCCTCATTGGTGAATAGCATAATCATTCAATATTTAATCCCTGACTGATGGATGGAATTTTTGAGAGTTCGGGAGAGAAGAAAATTGGACTTTAAGAGATGGTATACGTGGTTCTGGGATCATCTCAGGAAGGGGCACCTGGAGAGGAAAAAAAAAAAAGGACTCTGAAAAACAGCTGACTCACAGAGAAGCTGGTGCTTCAACAAATTCCTAATTTTTAGCTTGACTCCTTAGAGATTATCCAAAATATCTACTTGTGTGAGATTAGGGACTTTCTTAGCTGAGATGAGATGTATTTATTTCCCCCAGTGGGACAGTTCATTCACCTTGTGTGCTGTCTCATATATTCTAATTTGTATAACTTCTCTTTTTCTATTTGCTTTCTACTTGGACAAATGGATTTATTCACTACTTGTGTTGGTCTTTTGTGCAAAGTAACATTTGGTTACTTACAAATATTGATGAAACCTTACTTTAGAAACTTGGGGGCACTATTTCCCCCTTTAAAAGACAGTGACCACAAAAGCAGTTTGACCATAAAAATGAGATTATTTCTCCTAGGCTATTAATATCTATGGAAACAGATATAATTCTAATCTGGTATCTATTCTCTGCAGAGTAGTCAACCTTGTGGACTCAATCTCATGATTCCCTGTAGGCAAGATTCAATGTCTGCTTTGTACAAGCATTATTCATGCCTTCTTTGGAATCACATTTAGCCAAATTCATGTAGACATACGCATAAACTATATGGGAAATGATTTTGCCTTACATTCCCAATTGGTTTCCTTGCTTACCAATGCCTCCTCCACATAGCTGCCAAATTGACATTCCTAAAGTGAAGATCTGACTAGGTTATTCATCATCTACTCATGAAGTTTCAGTCTCTCCACATTACCTTGTGGTTAAATTACAAAGTTTCCTATTTGTATTTGAAGACCTTTATAATTTGACTGCAGTCTACATTTCTAGGCTTATTATTCATTTATCCCCCTCCTACAATCCAAGCTACAGTCAACCTAGCCTGCTTGTAATTCCATCACAGAATCCCATCTTGTATCTTGGTGCTATGCCCCAGCCTGATCTACATGCCTGCAATGTTCTCTCTCCTAAACCTTACCTCTTGGAACCTCTCTATCTCTTCTCAAAACTCAGCTCAAGTTTCATCTCCTGCAAAAGACATTTTTTTTTTGGTCACTCCAGTTGTTAAAAGACATTTAAAATTAATGGACATGCTAACAAAGTTAGTTAGACATTAATGGGCATTTGAGAATGTATGTATATTTTCTTATCTATGTACATGTGGCATACTCCCAGTAGAAAGCAAATGCCTTGTCAGCAGAGACTTTTTATTTTTATTCCCCAGATCCTAGAAAAAGGGTTTTACCCCTACTAGACATTCAATGAGTAAGTGTTGAATTGACTGAATGATATTTAATACTTCTTCCAACTGTGAGATTTTATTAATCTATGAGAATGTAAAGTGTCTCCCAAATGTTATTGTTAAGGCTATTCTTCTGGTCCCCTGGGGAACCATTTCAAGGATCCTAAGGGTACATAGCCAGAATCTGGAATATGCCATATTTAAGGATTCCTCTAAGAAAGGCAACTTTTTTCCCCCCTTTCCAGTTTTATGTCTTACAAATAAACTTGAAGAAGACATAGGCATGCAGCAGCTAATACTGGGGAAACCCTGCACACACTCAAAGACTTTCATTAGTGGTGTATCTAAAAGACATCATTGCCTTCTACCTCAGTAGCATATTGTGCAAATATGTGTTGATTGACACGGAATCAATAAGGCCAGGATGTCCTGGAGCAGACAGACTGATAGAGTTTACTGCCAATGGCATCTAAAACTGCCTGTCAAACTGTAGGTCTGGGAGTTCAAAGTAATGTTTAGTTTTGGACGTGGCTTGCAGCAGACTATCAAATGTATCATGTCTTTTTCTTGTTATTTTATATCCCTTTAAAGGCAACATGAATGTGTCATCCACTAATGATGGTGTTTCGTTCATTGGAACAACTTTAAGTAAACTAATTAATCTCCTTGGGTTATTGTTTCCTCACATGTAAAATGAAAGAGGTGAATCAGTTGGCTTCAGAGGTCCCAGATAGCTTGTGGATATTGATATTGATAAGAAGAAGACCTTCAGACGCTGACCATTGCATGACAGAATAATACCTAAAAATGTCTTGCAGTTAGCCAAAATGAGTTGTGTAGGATAAACTGAAGAAAATGAACAGAATTATAGCTTAAAAGGATGTTAAGTGACTATATCACGCCAACTAACAACAGTTAAGTACAAACATATCTGGCACACAACAGTGAGGTAGGTGTGGCCAAGAAAATTTGTTTAGAAGGCAAGGAAACTGAACTATTGGGATCCTACTTTGTGGCTAGTAAGAAGGCCTGCAAAAGATATTTGTACACCTTTGATAAGGTTCAAAAATGAGGTTCAAAAACAGTTCCCTTGTCTAATAGTCATCAGTATGATTTAGCATCATTAAGACCTGATTTCCAATTATTCCTTCAACACTTATTAGCTATTTGGCTCCAGGTAAGTCAATTAGGCTTCTTCAGCTTCAATTTTCTCATCTGTAAAATAGTGAAGAAAATACCTTTAGCACTCATATGCTATCAAGTATAAATATATAATGTAGCTAGGACACTCTGAAAACTTTAAAGCACTGTACAAATGCCAATTTGTCTCTGCCCGTCCCCAACCAAGACTTTGAAACTAAACTGCAATACATTCCATTTGGCTTATTACACATACACAAATACCTGCATGATATGCAAACTAGAATTTTTTGGCATTAAAATTACATGCCATTAAAATAATGTTATATTTTAAAATGTTCTGCTGAACTTTATTTCATGCTGTGTGCTAGATATCTGCTTAGAATGTCAACCTCTAGTCACAGTTCTCGGAGGCAAAAGCCAAAAATAGCCATCACTTGTGTAAAGTGTGAAGGGGTGGGGTGGTGGTGGTGGTGGTGGTGGTTACTCTTCTCCATCATCACTCATTTAAGTAATAGTAAGTATAGCAGGGTGACTTTCCAAGCAAGCAGGAAAGTACATATGGGTAAGAAATGGCAAGTCCTTCAAAGGTATGTGGCCTTTCCTATCTTGATACATGTTCACTGATCAATTATCTACACAGATATATAATCTGTCTGCTCAGAAAAGAGATAGAATTAATGCACTGCTTCATCCCACTCCTTCCTTCTTTCTCCATAGACCTACAAGATAGAATGACTTCTTATGTAAATGAGACATTTGAATACTTCAAGGATTTTATAGTGAAGCCTGACATCCAGTGGTCTGAAAGAATATTACAGAATAGTTTGAATGGGAAGATTTCAAAATGAGATTGCTGTGTTTGCTTACCAATTTTCCACATATTTCTCAAATATACTCTTCTAGCATCTAGAAACACTAGGAAGGATATGAATTAATCCATAAACTATCTTCATTCTAGAAATATATTTTATTTACAGATAAGGTTAAAACTCATAATTGTAAATTATGAGTATGGAAATATATTTGTAAAACTGATATTGTAAATAAAAATAAAATACACAGGAGCCTTATTATAAGGTAACCTTAGGTTCTTTATTATGGAACTGTCTCATGAATGAAACCCCCTTTTCATAAGATTGTTTTTGTTACCTTAGTAACAAATCAGATGTATCTTTTGTTGAAGACAGAACAGCCTTCTGGTAATTTGCCTAACAGGTGAATAGTGAGATTTTACAGGGGTTGCAAGATGTAAGATGGACTGCTGTCTCCAGTACTCACATTTCTAAGTCAAAATATGGAGGACAAATGAGTTCTGGTATTAGAAATAGGAAAAAGGAGAATTTATCCATTCGTTACACAGCAAATGAAGGATCTCATATTGGTAACCTAAACTTCGGTAGGTCCTCCAGAGTCATAGAGGGCAGAGTTATTGATGCAGTACTTAAGTATTCAACAGAGGAAGAAAAAACATGTAAGGCCCTGAAAAAGTACATAAAATTACGACACTTTCTTCCAAGAGATTGTAGGCATTAGATGTCATATATTATCCTATGTGTTTAAACATTGAAAGGATATTGCACCTCTAAATTCATAGGAGCAGAGATTTAGATGTTGGAAATGACCTTGGAAGGCTTCCTATACAACCTCCTCTCTCTTTTTTAAGGTGAAGAAACGAAGGCACAGAGAGTTTCTTGATTTTCCTGATTTAACGTAGCTACTAAGTGTCTGAGGAAGAATTCGAATCTGTCTTTCTGATTCTAAGTCTAGGGTTCAATCCACTGCATTACAATGCTTCTTAATTTTTTTTTCTTGTCACTTCTTGCTACTGAGACATGAAAGAGCTATGAATCATTAGTCTTTCTGAAGAAAGTCAAAATTGGCTGGTTTTGTGTGTGTTTTATGTGTGTATGCACACACACACATATATACATTCACATTTTTGTCTTTGTCTCTGTGTCTGTGTATATAAATACATTGTTATATAGATACATATATAGATATATCTTACATTCATATATATACACATTAGCATTTTTGTATCTGTCTCTCTTTGTCTCTGTATGTATGTATGTTTATATATGTCTGTATATATACAGCAAGCACATACGTGTGCACCCTCAAACGCAAGAATATGTTTCTCTTTGTAATCATATATTTCATCATGAGTCTTTCAAATACTTCTCCAATTTAAAACTTCCTTGACCTTGTTTCTCAGTGATACTTGTTAGGAATACATCATCTCCATCTCCTTTGGATTACAAGAGACTTTGAAATCTTCCCACTAGATAAAAGATTTCATCCCATATTGAGATGATTACAAAGGAGTTTTCTTCTAGATGTGCTTAATTCTATTTATCAGTGGACAAGGACTAGCAATGCACAGGGTTGGGACACTGAGAAACAGTGTGTTCAATAGGAAAGAACTTGTGGAGAACAGTGCCATCTTGTGGCATTGAAGCTTATGCATTGAAGCTATCAGAGGACCACAAATACCTTCATGAACAAATAGTGTCTTAATTTTCTTGGGAACACTTTTTTTTTTTAAATTTTGAATTCAGAAATCATTTTCCCATTGGGAAAAAAACATATTATCAAGTAAGCCCATAAAAGTCTGGTTAGCCCACAACATACACAATGCCTATCTTTATGAATCATGACTCTTACGGTTCTGCCAAAGAGATATTGTGAGTATGATTTTCTCTGTTGCACAGATGAGGAAAATGAAGGTCGTAAAGGTTCAATGAATTGCTGAGAGTGATGCAACTTGAGTCAGAGGCAAGAATCAAATCCTACTACCTTAATTGAAAATATATTAAATAATCTCTCTACTACTACTCTAACAAGGATGATATTAAAAAGTATAAACTGTTCATAATTGTTATGGTATAAAAATCATTAGACTGGAAGTTAGGAGAATTTGCCCCTGTTTCTAGCATTGAGACGTGCCACCTATTTAACCTATTATGCTCTCTCAGGCTTAGTTTTTCTGCTTCAGTTTCCTTATAAAATAATCCTTATAAAATAAGGATAATAACCACTGTGTTACTGTGAAAACCAAATGAAATAATATTTGTAAAACCCTTAGCACAGTTTCTGGTACATTGTAAGTGCTTAATATTTCCTTCCTTCCTTCCTTTTTTTCTTTCTTTCCTTCCTTCCAATGAGGATGACAATATTCAGAGAATTACTTCAACTTTTGTGAGGAAAACACGTTGTTTACCTTAAAGTGTTATGTAAATGTAAGTTATTATTATTGCTACCACTACTAATAAGTAACATTATAAGTTATTAGTAGTAGAATAGAAACTAATCACCATATATAGTGTGATTGCCATAGGAAAATGCATTCAGACTTCCATCTTGGGATATCAGATACTTCACTCTACCTATATATCCTTTCCAAGACCTCAAGGATCCATGAAGAGTTTGGATCCCTTTTCTCTGCTACTACTTGCTGCTTCTAAGCAGTATTTCCTTCCTTTTTTGGTTCACTTGTGCCAGGAATCTTCATCTCTAGATACTGGGCATGCTCTCCTTCCTCCTGTCTAACCTTCCCATTTTGGCTATTTTCTAGAAACTTCCAAACCCGATGCTTGGACTCCTTATTTGTTCAGTAATGCTTCATGTAATATCAGAGATGAAAAATCAAACTTGAATGAGAAACCACGTTGCACTTGAATGAGAAACCACCTCATCCCTATAAAACCAAGTCTCCCTGGTATGGCAATAACCAAGGGAACTGGGATCCAAGCATTCAGTACTGATTAGAAGTGAGAAAGAGCTCAGTAGAACTGGGTGTGTCTAGCCCAGAAATGGTCTCTCTAAAGTACCATCACTAACCATGATGACCTTCCTACTCCTTCTGTGGTCCAAAGACCAGTCCTCTGAACATTCTGGTGGTTACATACACATGTGTGTATGCACATATATATATATATATATATATATATATATATATATATATATATATATATATATATATGTATGTATATATATACACACACATATACATACACACTATATTATATATAATTACTATATTTGTATATATATATATATATAATTATGATATATATCCCCTCTAAATCTTGGACACAATCCCCCTGTTACAATGTCACAGAAGTCTTGCAGACTAAATTTAATATTGCCCTTCTTTTCCAGGCATTTTTTTCAGGATTATGAGCGTATTGGACAGGGAAGAATATCTGCCACTTCCCTTGAAACCCTTACATTGAACTTTTACTTCCTGTTCTGTCTTCATTTCCATGCACAATTTTCTAGCATCAAGCACTACAGCCATTACCATGTGAAACCTGTTTTTCTTTGAACTGTAGGTATCCCCAAAGCTCTAAGTATGACTTGCTTAATTAAGATAAGACCTTGGCATAAGCTTGGTTTGTAATATTTATATCTTTGATATTTTAATACTCAATCTGAATATTTTTAAAATTACTTTCCTGTAAGTAGAATTCTATTAGATTGTATATTTAAAATGTTAATGTTTTGCATTGATGTACTTTTGAGACTAGTTTCCATTTTAAATGTATAGCATTCTCAGTCAAAAAAGAATGAATGAAAAAAAATCCATTTATTAAATGCTTACTCTCTGCTACCTCTATGCTTAGCATTGAGGATTTAAAACAAACAAACAAACAAAAGCAACCAAACAAAGCATTCCTGGCCCTCAGGGAGTTCACATTCCATAGGAGAAGAAAACTTCTAAGGGAGAAGTACAAGTAAAAAAATTGAGTTTGGTGGGGGAGGGAAGGGGCAAGGAATGACGCTGGAGACTATGAGCAACAGCTACTTGATTTGGAGATGGTAGAAAAGTGTTGAGTGGGTCTGGACTGGACTGCGTAAGAAAACTCACCAATCATAGCCTAGGGCCTGAAAGAAAGAAATCTGAGTGCCAGAGGTTGGAGAAGACAGGAATACAGATGCTATGGACTTGGAGAGGACTAGGAAGCTCAAACAAAGAACGATTAACTTATCTACTCCAGAATAGAATTACGTATTTTTAGATTTTGAAAAGGATTTCAGAATTCATTTAATCTAAATCTTACATTGTACAGAAATAAGAAATGCCACTCATAACTAGAAGAAACTCTGGTCATAAATGAATCTACCTATCCCTCCCTGAAACAGTCTTAGGAAAACTATCATTGACCATCTGTCAACTTTGCCCTTTATTGTTCTTTTATCTTTGATTAGTTAGAAGTGTTTTTGTTTCCTCTGATCAGATAATAGGTACTCATCCTATTGGTCCATTCTGAAATTTGCTTATTGCTTACTAAAAGACATTTATCAAGGTGTGAATTAATTTATAAAATGTCAAATTGGATTAATTGACAGCCCATAAAACTGGAAGAATTACTCTCAAGGAATATAAAGATTAGACACTCCATTTGTCTCTCGATTCATTCCATCCCTTTCTGGTCTTCAGTCCATCTCTCTGTTTCTGTAACTTTCTGTCTCCTTATTTCTTGTGTGTGTGTGTGTGTGTGTGTGTGTGTGTGTGTGTGTGTGTGTGTGTGTGTGTATTCTACCCTACACAGGAAGTTGGGTTTAAGGTAGCAATGACCTTGAGTTTCCCTTTCAGGCTACATGCCAACATATATCTCTCAAAGCCATGTACTTCGGATATAAGATGTATTTACTGATGTAGGGGAAGGGAGAGGAGAGAAAGCTGCTCCTACAATCTTCTTGTACTCCAAACTTTGCTTTGCAGTACTCCTAAGAAGGGGTTACTTCAAGTAGAATGCCTTGGGTTGGTCAATTCCCCTATTTTAAAAGTACCAGTCTCTCCCATTTGCCTATGTAAGTGAGTAGACAGTTAAAACAACAACAACAACAACGATAACTGAGATCATTGAAACTGCTAATTAATAGAGCATCCCATTCTTCTTTTAACTCATTTTGGTTCATTCTTTGTTGATATGATAACACAGCTAGAAATGCAGGTGGTTAAGACTTTCTTTTAACTTCTGGTTAAGAAACTCTTTGTTTCTACATTCCTTTCTCACTCTTCTCATGTAGAAGAAACAATTTACCCTTTATTTACAATTATCTTGAATTACTTTAGTTTTTCATTTACATAGCATAACAGAGACATCTGCTGGTCACTGAGGCTAATTCCCCCAAACACAAATAAAGACAAACAGGTGAATGTTAAGGCTTATTTTCCTTTCTTACTGATTTCCCCCCTTTCTTCTGTGAAGAGAACATAGGATATAATTGATGTGACTACAGATTTTCAGAATGTTTTATGACAATGTGGACCAGGAAAAAGAAAGTGCTATTTTAGCAGAAGCTGTTCTCAAACTATTTGGTAGCAGGATGCCTTTATGCTCTTAAAAATCATCGATAAGATGATGGCAGAGAAATAGCAGGGACTTACTTGAGACCTCCTAAATTCTCCTTCAAAAAACTTTAAAATAATGTCTCAAAAAAATTCTGGAGTGGGAGAACCAACAAAAAGATGGGGTGAAATAATTTTCCAACCTGACAATGTAGAGGTCAGTGGGAAAGGTCTGTCTCATTTAGGTGAGTGTGAAGGACAGTTTAGTGTAGTCCAGACCAACACAAGCCACACCCCAGCAAGATACTAACTGACCTTGGGAATGACTGAATTGGTTCCTTCTACTGAATCAGTGGTGGTGACTTTCAGAATTCTCAGTACACACACAATAATGTCATTGGGCAAATGGTTCTAAGAAGATTTCAGGGAATCTTTTGCTGGCACTAGGTGCAGGATTCTGCTGCATTGCCCATACACAGTTCTGTGTCTCAGTCCCAAGGTGAGAAAGAAGAGCACTAAAACACTAGAGCATGTAGCTACTGGGGCATAGTGACCCTGGTCACAGTTCCAGGGCAGAGAAGAGTGCTTGTGGTCATTCACAGACCAGAGCATGGTTTAGCAGAACAGTGACAACAGCTCTCTTTACATCATACTAGCTATGAAGAACTGACAATTTGTAGATAACTAGAATTGGCTCTGGAAAAAAGAAGAAATAAAGTCCTGAAGCTTGGAACAGGACCCCCATAGGCCCTGGGATTAAAGCCCAAATTTAATGTAAAGTTAAAAGTCAGGAAATTGTCTGAGAAAATTATCAAAAAGGAAAACAAAAACAAAAAAAAATTACAAAAATATCTGACTATAGAAAGTTACTATAGTGACAGGGAAGATTCAAACACTAAGGCAGAAAAACAAAAAAGTCAAAATAGCTATGTGCAAAACCTCAAAGAAAAATGTGAATTGGTCTTAGGTAAAAAAAAAAAAAAAACCCAACTGAAAATTCCTGGAAGAGTTCATAAAGGATTTTAAAATTCAAATATGAGAGTTTGAAGAAAAATTAGGAAAAGAAGAGTGATAGAATAAAATTGTTAAAAAAGAATTAACAGGAGACAAAACATATATTGAAGAAAATAACAGCTTAAAAAGCAGAATAGATTAAATGTTAAAAGAGGCATTGAAATCTAGTGAAAAAAAGGTCTTAAAAAAGCAGAATTGGTCAAATGGGAAAGAAGGACAAGAATTCTTTAAAAATTGTAGTTAATCAAGTGGAAGCTAATGATGTCATAAGGCATCAATAAGTCATATGACAAAATTAAAAGAATGAAAAAATAGAGGAAAATGTGGAATAAACTACTGAAAATAGTTCAAGGAGAGGTAATTTAGGAAATATTGAAATGCCTGAAAGTCACAATCAAAAAAGCAGACTAGATGTCATCTTTCAAGAATTATCAAGGAATACTGCCCTGATATCCTAAAACCAGAAGATAAAATAGAAATGGAAAGAATCCACCAATCATCTCCTGAAAGAGATCCCCAAATGACAGCTCCCAGGAATATTATAGCTAAATTCCAGGGATCCCAGGTTAAAGAAAAAAATATTGTAAGCAGCCAGAAAGAAAAAAAAATCCAATATTGTGTCCAGTCAGGATAACTCAAGATTTAGCAGGTTGTACATTAATGGGTGGGAGGACTTGCAATATGATATTCTGGAAAGCAAAAGAATTAGAATTATAACCAAGAGCAAAACTGAGTGTAATCTTTTGCAGGGTAAACAATGAAACAGAATTTTCAAACGTTCCTGAGGAAAAGACCAGAGATAAACAGAAAATTCGACTTTCAAATAAAAGACTCCAGAGAAGCATACAAAGGTAAACAGGAAAGAGAAATCATAAAAAATTTCAAAAGTTTTATATGTTTGCATTCCTACATAGGAAAATGATACTTGTAACTCTAAAAAGTTTTTCATTATTAGGGCAATTAGAAGCAGTATACGTATTCAAAAGGGAATCGATGCGAGTTGACTTTGATGGTATCATATTTAAACAAAATAAGATTAAGGTCTGAGAAAGAAAAATGCATTGGGAGAAGGGGGAAAAGAGAGGTAAAATGTGTAAATTATCTTACATAAGAGACCCACAGGAATTTTTCCAGTGGAGAAGATGCAGGAGGTAGACAGGAGCACTTACTTGAAGCTAACTCTCATCAAAATGGGCTCAAAGAGGGAATAACATACACATTTATTTGGGTATAGAAATCTATCTTACCCTACATAAAAGTATGAGGGGAAGAAGATTAAAGAAGAAGGGGGAGGGGCAGCTAGGTGGCACAGTGAATAGAGCACTGGCGCTGCAGTTAGGAGGACCTGACTTCAAATCTGACCTCATACACTTGACACATTTACTAGCTGCATGACCTTGGCAAGTTACTTAATCCCGACTGCCTTGCCTTCCCTCCTCCAAAAAAAGAAGAAGGAGGGGGTCTGATAGAAGGGTCTCTCCCCCGAGAACTTTGAGACCTGCTCTGGATTAAATGTCTCTTTCAGATAAAAGAAAAACAATACTTAAACTAAACCACTGCAATTTTAATACTTGACTTATTGTCATTGTAGAATTGATTATAGGTCATCTCTGAGGCTAATTCAAAAAATTTAGATCTCCCGAGAAAAGGACCTAAATATCTTAATGTTTCTATAAAACCATCCTCTTGCTGATAAAGGAAAATCTGAGTTTTGAATGGAATTAGAAACTGGTGGTCAGAAATTTGTAGGTACTTGGAAGTCCCAGTGACACATTTCCTCCCAATGGAAATTTTTGTTAGTAGTTCATTTAATAGATCATAGCTGACAATTGTATGATAGAAGTTAAGTTAGGTATGTTTACATATAGAACCCTATAACTTCACTTCTTGGCTTAGGGGTCCAGACTAAATAACAATTGAAACTAGGCTTTATAGAAGCATATATATTTAGAGGGAGCGAGGAAGATGGTCTAGAACCTGTCAATCTCTCACATATTGGTTTCAAGTTGGTATACGAAGAAATTTTTATCTTTTTCCCACACCAAGTTCAACCAATAATTAGATGCTCTGGTCTACCATGGCTTATTGTCCAAAATTCCTTTCTTAACAACTAAGATTGTCCTAGAGGGTGTCCCATACTCTCTTGACTATTTCCTATTTTTTTTCTAGTCCTACAACAACTAACACTGCTTAATTCTTCACCTTGCATATCTGTTAATCTGTCATGTACAAAGCAAGCTAGTGAGCAGGGAGGAAATCTTACAACAACACTTTTGCTTGCAACATTGGATTCTATTTTGTCATTACTATTTTCCAATTCATTCTGAAAAGAAGATATTAAACCTCTTCACCCTTGCTACTACTAAATATATTTTTTAATCTTCTTGATAGAAATAAATAATTATTAATTCAAGTTAAGTCAACAAACTTTAATTAAGTTCTTATTATATACCAGGCAGTAGTGTTATGGATTAGGGTAACAAATAAAAATAAAGTTTCTGCTTTCAAAGACTTCACATTCTATTAAGAACCTTATCATCTAATGGAATTATTAATATTATTATTATTTTAGGAGAGGGTGAAGGCAAGACAACTGGGGTTAAATGACTTGCCCAAGGTAACACAGCTAGTAAGTGTGTAAAGTATCTGAGACCAGATTTGAACATGGGTCTTCCTGACTCTAGGGTTGGTGATCTATTCACTTCACCACCTAGCTGCCTTCCCTTATAATTATTATTATTATTACTATTACTAACAATAATGAGGATGATGATGACAAGCATCTAATGTGTGGTTATCAGAGGGATATCAAGATTCATAGACTTTCTCCTTCTCCTTCAGGGCCTTCTAAATGTTCATATCTTTTTATTTGATTTTCTTCATTGTGTTTAGATATGCGATTTAAATGATAATGGGAAATAAAATGGAAAAAAAAATCTTCTCTACCAATAAAGATAAGCAACTATGAACTAAATTCCGACTTAAACTTCAAGTCTTAGATAGTTGTTGTGGATACTGAAAATTTAAGTCATTTGCTCAAGTTCTTATAACTTGTATGTGTCAGAGGCAAGACTTGAACTCAAGGCTTCTTGACTCCTAGGCCAACTCATATAGTATCATTGAGAATGAATAGCTGATGCCAGTGTGTTTAAATAAAAAAGTTTCCCATAATTCTTCACATTCAAGTCAATTTTGAAAATTAGCAAATATTTATTGTACTCTTATTCTGGACTCAGTACTATAGATACCATGCTCTAGTATGATGCCAATAAGTATGTTTGATTCTTTTCAATCATAATTAGCCTTATCAAGTTTAGCATAAAAATGACCATGAATATAAATAGAAATTTCATGATTTATTCAGCCGTTGCGATCTCATTACCATCTTCATCATTCTCTTCCCTTCCTAACGATTTCTTGCCAAGAGAAGGTTCTGATTTCAGTTGCTTTGGGAGTAAACAGTCACAGCAGCCAAAAGTTTGAGAATCTGACATGATAAGATTGCACCTTGAATCTATACAAATATGTTCAGCTGCCATCAGAAGCAAACAAACAAACAAAACATGGAAATGCTGAGGTTGTTGTGGATAGGCAGATAGGAATGGATTCTGTATGCTGAAATTCTAACACATTCACTACTTCTGACCCTCAGCCTCCCTAGGGTACAATGAAATGATAACTTATAAGTCAGATCTTTCTCAGGGAGAAATGACTCCTAAAAATTCTTGGAAATTATTTTGTCATAAAGATGAAATATGACTATTATTGTCCATAGTAGCAGCATTTATGAAATAATATACTATACCTGTGTAGTACTTTGCACAGTGATTTCATACACATTATCTTGAATGAGACAGAGATAGACAAATAAATAAATAAAAGTTCAACAGTTGGAGTTTACAAAAAATTTTCTACACAATCAGACCTTGAGGGCAGTCAGATATGACCTTCCCCAAGCATTAGTCCTGGGGTGTTGAAGACCACTGGCAGTGGGACTGGGACCCTGATGGCCCTCTCAGGTGTTTGCCCTGCTGACAGGCCTGGATCAGTTCCCCATCCTCCATGAAGATGTTCTAGCATAGAGGTGTGAGGATTAGGTCCTGGAGATATGCATGGCAAATACACCCAAGGCCTGGGACAAAGAAGTATGCAATGTCTGCAGGGGAAGGCAATTAAAAAGCTTCCTATAAAAGCCTGGAGGCAGGGTAATAAAGTTGGCTTTCTACTTTCACCAATCCCAGAGTTCTGTCTCTCTTTTATACATTCAAGAGTACCTCCGGGTCAGTGATTCTTTCTCAGCCCTGTCTGGGGATGACAGAGCTCCCACTCTTTCTCAGCCTATTTTGGCTCCCCACACTGGGGTAGGTAATATATCCATATATGTTTGTGAGTATATGTGTGTTTAAAAAAAAAATCACAGGGGGGCGGAGCCAAGATGGCGGCGTAGGAGCAGCAACATATTGCAGCTCTCACATAGCCATGCCAAAATACCCATAAAATATGACTCTAAACTATTTCTAGAACTCCAAAACGCACACAAATATACTTTCCACTAAAGTCAGCTCGGCTATGAGGAACCATATCAGCACTGCAAACCGAAACCAGCCTGGCCTGAAGCCACAGCTATGTCCCGGGGCGGCTGAATGAGAGGAGCCAGGAGGTGGCTGGATGAGAGGAGCTGAGCCCCAGCTGGAGCTTCAGGTGAGTGGATTGGTGGCAGCTGCGGCAGAGTCCAGAATTAGGTCAGTGGAGCTTGCGAGGTCGTGAGAGAAAAGTGGTCTGGCCAAACTGCCTCCAGGGCTAGGAAGCAGAAAGTGGAGATCCTGCACCCGCCTCCACATTGTGGCTTCAGAGCTCCCAGCCTGCAGACTGCAGGGGACCAAGTGATTGTTCAGAGGGCAAGTGCTCTCGCTTTGAGCGGCTTGGATCCGGATAGCGGTGCTGGGCTTTGGTCCTGTGGTTCTTTTTTCTTCAGTGAGTTGGAAGTGGGGGAAGGACCCAGCAACTTCCTAAGAGCTCCTGCTCTTAGGACAGAGCTTTCCTCTCTGGAAGCAGAGCTCCACAGAGATTAAAAAAAAAAAGAATCACAGACTGACCAACCATGAATAAGAATAAGCATAAGAAGCAAAGTAAGAACAGCAACCAAACCCTAGATTCCTTCTTTGGGGAAGAGAAGGACCAAGGCAGAGAGCTGCAGGAGGACAGTGCAGCCAGAGCTCCCCCACCAAAATCTTCCAATAAACATGAAGATTGCCTTAAAGCTAGAGATCAGCTGAAGAAGGGTTTTGAAAACCAAATGAGAGAAGTGGAAGAAAAATTGGGAAGAGAAATAAGAATGTTGCAAGAAAATCATGAAAAGAGAGTCAGCAATCTGACTGAAGAAATTAACACCCTAAAAAATAGATTAACTCAAATGACAAAA
>CM053581.1:450470084-450487665 GCA_028627135.1 Pseudochirops cupreus
GATGGCTGTTTTGGGGTGGTGGGTAGGGGAAAGATGGGGAGAAAATTTGTAACTCAAAATTTCGTGGAAATGAATGATGTAAACAAAAATAAAATAAAAAATTTAATTTAAAAAAATTTAAAAAATCACAAACAAATCATTTCAGTCTCAATTAGGTGAGAACATGTCTTAATTAACCATAGACTTTAAATTATGTGTATAAAATCCTTTAGAATGGAGTGTTGCACAAGAATAGTGTTTCACAAGGTCAAGAAAATTTGGCTGTACTTATGGGTACATCTGTAAATTATCAACTAAGTTGAGAAGAGAATCACACCAGAAGTTGGAGTGATTTTGAAACTTTATTTAAAATCCCTTAAGAAAAAAAACCAAAAAAATAAAACTGGTGTAGAAGGTTGGGTGGTATATGGAGATAGTGAAGGAAAGGCTTGTTTTTGGCTTGTCCCCAAGGCTGCTTCCCTCTATTGCCTGTTGCCTGGAGTAGGAATTAATGAACTTTGAAAGGTTTGGAGTGTTTGAGGTTCCCTGTCTCATTATCATCCTAAAAATATCCTTGGATCATCCCAATAATAATGTGAGAATTGGTAGTTAAGAATAGACTAAGCTGTAGATTCATTATGCTTAAATGAAACTTCTTGAATAACCCATAAATAGCAGAAAAAAAGACTTCAGGTACTAACAAGAGAGTTAACCATTTGTCATATGTGCTTACTAACTTTGAACCCAGTTTCCCCTGGACTTTGAATGTGCTTGAGGAAGAGTGTCAGAATTTGGGGGAGACATTCTATACCAAATGTCAGTATTGTTCCAATTTAAGAAATAATCTCCTCTAAAAGGCTACTTAAGTAAATTTATTCAGCTCTACCACTGACTTTCTTGAGTACCATCTTGGAGCAGTGTGAAAGCAATGTGGTAAAGTAACAAGAAGGCTGAGTTTAGAGTCAAAACTCCTGAGTTTGGATCCAGGTTCTGTAGAATCTTGAGCAAATTTACTTAACCTATCTGGGCCTCAGTTTCTTCACATTAAAAAAAAAATGAGGCCTTGGGTTAAAAAAAATGAGGCCTCGGATTAGATAATAATAATATCTTGTGAGGAGAGAGAACAAAGCACAGTGGGTAAAGAGCTTGTCAGGAGTCTAGATGACTTGGGTTCATATCCCAACTCTGGTGTTATTACCACTATTGTACTGTAGCACTATAAGTTTTAGGACAATTGCTGATCTGCATTGATAACAGAAGTTTCCAGGCCTAGACCAAAAAAAAAAAATCATCATAATTGCATAGAACTTCTACTGGTTCCTATTTCAGCACATATTTTTACCTTCACCATCCTCCTGGCTCCCCCCATTCCCCACCATCCAGCCTGAATTGGTATATATAGAATCTGAGATGTCCACCAGGCTATGCACAAGATTTTCCAGATTTTTTCCTATACCCCAGAAAAAGGAAGAAGAAAAAAAAAATTGGTTGACACACAGACCCTCCAGTATAGTCCATTAGAACACAAGCTTTTTTCAAGGCAGGAAATATATTCATGTTGGTCTTTAAATCCCTAGCACCTGGCACATAGTTGGTACTTAATGAAATACTTTTGAAATAGAAATTAAACTGTAGTACTAGTAACACAGGGACAGACTAGCAAGAACAACTCTAGAAAATCAATGGTCCCCAAACCATAGAAACAGTTCTCTTTGCTTTCTTACTGAATGAGAAGTCGCTTGCATCAGTACTTTATCAACTTTATCAAAACCAGGAATTGGGGCCTAGCCAGAGACTTGCTAACCATGACATGATTTTCAATCCTACTATCCCCATTAGCATATTCTTTCTTGGTTTGCCAATAGTTATTCTTTTTCTTGGGAATGTTTCTTGGAGCTGGCTGTCTTCTCTTGATGGGTATCTGCAGGGATTTGGGCTGTCCTTGTACTTTCAAGGCTCAGAAGAGCAACTTTCGTCTTTTTTTTTTCCCTCCCAGACAACTCATCAGAGACTGGTTACATCCAGAGCTACTCAATTGCTTTGGTTTCTCTTCTCAAAGCATACTGTCTCATTTTCTGGCAGTTGAGTTGTGACTAGTGAGAGAGAATCAAAAGATTACTTTAAGACATCAATGCCCTGTAATATTGGAGGCTTTTTGCTGTTTATACTCATAATCTTGTAGAAATAGTGGGCTGCCATGTCTCAGATACAGATTTTTTACTTCTTGAAGGGCAAAGGCATGTCATAAAACCTGCTGCTTGACCTCTTAAGTAGGCAATTCCATGAGACGCTAAAGAATTTTTAAAAAGGGGGGGTGTGTAGATAGTCAAGGATGGGGACCAAGATGAGTATAGAGCTATCATTCTATGCTCAGATAACAGTTAAACAAGTTATTTTCAATCATAAGATCACAGATTTAAAACTAGGAGGGACCTTCAAGGCCAATGGATTAAGCTTTTTCTGAGTATTTATTGTGCATACAGCTCCCTGTTCCCCCATACAGGAGCTGTAGCAGATGTATTATAAGTTACCTGGCTTCCTTTCTCAACAAGATTATTATCTATTAAGGAAGATTAAAAGACTAAAACACATGAAAGAATAGGAATAATTTAAGGTAGTATGTAATCAGCTTCATAGCCATCAACTAACACTAGTTTATGGCATTGTCCTGGGAAATAGGAGAATGTAGCTCTGACTGGCTCAGCCAATACATTCATCATTATATTTCCATATAAACAGCCATTCTGAGTTTGGTAGTTATAGGGTCCTTTGAATAGATTGCCTTTCCTTCCCCAGACCTCCAGCCCACCAATTTTCTTGGTTGGTGACTACTCTCGTGAGCTCCTCAGGCATTTTTCCTTCTCAACCCTTTTCTGAAAAATGTGGAAAAGAAATTCTGTGACTCTTATCAAGTGCTAATTTGTTTGCAATAGCATCTAATAGCAAGGAAGGAATAATCATTTAGATGATGGCAGGCATTTTGTGAAGTCTTTTACAAATATTAGCTCATTTGATCCTCATAACAGTCTTGGAAGGTAGGTGCTATCATTATCACCATCTTACAAGTGAGGAAACTGAGGAAGGCAGGGGTTAAGTAACTTGCTTAGGGTCACACAGTCATTATCTGAAGTCATATTTGAACTCACATCTTCCTGATACCAACCCAGTGCTCTATTCACCGCTATGCCTAGCTTCTGCTATTGCTGTTGATTCATTTCAGTCATGTCCAATTCTTCAAGACTTCATTTGGGGTTTTCTTGGCAAGGATACTGGAATGTTTTGCCATTTCCTTCTCCAGCTCATTTTATGGATGAGGAAATGAGGCAAACAAGGTTAAGTGACTTGCCTAGGGTCACACAACTAGGAAGTGCCTGAACTCAGGAAACTGAGTCTTCTTGACCAGAGGTCCAGTGCTCTGTCCACTACAGCACCAAGCCTACCTTCTAAAAGATGCCAATAAAGAGACAGGGTTCATTGTGAACAAGAATAGTCAGGCTTCAAGGAGTTACAACTGGAAATAAGCCCTGAGGGATGGAAAGCCTTAAGGGTTAGGAGGGTCAGGGGGTCTAGAAAAATATTTCAGCCCAAACTCTCAAGTCTGTCCATTGTCCTAGGGATAGAGTAATAAAGGAAATGGGAGAATTTTTGGTGAACAAAGGAGAGTACAAAGTGAACTTCTTCAGATCTGAAAGTAACAGCACTTCTGTGGGCTAGACTTGTTGTTGACCATTTACATATTATAGGTTCATGTTATCACAGGTTTAAAGCTGAAAGGGACCTTTGAGAATGAACTAGAGTCCATGTTCCTCATTTTCACTGAGGAAGAAACTGAGGTCCAGAGAGGGAAAACTACTTACTTAGGCTCACATACCTAGTAATGAGAGCAGGAATTTGATGCCAGGTCCTGTGACTCTGAATTCAAAATTATTTCCACCACATCGTTGTGCCCTGTCTCAAAGAACATAATTCACATTCCCAGAATTTCGGAGATGTTGGGCAAAAGTGGGTATTAAAGAACATGTGACTCCTGGTAGACTCTTTGTTGTTTTCATTGCATTCCTCTATCCACTGCTGCAAAACTTGTGGGCCTGAATTTACATCTCAAAGTCACTTTAATTAATGTTTTTCCCTTTGGTGTTTCAGCTCATTTGTATTTCCAGGGCAATGTATGCCATCTGTTCTTCTTTCATTTATATCTAAAGCATCAAAATACTGCTTTGTCAGAATCACTGTGTTTGATGTTAACGCAAACTTTCGTTCCTTGCTCATTAGTACTTTTCAACTAAGGCAGTGGGTTGTTTTTATTTTATTTTTGATAAACATAAATGAAATCGAAGTTTTTTTTTTAAATTTAATTCTTTCTAGCTCTTACAACCTTCCAGAATCATCAAGGTTTCAGTCTCAGCAAACTTGCTTCTCTCATTCTTTATTTATAAGAGGTCTGTGAAAACGTTACACATATATATTTTTTAATATTCATATTGTGCCTTAACACAAAGGTTTCCATTAATGAGTCAATCATAGTTCTCTGAATCCTAGATTTTAAATTGCAGCATAGAAATTTGGCCCAATTTTGAGTCTTTTTTGTTTACACACCCTTTGCATGTCTGTGGACAAATTATATTGCTTGCATGAGCCTCAATTTTCTCATCTATAAATGTGGCTAATACCATGCACAGCAGACCTAACTCAATAGATTCTCCTAAAGATCAAATGAGATAATGCTTCTAAAAGTGGTTAATAGCTCAAATAAAAGTCAAGCATCTTTATTACATTAAGACTTCCTAAATCATCAAATATTTAGGCCCAAAGAAACTAATTACCATTACAAACTAAAAACATATTTGCATATGTCCCTGTGTAAATATTGGTTAGTCTAGACTGGTCTAGGGTAGAGGGGCCAATTAGATATTTCAAAAGTACATAGGCATACTAGGAAGGAAGCATTGTAAGATAATTCGGTGCCCTGGGAGGACTACATACCAAAACCTTTTGCAAAGTAGCTAAGAACTATTTATGTGTTTGGGATATGTGGATAAAAAGCAAGTAAACAAGGAAAGCCTGAGTTAAGAGAAAAGGCTGAATCCAAGTCCCATATTATCTTACTTAATCTGCATTTTAATGTATGTAAATAGTATCAGCATTTTGGTTTTCTCTCCACCAAATGTGGTCATTATTCCCTGCATAGAGCAACTGAATTGATAATTAATTTATGAAATTATGAAATGGGGTAGGCATGCCCAGTTCTTTAGATATTAGCTAGGAAAGACCACAGTGGCAGCTGGGAGTAGGGTTGCAATAATATTTTAATCAGGCACACAGGGAGTCAGGGCAAACAACCTAGAAAATTCAGAGACAGACTGTGGAAAGGGGTACAGAGGCAGACAATATGGGGATGGTCAATTGGTAGTAAAGGAAGGCAGACAGTGTGAGGAAGAGAATAAGGAGGGGATGAGTCACTTAGGTAACCACAGATTGGAGTTGGGAGCACTTGAGTAGCATGGACCCTTAGGAAATGGAAAGGTAGTTAGCTGGTTAAAGAGTTTAAAGTCTCATTTTTGTGGGGGACCAGACTCTGTGACACCTTGGTGTTAGTTAATTAACAAATCTAAATCATCTCAAAGTTGTAGGTCAAACTTTTAAGTTAACACATCCATGCTGTCTCAGAGTTATCAGCACCATTTGGTGTTCTGTTTGTTGGTCTTACTTCAGATGTCTGGAACTTGCCTGAGACTTAAATATCACAAGAGTTCCTGACGGCAAAGGCTCAATGGCTTCCTTTGATTCAACATATTCTTAGTGGTGGGTATATGATATAATTTGTAAATTATTCTCTTTTGATGTTTGAGTTAGTTTGCATGTGACTTTTATGTTCCCCTTTGCAATTCCTTCTTGCTATTGCTACTTACACTGGCTACTTATGAGCAATTGACTTAAATTTGAGTGAGGGAGAGTTGTGCAAAGTCACCAGCCTCATTTTCTCCTCCAGAGTCATCTGGGTCCAGTGAGCAGATACCTATCAGGACAACTGGAAATGATGCAGGATGCAGTGGGAGACCCTAGCCATTTTAAACTAAGGCCTTTTCAAGTGCTCACTTTCAGTGAGGCAATGCCCATTCAGTGAATAGGCCTCTTTAAGAAGTGAGTAAAGAGATGTCTGATTTAATTTTTAAAAAAGTTTACATAGCTAGTTAAGGTCTGTCTATATTTGAATTCTAATCTTCTTGACTAGTTAAAAAGTTTTGGAAAGAGCTATATTACAAGAAGGCATGGAAATTAAATCTAACAATATTATATTATTTTATATGTCTTTCCTCATTCTAGTCAAGTTGGATCACTAATTAATTTTTAAAATATTATTGTCTTCTTCCATTTTCATGCATTTGCTCAGAAATACCCTGGAAATGCCTTGATTGGATTCCAGGCCCATCTTCACTTATTGAGATATTTTTATTCTTTCAAGATCAAACACAGATGGCACTTTTATCTAATTTATGCATGACAGAAACCTGGGAGAGATGGCAATGTGCTGGATGACAGTCAGGATCCAAAAGGATGTCAACAGGTTAAAATGAGAGACTGAATCTAGGAAGATCAAATTTAATAGTCTTATACTTGTTTCAAAAAATCAACTTCAAAAGAAAAAAAAATGAGAGATGTATGCTTAGACAAGTTGTGGGAAAATAGATCTAAGAGTTTTAGAATGATGAGTAAGTCAACAGTACTGAATAGTGTGACACCATAGCAAGATGTTGCTGGAGTCAGTAAATTTAAGCTGATTCTTAATTTGTCAATAGTGAGTATTGACACATCAGAAATGAATAAATGCTATAAATCAAGACTATGAATATTTTTGTGCATATAGGTACCTTTCCTTTTTAAAAAATCTGCTTTGGACTATAGACCAAGCAGTGGTATTGCTAGGTCAAAGGGTATACCTGGTTTTATAGTCCTTTGGGCAGAGTTCCAAAATGTTCTACATAATGATTAAATCAGTTCATGACTATACCAACAGAGTATTAATGTCTTTATTTTTCCCACATCCCATCCAAGAACTGTTATTTACCTTTTCTGTCCTATTAAATAATCTAATAGATATGAAGTAGTACCCCAGGAATGCTTTAATCTGAATTTCTCAAATTAATAGTGTGTTAGAATACCCTTTCATACAGCTTTAGATAGCTTTGATTGCTTCATCTGAAAACTGATTACATTTTTTGATCATTTATCAATTGGGGAATGGTTTTTGTTTTTTATAAATTTAACTCAGTTCTCTATATGTTTAAGAAATGAGGCCTTTATCAGAGAAACTTGCTTCAATTTTTTTTTCACAAGTACTATTTCTTTTCATACTAATTCATCTCCATCCCTGTTCATTCTGTTTTATCTCTCTTTTCACTTTATACCTCTTGAAAAGGGTTTTGCTTCTGATACTTCTTCCCCCAGTCTGCACTCCATTCTATCATACCCCTATCACTCCCCGTTCTCTTGCCCCTTTAGCCTCTTATGTTCATGTAGATATTATACATTTCTATACCCAATTGAGTGTGTTTGCTGTTCCCTCTTTGAGCCGGTTCTGATGAGAATAAAGTTCACTCACTCCCCCTCATCTCCTTCCTCTTCCCATCCACTGTAAAAGCTTTTTCTTTACTCTTTTATGTGAGATAATTTACCCCATTCTACCTCTCCTTTTCTCTTTCTCCCATCACATTCCTCTCTCATTCCTTAAATTTATTTTTTAAATTATCATCCCTTTATATTAAATTTGAACCTGTGCCCTCTGTTTATATATATTCCTACTAACCGCCCTAATAATGAGAAAGATCTTATGAGTTACAAATATCATCTTCTCACATAGGAATGTAGACAGTTTAATCTTATTAAGTTCCTTATGATTTCCCTGTTCTTTTTACATTTTTATGCTTTTCTTGAGTCATATTTGAAAGTCAATTTTTGTATTCATCTCTGGTCTTTTCAAAAAGAATGCTTAGGGGGCAGAGCCAAGATGGCAGAGTAGAAGCACAAACTTGGTGTGGGCTCTCTTCCAATCACTTCCAATATATGTCAAAAATGACTCTAAACAAATTTTAGAGCTACAGAACCCACAAAGAGACAAAGACAAACAGAGCTTCTACTGAAAGAAGCCCAGCAAGCCAACAGGAAGACTCTATTGCACCAGCCTGGGAGACGAGCCCAGCCCCAGGTGAGCCACATGGTTCCTGGCCCCAAGGCTGCCCCAACCAGTGGCAGGCCAAGAGGAGACTTCAGGAGAGAGAATCACCAGCAGCTGTGCAGTTTCCAGACTTATCAACCTATAAATGCCAAAAAGAAAGTGAAAGGTCAGTGTGGAACTTTGTGGAAATAGGAGGACTGAGAGTATGGTCTGGCCCCTGCCCTTAAGGAGAGAAGCTGTAGAGGTGCAGTGGCTGTGCAGCCACCATTGTCTGGCTCTTTCAGGAGCTCCTGGCTTGCAGATTGCAGGGGGACCAAGGGACCATTCAGAGGGTAATTGCTCTTGCTTTAACCTGCTTGGATCTGGATTGTGGTCTTGGGTGTTGGTCCAGGGGTGTGGGACCAGTGAGCCAGAGGTTGTGGTTTCTGTAGAAAAGGGGCCCAACTAATAGCTCCAGCAGCTGCAAAAACCCCAGTAATTTGGGACATAGCTCTCTCCATTCTGGAAGCAGAGTTCTACTGTGGCAAAGCACTCAGAAGTTAAGTAATTGGCAAGATGAGCAAGACTAGGAAATATAATCAAACCATAGGTTCCTTTTCTGCAGACAAAAAGGATCAAGAAATAGAGTGGGAAGGAGATAGTGAAGTTAGAACTCCTGCATCAAAAGCCTCCAAGAAAAATATGAACTGGTTACAGGCCATGGTGGAGCTCAAGAAGGATTTTGAAAATCAAGTAAGAGAAGTGGAGGAAAAATTGAGAAGAGAAATGAGAATGATGAAGGAAAATTATGAAAAGTGAGTCAACAGCCTGCTAAAGGAGACCCCAAATACATTGAAAAAAATAACACCTTAAAAATAAACTAACTGAAATGGCAAAAGAAGCTCAAAAAGCAGTGAGGAGAAGAATGCCTTAAAAAGCTGAATTTGCCAGATGGAAAAGGATTTTCAAAACTCACAGAAGAGAATGACTCCATCAAAATAAGACTGGAGCAATTGGAAGCTAATGACTTTATGAGAAATGAAGATATTATAAAACAGATCCATACAAATGAATAAATAGAATGTAATGCGAATATCTCACTGGAAAAACCACTGACTTGGAACATAGATCCAGGAGAGATAATTTAAAAATTATTGTACTACCTGAAAGACATGATCAAAAAAAGAGTCTAGACACCATCTTGCAAGAAATTATCAAGCAAAATTGCCCTGATATTCTAGAACAAGAGGGCAAAATAGAAATTGAAAGAATTCACTGAACGCCTCTTTAAAAAGATCCCCAAAAGACAATTCCTGGGAATATTACAGCCAAATTCCAGAGTTCCCAGGAAAAAGGAGAAAATATTGCAAGTAGTCAGGAAGAACAAATTTGAGTACTATGGAAACACAATCAGGATAACACAAGACCTAGCAGCTTCTATGTTAAGAGAGTGATGTGCCTGGAATGTGATATTCTGGAAGTCAAAGGAGCTAGGATTAAAATCAAGAATCACCTACCCAGCAAAACTGAATATAATGTTTCAGGGGAAAATATGGTCATTCAATGAGGTGGAGGATTTCCAAGCATTATTGATGAAAAAAAAAAACAGAGCTGAAAAGAAAATTTGACTTTCAAATACAAGAAGCAAGAGAAGCATGAGAAGGTAAACAGGAAAAAAAAATCATGAGGAACTTATTAAAGTTGAACTATTCACATTCCTATATGGAAAAATGATAATTGGAACTCATAAGACTGTCCTCAGTATAAGGATAGTTGAAGGGAATATATGTGTGTGTATATGTATGTATGTATATGTATATGTATGTATATGTATACATGTATATATATGTATACATACATTTATGTGTATGTATAGGAGGGTGTAGTGTATATAATATATATGTGAGTGTAGCCATATGTATATTCATGTATACATAGAGGGCACAGGATGAGTTGACTATGAAGGGATGATATCTAAAAAATAAAATTAAGAAATGAGAGAGGAATTTATTGGGAGAAGGAGAAAGGAGGAGATAGGTTGGGGTAAATGATTTCATATGAAAGAGGCAAGAGAAAACTGTTACAAAGGAGGGGAAGAATAGGATGGTGAAAGGGAATGGAATGACCTTATTCTCATTGAATTTGGCTTAAGGAGGGAATAACATACACACTCAATTGGGCATCTTACCCTACAGGAAAATAGAGGGGTAGGGGATAGGAGGGGTGATGATAGAAGGGAGGGCAGATTGGGTAGTGGGAGAGGGTAGTGGGAAGCAAACATTTTTGAAAAAGGATAGGGTCAAAGGAGAAAATGGAATAAGTAGGGGGCAGGATAGGATGGAGGGAAATATAGTTGTTCTTTCAAAATATGACAGCTATGGAAATGATTCGGGTAACTGCACATGTTCAACCTATATTGAATTGCTTGTCTTCCCAGTGGGGATGGGTGAGGAGGGAGGAAAGGAAAAAATCTGGAACTCAAAGTTTTAAAAACAAATGTTTAAAAAATTATGTTTTTCACATGCAACTGGGAAATAAGATGTGCAGGTACTGGTATATAGAGGTCCATCTTGCCCTGCTAGAAAGTTAGAGTGATGGTGGGGGAGGATTTGGGGAGAATTGATTGGGGAAAAGGGTATTCAGTGGGCTTGCTATTTTGAGGTGGAGGGTAGGGGGAAGATGGTGAGAAAAAAATTATAGCTCAAAATCCTATGGAAACCAATGTTGAGAACTAAAAATAAATAAATAAATTAAAAAAAGAATACATAAAAGCCCTCTATCTCATTGAATTTCCATTTCTTTCCCCTGAAGGATTATACTCAATTTTTCTGGGTAGGTGATTCTTGGTTGTAGTCCTTGCTCCTTTGACCTCTGAAATATCATACTTCAAGCCCTCTGGTCCTTTAATTTAGAAGCTCTTAAATACTGTGCTACCCTGACTGAGGCTTTTCATACTTGAATTGCTTCTCTCTGGATTCTTGACATATTTTCTCCTTAACCTCAGAACTCTGGAATTTGGCTATAATATTCCTTGAAGTTTTCATTTTAGTATCTCTTTCAGAAGGTGATTGGTGAATTCTTTCAATTTCTATTTTACTCTCTTAAAAGATGATGTCTAGGCATTTTTTTAAAATCATGGTTTTCAAGTAGTCCAATAATTTATGAATTATCTCACCTGTCTCTATTTTCAAGTCAGTTGTTTTTACAATGAGATATTTCACAATCTTTTTTCCCTATTCTTTTGGTTTTGTTTTATTGTTTCTTGATTTCTCACAAAGTCATCAACTTCCATTTGCTCCATTCTAATTTTTTTTAAGTAGAAAAATGATTTTATTGATCTCAGGAATGAATGCATGAACTTATTTGAAGTACAAAAGCAGAGTGCTGTAGTAGAGAGAAACCAAGTCTCAGAAAGACCCGGAAAACTTACTGCTATTACATACTGGCTATATGATCCTGTATGATCCTGGGCAAGTTCCTTAACCTATCAGGATTCTCGATAACTTGGTCTGTGAGCTAGCTTACTTTTCCCCAGAGGTAGAGCTGCACCCCAAAGTTAATAACACTGGTTTCTAAAAACACTGACCAAGGTCCTGAATACCTAATAGTGTAATTTTTGGCTGTTGTGATTCTTGAAGATAGGAGTGGGATCTTCCCTGATGGCTCACGTTATGGATGCTTTAGCCCTGCTGGGAGTAGAAGTGGGGAGAGGAGAGCTGGAGGCATCAGTCCCAGTGTCTGAGGGTCCCAGTGTCCAAGGGAAGCTTGGATGAGGATATGATTGACTGTTGACAGCTTTGGCTCTCCTGGCCCTGGTGAAATTCAGCCCAGAACAATTATCTTAGTGCATGATCAGCTGTCTTGGTGCATGATCAGCTGGGGCACAGCTGGTTGCTTCCTTTGGCTGACTTAGAAAGGTTCAACACATTGACAAGAAGAAACATGAGTATCACCCCAAATGCAGAACCCACTTGTTCTGCCATGCCACACCACATGAGGGCTCTGTGGCTCAGGTCACGCAGATGCACCCCAGTCATCACCTTCACATAGCTCAGGATCCCAATGAAAAGCACCCAAGAGATAATGATGATGGCTTCTCCCCAGTGGGAGCCCTGCAGCAGAGGGCAGGGACTCAGGACAGTCATGGCCATGTTGTAGTCTCCAAAACCAGTGCCTGCCACTGTGATGACTCCCAACCACAAGAGAGAGCTATTGGGCAGGAACATAGCCAGGAAACAAGCAAGGCGGTTGGCCATGGCACTAAGTACTGCAGACAGGTGGTAGGCCACAGAACCATCGGACATACAGGAGTAAGTCTGAACAGAAGGGATGATTCCATTGGTGAGGGCATTTGTGAAGACCACCAGGGTATAGATGAAGGCTAATTGGTCCCATGGCCAGACAGTGGTCCTCTTCTCCTCAGGCAGGGCCACTGATAGGCAGCTGTCTCTGTTGCTGCTGCCAGTTGAGGTTTCCTGGAGCTTGAAGTATCTGAGAGTCACCTGGCTGACCAGGAGATCCTCAGTAGAGAGCTCCTATTGCTCAGGAAGCTGATTCAGGCTGAAGAAGGCAGCCAGGCAGCAGGCCATCGTGATTGTCAGCAGGATAAAGAAGACAAAAGGGGAGAAGTTGGCTGCCAGGTTGCAAGTCTCCAGCTGAGGGGTGCTGGTGGTGAGGTCAGGGTTCAGAGTGATGTTCAGAGAGCCAAGGGTAAAGGATGCTTTAGTGATGTTAGGTGGCTCAGTGGTTGTGGAGCTGTTGGTGACTTGGTCATAGCTGTTGAGCCCTGAGCCCTGAGCCAGAGCCACCAGAGCAAGGAGGAGACCACTTAGCCCTTCCCCAACAAAGTAGGAAGTGAGGTACCAGACTGGCAGACAGTCCATGAAGTGCAGAAAAGAGGAGGTGCAGTCCACCAGGGCCAGGAAAAAGGTGAGGACTAGGAAAGCTGTGCTATAGGGAACACCAGCCACCACTGAAGTCTTTTCCCACAGGAAAGCAAAAAGCAGGGAAGCAGTCATGCCCAGGGCCAGCACAACATAGAAGACTGGGACCTCAGGAAGGCAGCCAGGTCAGAAGAGGTGGAGCAGGGTGATGAGGAGTGGCCCCACATTGGCTAGCTGGATGATGATCATGAGGTGGGAGGGTAGGTACCAACCCTCAGGTAGTTTCGTTACCAGCAGCAGCAGCTCTACCTTGAGTCCAATGATGGCCACCCAGGAGCCAGAGCCAAAGATGCAGACTAACAAGTGGGTGAGCAGAGCCATGGAGTTTCTTCCCCTGGGATTCCTTAGGGACTTCCAGAATTGTCTAGGGATCCACAGATCATCATTCACTCTTCAGTTTGTCCTTGTAGAAGACCAGTGATATCAGGAAGATGATGACTTGACTTTTAAGTGAGTTGGCTTCAAGTTAAGCAGAGCTGTGCAAAGTTACCAGCCTCACTCTGTCCTCCAGAGTCCAAGTCAAGTGGCAAGATATAGGTTGGAATGACTGAAGATGGCCTGTCTCCATTCTAATTTTTAAAGAATTATTTTCTTCATTGAGCTTTTGGATCTTCTTTTCCATTTGACCAATTTAGCTTTTTCAGGCATTCTTCTTCTCATTGCCTTTTTGGACCTCTTTTGACATTTGACTTGGTCTGTTGTCAAGGTGTCATTTTCTTCGTTTTTTTTTTTTTTTGGGGGGGGGTCTCCTTTAACAAGCTGTTGACTCTTTCTCATGAAGATCCTGCATCACTCTCATTTCTCTTCCCAATTTTTCCTCCAATTTTCTTACTTGATTTTCAAAGTCCTTTTTGAGTTTTTTCATGGCCTGGACCAATTAATATTTTTCTTGGAGGCTTTTGATGTAGGAGCTTTGACTTTGTCATATTTTGAGTGTGTGCTTTGATCTTCCTTGTTACTATAATAACTTTCTAGAGTTGGAGGATTTTTTCCATTGTTTACTCATTTCCCCAGCCTATTAAGTGACTTTTAACTGTTAAAGTAGGGCTCTGTTTCCACGGTAGAGGGTGCATTGTCCCCAGCTTCAGGAGTTTTGTGCAACTGTTTTCTGAGAAACTTCTAGGGGCCTGTAAGTTTTTGGTTCTTCCAACCTGTTATGTTCTAAGAAGAGGCATTTTCTACCCTCCTGGCCTGTGCTCTGGTCTATAAGTGACCACAAGCACTCTTCTCTGCCATGGAACTGTGAGGAAGGTCCCCTCCTCCACTGTGGCAGCAAACTCTGCTTTTGTTGTGCTCCTCCTTGCCCTGGAATTGCCAACCAGGAGTGAGACACAGATCCAAGTATGGGCAAAGCAACATTCCTGCTCTAGTACCAGCAAAAAGACCCCTGAAATCTCCTTCTGACCAGATCTCCAATCCCCTTCCTGTCTGTGGACTGCTGCTGCTGTGCCTATTGATTCAGTTACTGTCAAGGCCTTCTTGTGGTTTGCTGGAGTTGATGCTGTAGCGGTGAGGCCTGCTCTGGACTGTATGCCACTCTCATCCAGGGCAGATAGAATGCTGCCCTTCTAAGTTGTCTTTGGCATCTGTGGACTCAGAGGTCTGGAAACTGCCACTGCTGCCAATGATTCAGTCACCTCAAGGTCTACTCTGGGTTTGTTGGGGTCCAGTAAATGCTGCTGTAGCCTGCACTGGACTGTGCTGCTCTCTCACCTTGGTGCATCATACTTTTCCTACCATCTTTCCAAGTTGTCTTGTGCTGGAAATTTATTTCACTCCATTTTTTGTGGGTTCTGCTGCTTTAGAATTTGTTTAGAGTCATTTTAAAAAAGGCATTTGGAGGGATTTAGGGGAGAGCTCAGGTGAGTCCTTGCCTTTATTCTGCTATCTTGGCTTTGCCTCAGGCATCATAGACCCCTGCATTACTCTTAGCAACCTCTTCTGCCCACAGGCTGTTAAGGGAAGTTGGAAGACAAGTAAAAGAGTTGTCTGGGTCCACAATAAATTTATTTCATCTAATTTTAATTAAACCCTTGCCCCAGCAAGCAGTATTTTTAAATCTTCTTTGCTTGATTCTTTTCTCATTCTTTGGAGACTTTACTACCAATTTTCTTGTTGATAGTCAAACTTCCCATGCCTCACCCTACTCAATTTCAGCTGAAGACCTCACCTCATTTGATGAGAAAAAGAGACCATTTGTTCAGAACTCTATTTTCTCCCCTATCTTTAATAATTACACACACATAGACACACACACACAAAATGAATCCACAAGCATTTATTAAGCACTTAGTAAGTACCATGCACTTCCTCAGGTGGAAATAGGTTTGCACTCTCTGGAGATTTTGAAATAAAGGCTGAGTGGTGATCAGCTAGTTGGCATAATCAAAAGAGCACTGGACCTGAGGTTAGGAAGACCTGAGTTCAAATCCACTCTTGGATCCTTGTTCAGCTACATGACCTTGGGAAAGTTACTTAACCTCTATCTCAGTTTCTTCAGGAATAAAATAGGAAGGCTTGTTGTAGCAAGATATAATATTTGTAAAGAATTTTGCATGCCTTAATGTACTATATAAGTCCTCCTCCTCTTTCCTATTCTCCTCCTTCTCTTTCTCCTCCTCCTCCTCTTTGCTTCTCCCCCTCCCCTCCTCCCCTACTCCTCCTTGCAAATGAAATTCTTTGTCAGGCATCAGTTAGATTGGACAATCTCTGAGGTGCTTTCTAAGTCTGAAAGTCTATAATTCTGTTAACTAAATTCCTGGTAACAACCTTGCTGAGTTATGACTTGGACAGCACTTGAGTACAATACCTTTCTCATGGTATTTCACCAATAAATACTTGTTTGATGAATGTGTCAATGAATGAATGTATAGCAGAAACTTGTTGAATTAGATAACCACAGACTTTCACAAGTTTAGCATGCCAGTGTTCTCAAAATTATGAAAACAAAGATCTGAATTTTGCAACCTGATTCTCTAGAAATGCTAGGTTTTCAGACATTGTTTTTTGTTATGTTGAACAAAAATTTACTTTTCTGTCACTCTGATCCACTGTTCTTAGTTCTGCCCTAAGTAAACTAAAGAGAATATCTTATCTCTTTTCTATACCATAGACTTTCAAATACTAGAAGACAACGATTACTCTGCCCTCTTGATCTTTACCTCTTTAGCCTACATATTACTAGTTACGTTAACTGAAACTTCTATGCATGTTTTCTATATACATCAGCATCATCATCTTCTTCTTGATGAACTCCAACTCACCTATGTCAGCTAAAATATGGTGACTGGAGCTGAACAGATGCAACTTCTATGGGTGCACAGAAATGGGAAAATTTAGCATAATTATTACTTTCCTACTTTCTATGTTTGTATCTCCTTATAAAGTCAAGGACAGTATGTCTTTTTTGCATTATTGGCTCATGATAGATTTGCTGTACATTAAAACCCCTGGATATTTCTAACAGAAAGTGCTAGCCAGCAATATCTTCCCCATTCTTTATTCCTAAATTTTGAAGATGATATGACTCATCCTTTGATTCTGTCAGTATCATAATCATCAATGTCCACATCATCATCATCATCCATTGACTATGAGAACAAGAAAAATAGTAACTTTCAGGTCATTTTTCTATAGAATTTTACAGGATGCAAACTATTTTATATCCATTAGCACACTAGATATCATGCTAGATCCCGAATCAATCTTATACCCAACATCATGGCCTTCCCTCTAAGCTGTTTTTGTTTTGCAATTTGGCAAATAGTCCATCTACCTACTATGTAGTAAGACATTTAATAAAGTCTTAATTAACTGTGTTTTTATTCAATTCATTAATAAAACTCCTCAATAGGACAAGTCCAAGGTCAGCTCCATGGGATATGCCATTTGAAAGTTACTTCCAAGTTAATATTTTCCCATTAATGACTTCTCCATAGATCCAGTCATTCAACAGCCTCAGAATTTCCAATAATTATTAGAATTAAGCTCAAGTGTCTCTGTATTATGCCTAAGAACACAATGAGAGATTGTAACTACCATATTGAATCTTTGTTGAAATGTGAGAATATTATGTCTATAGAATTCCCTTCATCTATTACTTTATACTTTCCAACATATAATGAGATACATCTGGAATGACTGATTTTTAATGAAGCCTTTATAGCTCTAAATTCTTAGAATTTCTCTTCCTAAGTTGCTTACACTTTACAGTCTCTGTCCTCTTCTTTTCTGTTGGAAAGCATAGTGATATTTTATTTTTCAGAGGACATCTATTCACCAAGATCTTTTTTTGTGTGTGTGTGTGTGTTTTTTTTTAATATGAGATTCTTTATTAAATTTTTTTGAGTTACATCTTTTCTCCCTGTCTTTCCCCCGCCCACCACCCCAAAACAGCCATCCCAGTATTTCCCCCCTCCCCCAGTCTATTCTCTCCTATGTCACTTTTTGGTAGGGCAGGATGGATCTCCCAACTGCAGTGCCTGTGTATCTCAAGTTCCAGTTGGAT
>CM053581.1:450488165-450508292 GCA_028627135.1 Pseudochirops cupreus
TTAAGGCATTCTTCTCCTCATTGGCTTTTTGGGCCTCTTTTGTCATTTGATTTAATTTATTTTTTAAGGTGTTACTTTCTTCAGTCAGATTGTTGACTCTCTTTTCATGATTTTCTTGCACCATTCTTATTTCTCTTCCCAATTTTTCCTCCACTTCTCTCATTTGGTTTTCAAAATCCTTCTTAAGCTGATCTATGGCTTTTAGGCAGTCTTCATGTTTCTTGGAAGCTTTTGGTGTGGGGGTTCTGACTGTGTTGTCTTCCTCCTGTTCCATGCTTTGATCCTACTTGTCCCCAAAGAAGGAATCTAGAGTTTGGTTAGTGTTCTTACGTTCCCTCCTTTCCTGCTCACGATGGCTAGTCAATGATTTTTTAGCTCTGTGGAACTCTGCTTCCAGAGGGGAAAGCTCTGTCCCAAATCACTGGGGTTTTCCCAGCTGCCAGAGCTATTAGGGGGCTGTCATTTTTTTGCAGGTCCCACCAGCTTTGGCTCACTGAAAACACACCTCATGACCACTACCCAAGATCATGATCCCAATCCAGGCCACTCAACACGAGAGTACTTGGCCTCTGAAGGATTGCTTGGCCCACCTGCAGTCTACAGGCTGGGAGCTCTGAAGCAGCTATGTAGAGACAGCTGCTGGAACTCTGTTTCTGCTGTTTCCTTGCCCTGGAGGCAGTTTGGCCAGACCGCTTTTCTCCCTTAATTTTAGCAGAGATCCACTGACCTTTCACTTAGTCCTTTTTTCTTATGGCTTGATAATTCTGAAAACTGCTACAGCTGCCATTGATCCACTCTCCTCAAGCTCCAGTGGCGGCTTGGCTTGGCTCATCCAGCCACCTCTGGGGCCAAGTTGTGGTTTCAGGCTGGGCTGCTTTTGGCTCCCAGCACTGACATTGTCCCTTCTAGCCGAGTTGCCTTCAGCGGGAGGTGTATTTGTATGAGTTTTAGAGCCCTAAAATTTGTTTAGAGTCATATTTTATGAGCCTTTGAGGTGGCTGTGGGGAAGCTGTCATACCTTGCTGCTCCTATGCCGCCATCTTGGCTCCGCCCCCTGACAATATTAGTTTTGAAAGGTGTTTGATGCATGAGTGAGAGGGTGAGGTGCACTAAAGGAAGGTTAAATTTACCTCTATGACTTTTTCTGTTATAATATCAGATGCTTGAAAATTAGTCTCTGAGATGGAAGACCCAAAGGAATTCTCCTTTTTGCTAGGGAAGACATTAAAAAGGACTGCTGGTCATGCCATAATTACAGAGTCCCACAGTCCTTATGCATCATACATAATGGTTTAATAAGGATAAGAACTCCCTTAAAGGCAGTTCATTCCTTGAATAACTAATGGGCTCAGAGGGTTGGATGATACATGTTCAAGTAAGTACCTTATCCATGCTCATATAACCAATAAATGTGAGAGGTGGGATGTGAAGTCACATGTTCTGACTCTGCTTGGAATTCTATCCGTTTCTGTTATACTGTTTCATCTATCAGTGGCATAAAATAAAATGAGGAAGAGAATTGAATTGTGCAGATAACCAAAGAAAACCTGAAAGGAACTATGAAGGATCAGTGTGCTTTATTATAATAATAAAATACCATTACTTTTCTTCTGGACGGTGTATAGTGTTTAGTATTAGGCATTTGCACTGGGTAATTTAAAAAGAAAATTGCCTTCATTTACCAAATGAGTTTATAATCCACTGAGTGTCCCAACATATATTGGGGTTCAAGCTGTCAATTTTGCCAAGGTTAGGTTAGATATGTGACTCACATAAGAGCTCAACAGGGATTTAGTTTAGTTTTGTTGTTGTCCTTTGTTCTCAAAAAGGACCAAAGTGACACCATTACATTGGAGTCAAAATACGGTGTGTCCAACTCTGACTGACCAGACTAATACAAGTTTGGAACGTTCCAACACAAGTTAGGCACAACTAGTTGATATAAACATGTGGAGCGAAAATAATTCTATATTTGTGCATTTCATTTTTCTTTTAGGCTACTTTAGTTAAAGCACAGTGTCTCCCCTGTCTCACAATCAATCCCAGAATTCTTTGGAGAGACCTTGAGAGTGTCCTTATATTGCTTCTGACCAACATATGAGCACAGACCTTGAAAGAATTCTTCATAAAATAGTCTTTTAGGCAAACATACATTTAGCATTTGCACAACATGGCCAGCACATAAAGGTTGTACTCCCTGTAGTAGGGTTTGAATGCTTGGCAGTTTAGCTCCAGAAAGGACCTCACTGTCCAATATCTTATCTTGTCAGATAATCTTATGAATCTTCCTAAAAAATTCAAATGGAAATGATTCAATTTCCTGCCATGGCAAGACTCTTCAGGTTTCATAGGCATATGACAATGAGGTCAGCACAACAGCCTTATAGACTTTTGATTTGGTAGGCAGCCTAATACCTCTTCCCTCCCACTCTTTCCTTTAGAACCTCCCAAACACTAAGCTAGTTCTAAAAATGCATGTGTCAATATCATCATTGATGTGTACATCTCTGGAAAGTGTACTGCCAAAGGTAAGTGAACTTGCCCACGGTATTCAAAATTTATCCATTTGCTATAACCAATGATCCCACATATGAATGATGTGATGTTGGCTCATGGAGAACCTGTGTTTTGTTGGTGCTGTTAGACCAAAATTAGCACAAGCAGCAGTGAATCAATCCACACTTTGATGCATCTCAGCTTCAGAGGCCACAGAGGGCACAATCATCTGTGAACAAAAAATCATGCACCAGCTCTACTTCCACCTTTCTCTTGACTTATAGTATTTTCAACTTAAATAGTTCACCATCAGTGTAGTAGCTGACCTTCATTCTATTTTTATGCTTGTTGAAGGCTTCTGACAACTTTGCTGAAAACATCATGCTAAAAAGCATAGGAGCAAGCACAAAGCACTGCTTCACTCCCCTGGCAACTGGGAAAGTGTGAAAGCATCATTAATTATCCAGAATCTGGGCAAACATACTGTTATGAAATTAATGTACAATACTGATGAACTCTAGACAACAAATTTGACATAAGTCCATAAGTCCTCATGCCTGCCTATATCAAAGGCATTGGTCAGATTGATTAATGTTCTATACAGACCTCAGTTCTACTCCTTGAATTTCTCCTGGAGTTGTTATGCTGAAAACACCATATTGACTGCTCTTCAGTCCTTTCTGGAGCCATTTTTGGTCTCAGGTAGATGACCATCTTCCACATGAGAGATCAACCTATTAAGGAGGACTCTGGAAAGAATCTTGCCAGCAATGACTAAAGGAGAGAACCACCCCCCTCCCCCCCGCCCATGATTGTCATAGGACATTCTATTTCCTTTTCATTTTTATAGAATGGTCAGAGGGGGCATCCTTGAATTCCTCAGTGATGACCTCCTCTTGCCATACAAGCCAGAAAATTTTAGTCGGCTTTTGTATGAGACTTCCCACCTCGTAAATCTCAGCTTGAATAGAGGCAGCACCAGATGTTTTGTTCAAAATCTCTTCTTCTGTTGGAAATTTGGCTGGAGAGGGGTTGACTCCTATCTGAGGTATATGGTCAATAACTTTAGCATTGACTGACAACAGTCTGTTGAGAGCACTATGGAAGTGTTCAGCCCATCTCTCTAGAATCACGCCCTTATCACTAATCAATGTGGCTCCATTAGCACTGAATAGTTGAGATAGACCATATGTCTTTGGTCTATAAAAAGCCTTAAGGTCATAAAAAAAGCACTTTGGAGTGTTACTATCTCATCTGCCTTCTTAGTGAGTCAAGAATCCTGCATCTCTCTTTTTTGGGGGGGGAGGAGCCAAGATGATGGAATGGAAGCAGGAATATTCCGAAGCTCCTCCATGAATTCAGTCACTAAACTTTAAAAAGTGAATATGAATGGATTTTAGAGTGACAGAATACATTGGGAGACTGAGTGTGGCATACTCCCAGCCTAGGAAAGTATCCACATAGGTCTGGGCAGAGGGAGCACGGAGCACACATGGGCTGCATCCAGCAGGGACCAGAGAACAGACTACAGTGGAGTGAGGAGCCCCAGACAGTGGACTCACCCACTCCAAGGGTGATTTGCAGCTGTCTCACCACAGGATGGAGGATCAGTCAGGGCCTGTCAGAGGAAGTGCAGGGCCTGCAGCAGCAACAGCAGCCAGAGTGATCCCTAGCTGCTCCAGTTCCTGATCCCTGACCCAGAAAACCCAGAGATAAATGTACCACTCAGAGTAAAATGCTGAAATAGTGGAAATAGCCTCAGGCTTAGGAGTCACTGAGAAAAGGTGTAACTGAGGCAGTAAGGAGTCTGAAGTGAAGGGCAGGAGGGGTCCCAAAAAGCCCTACCTCAGCTGACCAGCAAAATCTCCCAAAGCCCAGGGTGGTGGAGCCAGCAAGTGCTAACAACACAAGCCCAGGTAGGCCTTAACACCAACAATGGAATCTGTGGACACTAGCTCTGCTAGCTGCCAACTGCTGAGCCTGCCTGAACTGTAGCACAGGGGCATAGAGGTGACAATCGGAAGTGGACAGACCTCCCCTCCTTAATTCAGGGGAAACACTGGCCTTGGCCTCAGTCTAGACAGCCAGAGGCTATAGCACACAAAGTCAACGACCAGGCACCTAGCTCCCAGCTTGCAAAGCATGGGTCAGAGCCCTCTGTACACCAGAAGCAGAAATACACTTTAAAGGTCAGAAAATAGGCAATCACAGTGGGCCAGAAGCAACTTGCAAAGGGAAGACCAAAGATGTTTGAATCCTATTATTGTGAATGAGAAGAATCCCTTTCAGGAGACACCATGGACTCTGTATCCACACCTGAGACCACAGAAGGAAATACGAATTGGTTTCAAGCCCCAAAACCATTCTTGGAGGAGCTCAAGAAAGATTTGAAAAGCCACATTAGAGAGGAAGAAGATAAATTTAAATCTACAGTGACCAAATTGGAAAAAAAAAATCTCACTGAAGAAAACAAATCTCTAAAAAGTAAAATTTGTGAACTGGCACAGGAGGTTGAAAAATCTAACTGCAGAAAATATCTCCCTAAAAAAGGAGCTTCAAAAATTAACCAAGGAAAATAATTCACTAAAAATTTGAATCAGTTAAATCAAAGGTAAGGACTCTATGACGCATCAAGTCAGTCAAACAAAACATGAAGATTGAAAAATTGGGAGAAAGTGTAAAATATCTCACTGAAAAACAACTGAATAGAGAACAGATCTGGGAGAGATAACCTAAGAATTATTGGTCTACTAGAAAACCATGATGAAAAAAGCATCCTGGGCAACATCCTCCAAGAGACTGTCAAAGAAAACTGTCCTGAAGTCCTAGAATCTGAAGGTAAAATAGTTATTGAAAAAATTCACCAGACTCCTCCTGAAATATCCCAAATTGAAAACTCCAAGAAATATAGTAGCCAAATTCCAGAATTACAAGGTCAAGGAGAAAATACTGCAAGCAGCCAAAATGAAACAATTCAAATATCATGTAACTATAGTCAGGATTACACAGGACCTGGCAGCTTCTACATTAAAAGATTGGAGGGATTGGAATTTGATACCAAGGATCAACTACCCAGCAAAACTGAACATAATATTTCAGGCAAGAAGATGGTCATTTAATGAAATAAGGGACTTTCAGACTTTCCTGATAAAAAAGCCAGAGTTCAATGGAAAATTTGATCACTAATTACAAGGCTCAAGAAACACATAAAAAGATAAACAAGGAAAACACACACTCACACACAAACACACACGCACACACATGCACACATGCATACAACTTGGGATTCAATAAGAGCAAACTGTTTACATCCCTCTATGAGAAGCTGATACATGTCAATATTGAAATTTATATGGTTATTATGACATTTAAAAGGGATATACATAGATAGAGGGTGTGTGTATAAATGAACTAATCTGGTGATAAAAAAAAGCTTATTAGGGAGTTCAAAGGGACTATAATGGGAGAAAAGGAAAGGATGAGGCAGAAAAAGGTATATTATACCACACACAGAGGCATAAAAACATACTAAAGCAGAGGGGAAGAAGGGAGGGAGATGAACATCACATGAACTTTATTCTCATTGGTTCTGGTTCAAAGAGGGATCAACATAATCAGTTAAGTTTAAGATTCTAACCTGAAAAAAACACATCATAACAGAGAGAAAGGAGGGAAGGAGAGGAGAACTGTATGATATTTACACTCATTAGTTTGGTGTCAAAGAGGGAATAACATATTCCAATAAGTATAAAAATCCATTGTGCCCTACAGGCAGTAGATGGGGTAAGGGAGGGATTAAAAGGAGGTGGTGGTGGTTAGAAGGGCAGAACAAAATAGTAAGGGAAAACAGTAGGTAAAGAGGGAAAGTCACAACAGGGAGGGAATACTGAGGGAGGTGGTGGTCAAAAGGAAAACTTTTGAGGAGGAGAAGGGAGAAGGAAGAAAAAAAAACATAAACAGAGGAGGGAATAGGATGGAGGGAAAGACACAGAAATAATCATTACTGTGAATGTGAATGGGATGAACTCTCCCATAAAATGGAGGCGAATAGCAAAATGGATTAAAAACTATAATTGATTCTACAATACGCTGTCTACAAGAAACACATTTAAACAAGGGGATACACACAGGGTAAAGGCAAAAGGCTGGAGTAGAATATATTATGATTCAGCAAAAGTAAAAAAAAAAGCAGGGTAGCAATCCTTATTTCAGATAAAGCAAAAGCAAAAATAGATCTAATTAAAAGAGATAAGGAAGGAAACTATATCCTGCTAAAAGGAACCATGGAGAATGAAGCAATATCATTACTTAACATATATGCACTAAGTGGTATAGCATCCAAATTCCTAGAGGAGAAGTTAAGGGAATTAGGGGAAAAAACAGATAGCAAAACTGTACTAGTAATAGACCTCAATCTTCCCCTCTCTGAACTTGATAAATCTAACCTCAAAATAAACAAGGAGAAGTTAAGGAGGTGAATAAAATTTTAGAGAGGCTAGATATGATAGATCTCTGGAGAAAACTGAATGGGAATAAAAAGGAATATACATTCTTCTCAGCAGTACATGGCACATACACAAAGATCAACCAAGTCCTAGGGCATAAAAATCTCACAATTCAGTGCAGAAAGGTAGAAACATTAAATGCATCATTCTCAGATAATGAGGCAATAAAAATCATATGCAATAAAGGACCATGGAAAGATAGACTAAAAACAAATTGGAAACTAAATAACTTAATCCTAAAGAATGAGTGGGTCAAACAAGAAATTTTAGAAACAGTCAGTAACTTTATTCAAGAGAATGACAGTAATGAGACAACATACCAAAACTTATGGGATACAGAAAAGGCAGTTCTTAGGGGAAGTTCTATATCCCCTGAATGCATACATGAATAAATTAGAGAAAATGGAGTTCAATAAATTGGGTGTGCAATTGAAAAAGCTAGGAAAAGAACACATTGAAAATCTCTAAATACTAAATTAGATATAATGAAAACCAAAGGAGAGATTAATAAAATTGATATTAAGAAAACTATTGAATTAATAAATAAAACTAAGGGCTGGTTTTATGGAAAAAACAATAAAATTGATAGACCTTTAGTCATTATGATAAAAAAAGAAGAAAATCAAATTATGAGTATCAGAAATGAGAAAAAGTGAACCTACCTCCAATGAAGAGGAAATTAAAACAACAATTAGGAATTATTTTGCCCAATTTTATGCACATAAACTTGACAATCTTAGAGAAATGGATGAATATTTGCAAAAATACAAGTTGCCCAGATTAACTGAAGAGGAAGTAAATTACTTAAATTACCCCATCTCAGAAAAAGAAATTGAACACGCCATCAGTGAACTTCTTAAGAAAAAAAATCTCCATGGCCAGATGGATTTACAAGCAAATTCTATCAAACATTTAAAGAACAATTGATTCCAATACTCTACAAACTATTTGGGAAAATCAGTGAAGAAGGAGTCCTGCCAAATTCTTTTAATGACACAAATATGTTACTGATACCTAAATCAGGAAGACACAAAATGGAGTAAGAAAATTATAGACCAATTTTCCTCATGAATATAAATGAAAAAAATTTAAATAAAATATTAGGAAAAAGAGTATAACAACTTATCACAAGAATAATACACTTAATCAGGTAAGATTGATTCCAGGAATGCAAGGATGCTTCAAAATTAGTATAATTGAACATATCAACAATAAAACTAGCAGAAACCATATGATTATCTCAATAGATGCAGAAAAGGCTTTTGACAAAATACAACATCTGTTCCTATTAAAATTAGAAAATACAGCAATAAATGGAATCTTCCTTAAAATAATAGATAGTACCTATTTAAAGCCACCAGCAAGTATTATATGTAATGAGGATAAGCTAGAAGCATTTCCAATAAGATCAGGGGTGAAACAAGGATGTCCACCATCACTCTTCTTATTCAATCTGGTACTAGAAATGTTAGCAGTAGCAATTAGAGAAGGAAAAGAAATCAAAGGAATCAAACTAGGCAAAGAAGAGACTAAGCTGTCACTCTTTGTAGATGATATGATGATATACTTATAGAATCCTAGAGAATCAAATAAAAAAACTACTTGAGACAATAAACAAATTTGGCCAAGTTGCAGGATATAAAATAAACCCACATAAATCCTTGGCATTCCTATATATTTCTAACAAAATCCAACAGCAAGAGATAGAAAGAGAAATCCTATCTAAATTACAGTAGACATTATGAAATATTTGGGAATCTATCTGCCAAAACAAACATAGGACCTATATGAACATAACTAGAAAACACTTTTCACACAAATAAAGTCAGATCTGACTAATTGGAAAAAAAAACATCAATTGCTTGTGACTGGGTCAAGCTAATATAGTAAAAATGACAATTTTACCTAAATTAAATTATATATTTAGTTCCATGTCAATCAATCTACCAAAAAATTACTTTGTAGAGCTAGAAAAAATAGTAACAAAAATTCATTTGTAAGAACAAAAGGTCTAGAATATCAAGGAAATTAATGAAAAGAAATTCTAGGAAAGGTGGCCTAGCCATACCAGGTTTTAATCTGTATTATAAAGCAGCGGTCATTAAAACTACTTGGTACTGGCTGAGGAATGGAGGAGTGGATCAATGGAATAGATTGGGTACATGAGACTCAGCAGTCAATGACTACAGTATGCTACTGTTTGATGAACCCAAAGACCCCAGTTTTGTGGATAAGAACTCTCTATTTGACAAAAACTGCTGGGAAAACTGGAATATAGTATTGCAGAAACTGGGCATAGGCCATTAACTAACACCATGTACCAAAATCAAGCCTAAATGAGTGCATGATCCAAGAATAAAGGCTGATATTGTAAGCAGTCTGGGAAAGCAAGGAATAGTTTCCCTATCAGATTTATGGATAAGGGAAGATTTTAAGACCAAATGAAAATTAGAAAGCATTATAAAATGCAAAATGGATGATTTTGATTACATTAAATTGAAAAGTTTCTGTACAAACAAAGTCAATGTAACCAAGATTAAGAGGGAAGTGGGAAATTGGGAAAGAATTTTTACAACCAGTGTCTCTGATAAAGCCCTCCTTTCTAAAATATACAGAGAATTGAATCAAATCTATAAGAATAAAAGTCATTCCGCAGTTGATAAATGGTCAAAGGATATGAACACACAATTTTCAGAGGTAGAAATGAAAGATAACTATAAGCATATGAAAAAATGCTCTAAATCACTATTCATTTGATAACTGCAAATCAAAACAACTCTAAGATGCCACTTCTCACCAGTCAGACTGACTAAGACAACAAAAAAAGAAAATCATACATGCTGGAGTGCATGTGGAAAAAATTGAAACACTAACGTGTTGTTGGTGGAATTGTGAACTGATTCAATCATTCTGGAGAGCAATCTGGAACTATGCCAAGAGGGCTACAAAAAATTTCATGTCAGGGTGGCTAGGTAGTTCAGTGAATAGAGCAATGACCCTGGAGTCAGGAGGAACTGAATTCAGATCTGACCTCAGACACTTAACACAAAAGTAGCCATGTGACCTTGGGCAAGTCACTTAACCACAGTTGCCCTCCAAAAAAGTGAAAAAAAAAACCCAACTAAAACAAACAAAAAACAAAGACAAAATAATTTCATACCCTTTGACCCAGCAATACCACTTCTATGGTTGTATCCCAAATAGGTCATAGAAGTGGGAGATAGACCCACATGTACAAAAATTTTTATAGCAGCTCTTTTTGTGGTGACAAAGAATTGGTAATTAAGTGTATGCCCATCAATTGGGGAATGGCTAAACAAGTTGTGATATATGAATGTAATGGAATACTATTGCACTATAAGAAACAAGGAGCAGATGGACTTCATATTTACTTGGAGAGGATTATACAAACTGATGCCGAATGAGAAGAGTAGAATCAGGAGAAATTTGTGCACAATTACAGACATAACATATGTGTGATGACCAACTTTGATAGACTGGACTCTTCTCAGCAATGCAGGGTTTTAAGACAGCTCCAAAAGACTCATGATGGAGAGAGATTTCTATATTTGGAGAAAGAACTAGAAAGAACAGAGTTCCAATGCAGATTGAAGCAAATTACCTGTCCTTGTTCTTTTTCTTGTTTGGTTTTGTCTCCTCTTTCCCATTGTTCATTCCATCTGTTACAATCCTTCTTTATAACCTGACTAATGTGAAAGTATTTGTAGATCCTATACCAGATTGCATGACACCATGGGGGGTGGGGAGGAGAGGGAAAGGGAGAAAATTTGAAACTCAAGGGATTATGGAACTTAATCTTCTAAACTAAAAGTAAACAAACAAATTAATAAAGACAAAAAGAAATTAAAAAAATAAGAATTCTGCACCTCTCTAATCTTCTCTTGTACTTTACTTTTGATGAAATTAAATGCTGCCTTCTTAAAGGCAGATCAACTATCTTATTGGAGTTCTTGTTTAGTTTTTGTTTAGCAGCTTCAGAATTTCCCCATTTTTGTCAATCCTGTCTTGATGTTTGTGCATATTCTGTCCCAGATGAGTAAATACAGTGCCATATACCAAATCTCTGAAAGCTACCCTCTCCTTTTCTGCTCCACTTTTGTCAACCAAATCTTAGCTCAGTTTTTCTCCAAGTTAGCAAGGGACTGTTCCCACTAAGAGAACAATATAATGTGTTGACATTAAGCCTTCTAATAGTCATGTTTCCTTGGGGCTTCCACTTCATTGAATGCAAACATTTAGGTTGGAGAGTAGAAATCTAAGGTCAGTCCAGAACTTTGTGCTACATGTTGACTTTGTCTTTCTCATTCCCTGTCTCTTCTCTTTTCATTGAAATGGTCTGTTATATGGCAATGTTTACAGGGAGAGTGCATCCATGAAGTTTTATTGTGTTTAGGTAGGTGGAAGAGGGCATTTGTGATGAGAAAGTTATGAGACACACAAGTCTTCAGAAGTTGAATGACTATTGCTATTACCATTTCCAACTCCATTCCTCCCAAGGATGTATGGTAGTGTGTTCCTACTCTTGCACCAAAGTCACCCAGAATCATAAGGTTTTGGCATATTGATGATGAAGGTCTCCAGATCTTTATAAAATTTTTCTTTGACCTCATCAGGTTTCATCATAGTGGAAGCATATCACTGATGATGATGGCATGGTGCTTCCCTACAAGTGGCAATCACATTATCATGAATGTGTCATTTACTCCTTTTGGGAGGCACACCAACATGTTGACTCGATTAGTTTTGATTGCAAAATTTATACCAGCCTCACAGCGCTCCCATTCACTTCAGCTACTCCAGAAAAACACGTCTTTGGCTCTGACTTCAGTAAGCTGACCTTCATTTGCCAGTGGGTTTTTCTTTTTTCACTCAGGGCTGATATTTGGATGTCATACCTACTGAGTTATCTCACAACAAGAGCTGTTCATATTTCAGGTCTACTGAATTTTCTATTGCCTATAAGTGTGTGCAGATTAATTTTCCATTAGTGAGTGGTATCATCTTTGCAATATTTTTTGGGGCGTGTGTGTGTGTGTGTGTGTGTGTGTGTGTGTGTGTGTGTGTGTTTCAACTGCAGGGTGCAGGAAAACAGAGCAGTACTGGGTGAAAGGGATGATTTTTAGGATAACTTTTCTATATCCTTCCTCATACCAGAAGGTGAGCAGTGCAGTCCTTAAAAGACTCCTCAGACATCCGGGGAGGCCAAATCTCACTGCTGTTTCTAGTCAGAAGACACTTTTATGGTACTGACACCAAGGAGATAGGAAATATTCATCAGCTATCTCCAATGAATTATAACAATCAAATATTCTAGAGTTCAGTGGTTTTTATCAGATTTGTGAAAAATCATATCATCCTTATATAACTTTGCCATGGATATCTTGGAAGAGAGTAGAGGGCAGAGAGAAAGAAGAGTAGTTTGCAAATGGCATCACAATCACAAGGAGAGTAGAAATTAGATCCACCAGTATCCACTTGTAATTGTTGGAATGAGAAATGTGAACTTAGGAAGGTCATTATGTTAAACATAGATTCCATCCTGAATGACTCTGGAAGCATCCTGTAATTGAGACACCAGAAGCTTACCACATTTGTCAAGTGGCAATTCATAGGCAGTGTGAAAAATATCCTATTTATTTGTTCACATAGAGCTAAGTTTCAAGTGTGGCTGAATAACAACCCACTACCACATTCAAAGAAGCACCCAGGTGGATTCCAATACTCTATATAAGTTTGCATAAGAGTAATTACTTGTTTTGATATTCCAGAATGCAAAGGTTATGGTCATCAAAGAATAGGATCTGCCTAACTTGAAATAAAACTATGATCGTGGTGGTGTCAGAAGTTATGATTTTTAGAAAATCGCAAAATCCCGTGGTAAGGGGCTTCAGGGATCATTTAGCTCAATCTATCACTGGTTAGGAATCAGCAAGCACGAATCATTCAATAAGCATCTATTGAGTATTTACTATTTACCAGACATTGTACATACCATAAGAACTATTTAAGGGGAAAAAAGACAATCTAATGGAAATCCTACCTACTGTATGACTATAAATGACTGAAACCATGCAAGCCTTCAAAGAAAAATGACTTGTTCATGAGTTTTGTGATTTTTTCTTTAACTTAACATGTTTAGACTGTGAGTATTTATCCTGAAGAAGAAAAAAAAAAGACTAAAAGGTACATTTATTAATAGCTATTTTTAAGTTTTAAAAATTCTGTCATATGGAAGAGGGAATTTGATTGCTCTCCTTATCCACACAGACTGGAACTTGGAGCAGAGTAGGTGGTTAAATATGAGATAAGTTTTGGATTTACATAAGTAAAAACTTTTTGAAAATTAGAATTATCCAAAAGAAGAATTGGCTCCAATGGAAGACAGTGGACTCTTTCTCATTAGATGATACAGAAAATTATTTTTCAGGAATGGGTTGTCTTTATCTTGCTCAGAACCAAGTCTCCGCATAATTTTTCATCATTTCCAAACTATGCCGTCTATACTCCAGCCACCTTCCTCGAACCCCCTGCTACTACAACCTGGACTTGGTCCCTTGGTCCTTAGCCTCTAATCAGTCAGTTTTTATACTATCTTGGCCGTAACTTGGCCAACCAAATATTATTTCCCAACAATTTCCAAAGCATGTGGCTATGCACCCCACACTGCCCATTCTAGGTTTTTTAAAATGAATTGTCCTCCTCCATTAGAACCTAAGTTACTTAAAGAACTCCTGATTATTTGCATTTGTCACCCCAGGATTTAGCACAGTGCCTGACTCATAAGTATTTATAAATGCATTTTTCATTCTTTTACATTTATTCCACTCTAAGGAATTCTATTCTATGCTAATTCTATTAAAAGTGGGGCTCTTTGGGTATGTGTTTATAAGATAGATGAGTGAACTCATACTGAAATTAGAGAAAATTTCCCTTTCATATAATTATTATTCCCTCAATAGCAGAAAAGGTTTTCTTTGCTTTGTTTTATTTCTTTTTTTTGAAAATTAAATATTTTTTTAATTTTGAAAAATATTTTCTACAATATCTGATTACTTGCTTTATTTTATTTAAGTCCATTTAGCAGTCAGCTCAACCATAATAAGAAGAAACATAATCTCTTCCCATTGACTATAATCAGGAAAATAAGACTAATTTTTATAGCCACCTTTGTGTTACAGAAGGCTTAGAACGTGCGGCGTTAACTTGTTCATCCTGACAAATATCTTTCAGTTAAAAAGATATTTTATCACTTAACAATTAAAGAAACTTGGCATGAAATTCAATAGTAACAGCATGGGATTATTAAACATTTTTTTTCCCTATGTAGGTCCTTTATTTCCAAGAATGCCTCAACAATATTCCATTTCTCCCTGTCTTTCCATGAAAATGTAAAAAAAAAATCAGTGTTTTTATTTCCTTTCTTTAGTGAAGGAAATGTGTTTTTACTTGACTAGCCAGATTACTGAGCAATAATACCAAAGCAACCCAGTAATTAGAAAGTTTTAGGAATGTGACTTTTGATGTCTCTGAAAGCAGTATGATTTAGGTCGTTTTATATTCTAGAACAAATATCCACAGAAGCATGGCATTTGTGTCTTTAAGTGCATCTTTGCTGCACATCCTGTTCTTTGCTTCTTTGATCATCATCTATGGCATGTTGTGTCATCACAAAGAAGTGCACCAAAATTATAATCTTCCTTTTATTTCAATTTCAGTTTATTTCATTGGCATGAGCTTGGGCTATGTAGTTTCCAACAATGGATATAAACTAGTACTTGGAGTGGTACAGGGAATAAAAGATACTAATGTTTGATGAGCATAGATGGGGTCCAGTAGAAATATATTTGCAGAGTCATTGTATCTGTTCATAGATGATAAAAAGAATAATGCTATATAGTGTTTCTTTTATATTTAGAGCTTGAGTCCTTTGAGGAAAAGCTATAAGGAGGGTCTCTTGGGAGCAAATTGCCTATATCTGGCAAATCAATTCCTTTTTGTATTGTCATGGGGTGTTTGAGCTGCTTGCTGCCTGGTCACTTATTTAAAAAATATCCTTTTGATATATAGCTTGTAAAGAGTCAATGCAATGTATTCAACAGAGGAGTCAGGGATATTTGGAATCAGGAAGACCTAGAGTCAAAGTATATATCTGATATATATTACCCATGGGAAGGTCACTTAATGTCTCTGAGTCTCTGTTTTCTAATCCATAAAATGAAGGTTTTGGGACAGGTGACCACTATGGTAACTTCCTCTTTTAAATGTGTGTTCCTATGAGCTTTCTTACCATATTTCTTCTTCTATAAAGTGTTAGTAATATCTATATTTGAGAATTAACATGTTTCGCACTAAATATCAGCTTATTTTAAATTTGACTCATTGTTTCCCATGATCTTTGTAAAAATGTCACTTTTCCATAGGAATTTTATTAAGAGATAAGGATTAAGTTTTCCTAACAACAGGTCAAAATAGTCACTAATCTTCAATATGTCACTAAACTTTTCTATGCCTCAGTAGCCTCTTTTGCAAAATGAGGAGATTAGACTGGTTAGTCCCTGATGTCACTTTCAGCTTTTAACTATGAGCCTAGATATGGACAAAGAGACAAACAGGTATGTATATAGAGATAGACAGAAAGAGATAAAAAACACAGATATACACATTCATAGTCATTTTAATAAGATTTTTAAATGTATCACATTTATATTTTGTATTTTTTAAATATTAAGTGACACTTTTTACAGTAAATAGAGAGAACTGGCCTGGAAGCCATGAAGATATAGGTTCAAATTCTGCCCCTGTCACATGATGGCTGTGTGTTCATGGGCAAATCATTTAAACCCTTAGTTTTTTCCCTCTAAAAGTATAAGTTTCAGATGCAGTGTTAGCCTGAATTAGTAGAGGTAATTTCCTCACCTGGGAATTGTCTATAATATTGACATCACAGGTACAGTCCCTATTACTGTTCTAAAACGACAAAAAAAAAAACTTTTCCTTTTAACCTCCTCTTCTATAAGCATTGTATTCCAAATTAACTAGAATGAATGAATTTGTTTATTAAATGCCAAGCATGGAGATAAGTACCAATGATGCAAACAGAAAATCAAAACAGTCCCTGCTCTCAAGAAACACACATTCTAACTGTCAAAGAGAACACATGTAATTGGTTTTAAGTTGATGAAAAAGCCTGCTATTTTTTAGGGTGATTCAGCAAAGCATATGGTAAGAGCTAGGATTCTGGAATGCAGCAGGTGAGTAGAAGGCAAGGCCCCATAGCCCACTATTTTACTGGAAGGATTTTGGTGGATGACTTCTTGCTCATCCAGACAGTGTGAGTCACTGTCAGTAACCTATCTGAGGGACTACCTGGTCATGTACACAAAGGAATTATAATTTCCATGACTAATTATAAAAAGTAAAAATTCTGAAATGTAAACTGGAAATACATAACTGTTATGATTAAAAGTCTTCCACAGAACCCAGAACAAGATTGCTCTGTACCAGAAGACAGACTATAAATTCCATAAGGGTGTGAGTGATTTTGATATGTATCTTTGCATTACCATGCCTATCGTGGTGCTTTGCAAATAGCAGGTGATAAATAAGTGCTTGTAAAACTGAATTAAATTACGCAATAATTACTCTGAGCCAGAGGAAATTTTAAATGATTGGCAATAATACTTTAGTAAATAGGAGTCAATCAATCAACAATCAAGCATTTATTGTCTACTTATTCCAGGCACTTTTCAAGGAATACAAAGACAAAAACAAAATCATCCCTCACCCTAAAATATCAGCCAGAGGGAAGTAATGAAATTTAATAACAAAATGTTTGCCATCAAGAATTTTAAAGCTCCTTTTGGCTTTAAATTTAACTCTTTGGATGGAAATTTACAGAATTCAAGTGCCAAAGAATGACCATCAGCATTACGTGCAATTTAGTAGCTACTATTAAAAAGGAACAGAGAATCTAGAAAAAGATTTTTCAGAAAGCAAAGGATAAAGCCTTACAGTCAATAATATTTTTCCCATAAAAATTGAGTATAATACAAAAGTGGGAAAATTTGGACGTTTAATGAAATAGAGGACTTCCTAGCATTCCTGATCAAAAGGGCCAGAGCTGCATACAACCTTTGTAGTCCAAATAGAGAAGTTAAGAGAAACTCCAAATTGGAAGACACAAATAAAAAGAGAAAGGATTAAAGAAGGATAAATTGCTTATATTCAAATTTGATGAAATTATCTATCTATCTATCTATCTATCTATCTACCTACCTCTCCTTTTAACAGTATTAGGCTTATAGGGGAAGGCTAATTAGACAAAGTCAGGAAGTGGTTCTGTTATATCTTAATCTTAAAAGAAAAATAAAAAGGGAAGAGAAAAATTCACTAGATGGGGTAGGGAAGAGGAGGAAAAATTATCACATAAGCAAGATGTGCAAATATGCATACATACTAACAAGGAGAACACAATGGTAGAAAGCAGTTGATATGTGAATGTCACTCTCATCTGAAGTGGTAAAGGATGGAAGAATACATAGGTAAATACATGTATGCATGCATGCATGCATACACACACACATACACACACACACACACACAAAGAGTTGGCTATAAAGATACATTTTGCTCAACCAGGAAATAGGAACAAAAGAAGAAAAGGAAAAATGATAGGGAAGGTAGGTTAAGGGAAGGGTTTATCCTCACTAAAGCATACTCTAAGAATGTATCAAAATATTTATAGCTTTTTGTGGTGGTAAAAATGGGAAAATGAAGGAGTGACCATAAATTGGGAGATAGTTGAACATGTGATGGTATATAGATATGATGAGACACTATTGAGCTGTCAGAAATTATGAAGGAGATGGTTTCAAAGAAATTATGTAGACTTATACAAAATGATAAAAAGTGAAATGAATAAAATCAGGAGGACAATTTATACAATGACAACAATATGACAAAGACAAACAACTTTGAAGGAATTCAAGATTGATCAATGTAATCAACAATCACAATTCTAGAGGACTAATAATAAAACAAGCTACTCACTTCCTGAAACAGGGTGAATGACTAAGAGTGCAGAATGAGACTATATACATATACACAGACAATGTAGAAATTTGTTTAGTTGGAATAGTTTTGTTTTTCTTTCATTCTATGTGATGGGAATGGGAGTGTTTGAGGGAGAGGAGGAGGATTTTTGCTTATCTAAATTTTTTAAAAAAGAAATGAGTGGATCTAAATGATTAGAAAAATATTGATTGTTCATGGGTAAGCCATACCACAAAAATGTTCTACCTAAATTAATTCATTAATTCAAAGCCATAACAATTATTTTATAGAGTTAGAAAAATAATTTCAAAATTCATCTGAAGAACAAAAGCTCAAGGATATAAAGGGAATCAATGAAAAAGTGTGAAAGAAGGTGATATAGATGTAACAAATCTCAAACTGTATTAAAAAGCAGTAATTACCAAAACAATCTGCTGCTGACAGAGAAATAGAGTGATGGACCAGTGGAATAGATTAGATACAAATTACATTACAGTAAATTATCATAAATACCTAGGATTTATAAACCCAAAGGTCCAAACTTTAAGTAAAACTCATTATTTGACAAAAAACTGCTGGGAAAACCATAAAACATTATGGCATAAAATAGGTATAGACCAACATCTTGCACCATATACCAAGGTAAGGTCAAAATAAGTACACAACTTATACCTAAAGGGTGGTACCTTAGGCAAATTAAGAGACTATGGCATAGTTTCTGTCAGATTTATGGGTAAGGGAAGAATTTAGGCTCAAAGAAGATATAAAGAACATTACAAAATGCAAAATAGATAATTTTGATTATATTAAATTAAAAAGTTTTTTGCACAAATAAAACCAATGCAACCAAAATCATAAGGAAAGCACAACACTGAATTTTTTATTGGAATAAGTAACTCTCATAAAGGTATAATTTCTCAAATATATAGAAAACTGAGTCAAATTTATACAAAAAGAAGTCATTCTAGAATTGATAAGGAGACAAAGGACATTAACAGGCAGGTTTCAGGCAAATAAATTAAGACTAATCATTTAAAAAAATTCTCTCAATCACTATTGATCAGAGAAATGCAAATTAAAACAACTCTCAGATAACACCTCACACCTATCAGAGTGGCTAATATGACAAAAAAAGGAAAATGTTGGATATTGGAGGGGAAGTGGGGAAACTAAGATGTTAATGCACTTTGGTAAACTTGTGAACTGATACAACCATTCTGGAGAACAATTTGTAACTATGTCGAAAGGGTTATAAAACTATTCAAACACTTTGATCCATCAATACCACTGCTAAGTCTAAACAGCCAAAAATTTGCAAAGGACCTATTTGTACCAAAATATTGATAGCAGCTCCATTTGTGTTAGTGAAGAATGGGAAATTGAAGGGATGCCCATCAATGGGGGAATGGCTAAAGAAGCTTTGCTATATACTTGTAATAGAATATTATGTATAAGACATGACAAGCAAGATGATTTAATAAAAAAAAAAACCTGGAAAGATTCACATGAATTGATGCATAGTGAAGTGAACAGAATCAGAAAAATGTTGTACACAGTAACAGTAAAATTGTTTGATGAATAATTGTGAATGACTTAACTATTCTCAGCAATACAATGATACAAGACAAATCAAAAGGATGCATATCGTCTTCAGAGAAAGAACTGATATTGATTGAATACAGACTGAAACATGCTATTTGTCACTTTCTTTCATTTTTTTCTTTTATTTGAGTCTTTTTAGACAAAACGATGAATATGGAAATGTTTTACATAAAGCAAAAATAAATGATTAAACTTTAACTCCTTCAAATACATTTTTACAGTGATACCTCAGTTAAGAAATCCTTGGATTAAAAGCTCTTTTTATTAAAAATGACATTAGTTATGGATGATCTTGGAGACAGTCCTGATCCTTTTTTTTTTATTAAAATTTTTTTGAGTTACATATTTTCTCCCCGTCTTTCCCCCGCCCACCACCCCAAAACAGCCATCCCAGTGTTTTCCCCCTCCCCCAGTCTATTCTCTCCTATGTCACTTTTTGGTAGGGCAGGAT
>CM053581.1:450508792-450564259 GCA_028627135.1 Pseudochirops cupreus
CGCTGGGGTCCTCCCGGCTGCCGTAGCTCTTAGAAAGAGGCTGGGAACTCTTCCTATATACTTCCGGCTGACCAGATAATAAAGACTCCAAGACCGAGGCCCAAGACGGCGATCCGGATCCAAGCCACTCAACGCGAGAGCCCTGTCCCAGACCAGTTGCTCAGTCCCCCTGCTGTCTGCAGGCTGGGGCAGGAAGCTGCAAAGCCAAGGCGGGTGCAAAACCTCTGCCTTTCACTTTTCTGCTCTGGAGGCCTTCCAGCTGGACTGCTTATCTCCCCCTTTCACAATTCCCATTCACAGCTGCTGCTAATCCACTCACCTGAAGCTTCTCAGCTCATCTGCTCCTCCTGTCCAGCTGCCCCCGGGGCACAGCCTCGGCTTCAGGCCAGGCTGGTTTCGGTTCGCAGTGCTGATATGGTCCCTCGTAGCCGAGCTGACTTTAGTGGGAAGTATCTTTGTGTGCGTTTTGGAGTTCCAGGATTGGTTTAGAGTCCTATTTTATGGGTATTTTGGGGTGGCTATGTGAGAGCTGCGATGTGTTGCTGCTTCTATGCCGCCATCTTGGCTCCGCCCCCCACAGTCCTGATTCTTAAGCCTAGAAGAGGAGCTTCCAATAAGAGAAAGTATTTATTCTCATAGGTACATGTCTAAAAAATGCTGTTAAAGGTAGCTGAGAGGAAATCCAAATTCCCAGGGCTTACTCACAAAAAAATAAAGGAGATATATATTATTTTATATTAGGAAAGGGAACTGCCCTAGAAGAGAAAGGAACACAATCTATCTGGGTTAGGATATATAAGTAATTGCAACTTGCCTTGGGGGAAAAAAAGATTGAAATGGTCAAAGCAAAAAAAATATCACATTATATAGTTCAATCTAAAAAAAATTCAAATATAGGTTTATCAAAAGAAATTCATCCAAATTAAATACTGAATCAGTGTCCTTTTGGAATTTGGGGAAAGTACTCCCAAAGGCAAAGGAAATAATATTCATATGTGGCATCAGAGATTGTAGTATTAACCAATCTTTTCTTCTATGTAACTTCAAGTTTGAAGTAACAGCAGTGAGGAAAATCTGTGAAACAATTATTGCATTATGGGAAGCTCATTAACACTATCTTCTGTGCCCATGCCCTAATGACATTTTACAAGTAGACCCTGCTTTTAAGCACAGGGTATTATTTTTGGAAATCAAACTGTAAAGTAGAACAAAGAATACTGATCATTTCACTTAGTGGACCACAGCTGAAACCCATTTGCAGGGTTATGACAATGAAAAAAGCCTGTCCGGAGTAAAATATCTGCAGTTGTTCTTATGTCCACTAGATGGCTGTACTCTTCCACCTAAAGGCAAACATAACTTCCAAGAACTGAGGGAATTTGACACATGATCTGATCATTGAGACAAAAAGGGACATATTGCAATACTTCAAGGGTCTCCTCAATGTGGTGACTTTCTCCAGCAGTGTAGATCACAACGCATTAACCCCTTTAAAAACCAGTGAGATTCTTACCTCCCATAAATTATAGATGCAAGGTCTACCCAGCAGGCTAGAGGCTTTGCTTTAAGTCTTTGAAATTTGGGTAGGTTCAAGTACAGCACTTTAATTGCCCAGTTCTTATCCCTTGTTTTTGTTATAGGACAAGCCCACTCTCTTATCTGATTATACAATTCCTCGATGATTTCTTTAATGTCACATGTGACACAAAACACTACTGCTTAGTAATGCCTACCTAGTGTCTCCCACTGTATTTTGGGCTCATTTTAATATTTTTAGAGGTTTTGGTGTTTCATGTTCTGTTCCTACCATGTAGCATAACTTACTGACCACTGTTGTTCAATATATAATAAGTGCTTAATAATAACTATTTATACAATGCATTTTGCGTACAGAATCATTTAAATCGCTACACAATTTCTCAATTTCAACATAGTTTACTGTCTTCTTCCTCTTTAACCCTGCCCATATATTAGGTCATCCAAGACATCTACAGAAGTGCATTAATCCAATGATTGGCTCATCTAGTTACTTCTGAAAGATAATAATTTTTTATTCCTTTTGATTTTTTTTCCCTTGCAGGCAGTGCTTTACAATACTTGTTATCTCCTTGAGGAGGTTTGTTAGTATGTTGGGTTTTATTTCAATCTTCACAGTCACCTGTAAGCAAGAACTTATGGGGGGGGGTGGCGTGACATCATCTGTAAGGAATTCTTTGTCCATTTAGACTCTGGACAGTATATTCAGCAAATATTTATTCAGTGCCTATTCTGTGTAAGGCACTGTTTTACATGGTGGGAGTTCAAATGAAAATTAAGAAAAAGAACAAATCTGTGCTCAAAAGGAGCTGACAAGGCAAGTGCATCTGCAATGATAGTGACATATACAATGATAGTTTTATTGGGCAAAGCTCCTTGCTTTTTCCTGTACTTGATATTAAAATTCAGAGCTGGGGATGGGGGTTATAGCAATCAGGTTTCTGTGGTTACTTTTAACAAGGAATTTTGCATGATATTAATACATACATGATTCATGTCTTGTTGTAGAAGGTCTGTTAAGGCTGATCTGCATTCAAAATTATTGCTTACAATTAACAAACTACAAAGATCTAAGATCTTGTATTTTTTTCTACCTTTTGAATCAATCATATGGGAGTGAAGATGCACTTTGCTATAAAAATCATTTGCAAAAGCTTAATTTTTCCCTTCTCATATTTTTATACAGTAGTAGCACCTATATCCCAGGGTTGTTGTGAGTACAAAATGAGATAATATTTGTAAAGCACTTTGTAAATTTTAAATTTTATGCAAATATTAGTAGATATTACTATTATTTTTATTATTAATTATTTATAGAGAATACCATTTCACTGGGCTTAGAATCAAGAAGACTCATCTACATGAGTTTAAATTTGACCTTAGACACTTACTAGCTGTGTGATTCTGGGTAAGTCATTTCACCTTGTTTGCCTTGGTTTCTTCATCTTCAATATAAGCTAGAGAAGAAAACGGCAAACTGCTTGAGTATCTTCATGGAGAAAACCCCAAATGGGGTCATGAAGAGTCAGACAGGACTGAAACAATGCAATATCAAAAGGCAAGTCTGAGTGCTTTTTAGAAAATATTTTGATAACTGTATTTCAGTATGATTTGTTTCTTTCATTACTTCATATATTTTATCATTGAAAAACTTCATTCCAAGATGTCTACAAGCTTCACCAGGTTGCCCAAGGGGTCCATGACATCGGGAAGGTTAAAAGTCTTTGTACAAGATGGTTACTGTACAGATATGGAAGAGAGAGAAAGTATGCTTCCACATACTACAACTGTTGGCACAGCTGTAGATTGGTGCAACTATTATAGAAACCAATCCAGAACTAGGCCCAAAAAGTCACCAAATTATGCATATCCTTTGCAACATTGATATCATCACTAAGCTTGTATCCTGAAGTGAGTGAAGAAAGAGAAAAAAGATCTGTATCATCACTAAGCCTGTATCTTGAAGTGAATGAAGAAAGAGGAAAAAGGCCTGTTTGTATAATTTTTTTTTTAAATTTTAGATTATTTTTAATTTTGGAGAGAAATGTTTTAATCGATTGAGAAGTCAGAATTCAGGTTTTAGACAACTGAGAAATTAGTGAATGCATAAAAATTTTTATAGTGGCTTCTTTGTTAGAGCTAAGAATTAGAAATTAAAGGAGATCCCTCAATGTGGAAATCGCTGTACCAATTATGATTTATGAATGTAATGACAGATTATATTGTTACAGGAAATAATGAAGGGGACAGTTTCAGAGAATCCTGTGGGATTTTTACAAACTGATACTGAATTAGAAACAGAACAATTTATGCAATAACAGCAATATAAAGTAAACCATATTTGAAAGATTTATGAGTTTTAATCAATGCAATAATCAATTACAGCTCTGATGGATCTTGCAGTTCAACTCTGCTTTATGCTCTACACTAGTTTTTTTTTTATTTGATTTTAGTAATAGGCAGATACTAGAGCTCACTGATTAGGACCACATAGTTAGAACTCTGTTTTAAGAAAAAAAAACTTTTGGTGATTTTATGAAGGATGGATTGTAGTGGAAAAATAATTTGAGGCATGTAAACAAAATTGGGAGGATATTGCAATAGTCTAGGTAAGAGGAGATGTGGACCTGAACTACAATGGTGGCTGTGCAAGTGCATAAGAGGGGGCATCAGTCATTTCTTTCCACTTGTAAAGACTAAGTGTTTGCTAGCTGAAGCACTTTCTGATGTGTCTTGGCTCTGTTCTGGCTTTCCAAAAATATTGGTTTAAACTTTCTCAAAAAATGTCTTTATTGCTATATTTTATTTTGTCAATTTCTTTCTTCTAAAATTATTGTTTTAGGTACATTTTGAAGAGATGAAAAGAGATTCTTTGAAGAAGATATTTGAAGAGATGGTACTTTTTTGACCTTTGTTATAATTACTATTTCTTTTGACTGTTGCTCTAACAAGCTGATGATCTGATAGCACACAGAGAAGTGACTTAGAAATGATTTCTACATCTGTAAACAGGCATTTCCTATCTTTAAAGATAGTTAATGTGTGTGTGTGTGGGGGGGGCGGGCTTCTGTTTGGTCCCTTCCATGTCCAATGTGTTGTGACTTTATTCTTAGGGAGAAAGGAATATAGGAATGAAATGTCTCGTTTGATGATTGCAAGTCATTGGCCTTTTTCATGTATTAAGCCTGAATCACATTTGTTTTTCAGTGTCTTCTGTTTGTCTTTGCAGTAAACCTACTTAACCTACATATTAATGTTGTCTTAGTTTGGAGGAGCTTCTCAAGTTTTTCCATAGAATTTCCTATTTTGGCACATAAATTACAGTTTTCTTGATGGTGATCTTTTACTCACACTTATGATAGGCACTACAAAACAAGACAGACAAATATCTTACGAAATTTTATTTCTTATTGCTGCTGTGTACAAAAAGAAACTAACTCTTTGCATGCCTATCTAAGGAGAATCTCTAAGTTCTCCAACCTCCACTTTGCTGCAACTTCCTTATGTCTCATCTCTGAATTATTTTATATCCAGAATGTCTAAATTGATATAACTTTTTTATCTTCTCCAGCAATAGACCATTGCAATGGTCAATCAATGAGAATCTTACGACTTGAGCACCAGAAATAAAATTAATGTTTCTAGATGATCTAAAATTATCTGTTGCTTAGCACTCTGCTCCACAATCTATCCCTCTACAGATTTGGAAAAATACCACATAGATGTGAATGACACTTTTTTGTTTATTTCACATGCTATCATGGTCAAAGAACTCACCACCTATTTGTGATGAGACTCTCAATACTTAGCTAGGCTGGTCTTCAGGTTACAGACATAGCCTATTGTGAAGATCATAATTTAAACCTTTGTAGTTTGGTAGAATCAGCATAGTAATTTGCATTCACCTAGCATAACCATTGAAAAGACAGGGCTGCTTTGATACCATGATAAGTCATTGGAGTTTAACTTTTGTCAATAGGAAAGAAAAAGTTGTCACAGTTCTTTTTTAGGAAATATCTAATGAACAGACTGGAAATTTGCAAGGCAGAGAAAAGACACATTTATCTGTGTCTGGAAAATTATGTGATGTTATCTTCAGTATAATCAGAATTTTTATGTTACTAGCTTTTATTGTTCCTTATATAGTCATATTATTCCTTCACAATGATTTATATTTATGTAAAACTTGAAAAAACATTTTCCGTACAACAATCCCTGAGTAGTGAGTAAATATAACTAACCTCATGTTACAAATGAGAAAACTGAGGCTTAGGAAGTTAAGTAACTTACTCTGGATCATGTTAATTTTGAGCAATGAAGCCATGTAAATTGAATGAAGCTTCTGATCTAACATTCTTTCTTTCCAGTACACTTCACTGCTTCTTCATATATTAACTAGGTTTTCAGTAGAGGAAACAGTAGAAGTATGTATCTTATTCTTTTGAAAGGGAATTATTTATAGAGCATTGAATACAATATTATAGCTGCCATTTTTACTTGATAAAAACTCACTTTTTTGATTAAATAAACAATTATAGGTCATATCAACCTATGAACATATCATAGTGAAAAGGAACTGAGTCGGATACATATTAATATATAATAACAATAATAATATGATGATACTGTGAAGAATATAGTAGCTGGAGGCCCAGTCTTGAAACCAATAAACTGTGGTTTCAGTTCTTATCTTAACACATGTATACCAGCTGAGGGACCATGGACAAGTCATGCAATTTCTCAATGAAAAAGGAAAGTCTCCTCTGACTCTTTAGATGCATAGATGAGTTGTTAATCTTCATCTTTGGAGGAAAGTTCCACATCCAAAATTCCATATACATAAGTACAGATTAAAACACAAGTTTGAATCCTTTCACCCCTCTTCTTCTAACACACTCACTAAAATAAAATAATTATTCTTTACTACATGATGATGACTCCACATGTTATCTTTCAAATTTAATTGTTTTTTAAATCCTTCTAATAACAAAATGGTAGAGGAAATATGTCTTTTTCCCCTTTTATATGTTTTTGTGATTTTAACTATTCAGTTTGGCTGACTAGATTGCTGTTATGTTTCCCAGATTTATTTTGTATCTTTTAAACCCAACAGAAGTTATTATACTTAATTTCCTAAAGACAGGATCTCTGTTCTGCCCCCTTTGTGCTCAGTAACCACTAAGGATTAACATCTCATCTTCCCATTAGGTCTTCTCTTCTGTGCTAGCTCACATTCTGGCCTGATAGAGCTCTGCTAAGGATGGGAAGCCTATTAAATTGCCAAATACAACCTAATACTGCTAAAGCAGGGGAGCAACAATGTAAAATCACAATGACTTTAATGTGCTAGACTAGGGGAAGAAACGAGCCTTGACATGGCCCAGACCATATGTCCTGGTGCTTTGGCACATGAAATGAAATGCAGCCATGTATTTTATTGCAAAGGGCTGTGTTTATAAAATCACCCTGTACCTAATAAAGTAAAATTTATACATGATTAAAGGGGAGCAGATGTCTTTACATGTTTAATGGAAAATGTTTATGTCTTACCATTGTAAAATTCTTTAACTTGACCTTTCTCAGAAAGTTTATTATGCATCATTAAATGTGCATCAAACAATGATTTCAGCATCTCCAAATGCCATTGGTGTAATAAATTTAAATCAATAATTGATGTTATGTTTTTCTATTGATATATCATCTTTATATACTGATTAAAAAGGAATGAAAAGGGATTGAGGTATAGAACATGGTGCTAAAATGTAGCTATAACTCTTAGAATGCCAACTGACAAATTAGTACTGCTCTACCTCACCTGAGTTGCATGTACACATTTAGTATAGAAGTTCTACAAAGATGTGAGAAACTTGTTTATTTCTATTCATATTTTAAAATATGAATAAGAATCTACAAGCTAACAAGGAAACATTAAAGAGATGGTTAAAAGACTTAAGTCTGGGAAGAATTCTGTGGTTAAATCAAGTGTATATTATAAAGACAGAAGACCTATGTTATATGGATGTTTCTATCACTACAATTAAAGTATTTAGAAATTCTTGAATAAAAAGTGGCATATGCCATAGGAGTATGTATTTTAAATCTGAGAAAGTATACAAGATATAATTTATGTTGTAAAGGTCTCCATCCATCCATTCATCCAATAAGCTTTTATTCAGTGTCTCAATACTCCAAAGGCCATCTAGTTCAAATTCTATTTGACCAATAATCCTTTATATAACATCAGTAAAAGGTGATTTTCCAGTCTTTGCTCGAAGACCTCTAGTGAAGAAATCTTTTTCCAATAAGTTGTTAAATTTTTTAAAAGGGCTCTACAAACCTTAAATTACTATATAAAAGCAAACAATAGTAAAAATAGATTGTAAAAGGATAAGAAGAGATACTGATGCAAATGTTGATGATGCAAATTGTTAATGTTGGGGGATAAGGCAACAGCATAGTAACAAAATATTAGGTAAGTTGTTATCCATGGTGACTTTGTGTGTCCTGAGACCACTCCATAATGCTAGCCAGTGGGCTATGATGATAACACTGAGGGGTTAAGTACTCCAGGCAGTGCAATGAAATTTCTCCTAGGAAAAACAAAAGAGTGACATAGATTGTAGAATTGTCCTATTTGTAATCATCAAAATAACCTGCTTTTGCAGGTTAGTAGAACAAACCACACTCCTTTGTGTTCTGTTGCCACAAGAAATAATATAAATAAATAAGCAATACTGTTACCTTAAATGCTGGAAGTTTGTAGATACTGCGACCAGTAAACTGGGTAAACCATGAGTGCCATGAAATGGGCTAAAGATATGAATATTTTCATTATACACTAACATAATGAAATTTTTAAAAAAGATGCCACAAATCAAATGCAAGAGCTTTATATGTTCTTTTCTCCATAATACTACTACCCCAAAAGACCACTAATAAAAATGACTGTATCCAAAGTCTAGATTCAATGAAATAAGAGCTAAATTTGAGGAGCTACCAAAATCTTAAGAGAGGAAAGTTGAAGATCCTGAGTTCTCTAAAAATTTCATTTATTGTAAATTCTAGAAGTTATATTTAGCAATGAAACATTACCAAATACCACCAAAAATTCAAATGATCTTGGAAAAGGATACATATAGTAAAATTCTGAAAAAAAACAAACCTTTTTTCAGTTTGACTGTATAAATCTGTACAGTAGTCTATAGCAAAGGAAAATTATTATTAAAAAGATGATAGTTAAATCATCACATATATTTCCCCACAGTATTTGATGAAAAATGTAAAAACATTTCAGCATAGCAAAACAGTATAGCAAATGTGGCTGTCATTGTCATAGTGTAAACCATAAGAAGAATGGTAGCATTTTCAAGAAATACCCCCAAAGGCAGGCATCAACTACCATTATGGCAGAAGTGACTTAATAAATATGTTGAAGGTCTATGGAAAAGTCCTGGAAGACTTCATCACAATTTCATTAGTACATGCAATAGAATATTTGGATACATGTTCCCACTTAGAGGCAACAAAATATGGAGAAAGAAATCTAGAAAACAAAATCATTTTAGTAATCAGCAATTCTAAACAAAAGTTCAAATATTAAGGCCCTACAAGGAGTCAGTGCAGTTCATAACAACAGCAACAAAACTCGCTTTCAGTTACAAACATTACTATAGAGGCTTAAGAAAACAAAGAAATCAGAGGTAAGACAAAATTGTTTTAAAAAAATGATGATATGGAAATTTTCTGATCATTCATTTACTTGGTTTGAAGAAACAAGCACAATGGAAATGCATATTGAATCAAAAAAGAAATAGAAAGGTTTTTTGCACCATTAATATAAAGGCAAGTGAATCTCTAGTCTCTTCAAAATTGGAAAGTGGGAGAGGTGGATTAAATCCATAATTTTTTGCCTCAAATGCTTCACATTGGTAGCAAGGCGCTTTATTAGCTTCTACTCAGATTGAAGCCTGATTTCACTTTTCTCAATAGAAGTTATGATGTATCCATTACTGAAGGAGAACACAAACAATTCCTCAAGATAGAGGCCAATTATATATTTAGACTTTATAGAAAACATTCATAGTTTTTATCACTTAAAAAAACCCTTTAACAATTTTAAATGCCTACAACATGAAATAAAAAGAACATATCCCAGGATTGTAAAGAACAACTATCTTTGCTGATTATCACGAAGCATTTGATTCAGTCCTCATTTGAGAATTCTTGTATCATTCAAGTCTAGGAAACAGGGAGAACAGATCCCAATATAGTGAATAGGACAACAATGTAAGGAAAAAAAAATCATCTAATGTGGCATTTTTCAGAAAGAATTTAAACCCACTGTAGTTCTGCTTAGCCTTATATTCATTTACATTGTTCCTAGATTGAATTAGGTATGGCTTCAAAAGCAACCAAATTAAAAAAATGTGTGGAAAGATGTGATTTCAAAACCAAAGCATCTAATTCACTGTTTGCTGTATATGGTTGCCATCAAGTTTATAAGTCTCTCCCCCACAAAATCCCACGAATTAAATAGACTGTTCCCCTCAAGAAATCAAATGATAATAACATGTTTTCTGGATATGATTATTATAAAGTCTTTAGTGAACGTCAAGGAATGTTAATGACTGAAAGCATGGGGCTTAGATATGGAGATCCAATAAACCAACAGTTCATGGAATACCTAGAAATTCTTCATTTTTCTTAAGGCAAAAGATATGGTTGAAGTTGAAGAAACTTTGAAATCAAAGCTAAATGAGAATTGTGGTACTTAAAAGCCACACAATAACATTCTTCATATATGTATATATACACACACACACACATATATATATATACATATATATATTCAAAATTGTTAAATGAGTTGTAAGAAATTTGGAGCATATCTTAAAACCTAATGAACATGGGGCCCATAGGCTGAGAGTCAGAAAGACTCGTTTGTGAGTTCAAATCTGGTCTTAGACACTTACTAGCTGTGTGAACCTGGGCAAGTCACATAACCTCTGTCTGCTTCTGATTGCTCATTTTTAAAATGAGGATAAAAATAGTACCTACCTCCTAGGATTATTGTAAGGATCAAATGAAGTAGCATGTATAAACCTTTGCACACCTTAAAAGTACTTTATAAATGAGACATTATAATTCAGCAGTTCTCAGCCTTTGGGTTATGTTCAATTTGTAACAATGAAAATACATCCTGCATATTAGATAGCTTCATAACAGTAGCAAAATTACAATTATGAAGTAGCAATGAAAATAATTTTATGGTTGGGGGTCACCACAACATGAGGAACTGTATTAAAGGGTCACGACATAAGGAAGGTTGAGAACCACTGTTATAACCATTGTGTCACTAAAACAAATATTCTTATAATCTCCAAGCTACATGAAACAAAAAACTTTTAACATATAAAATCTGGCTAAGAAGACTAAAATCATGTGGGAACAAGATGAGGTAATTATCCTGTTGTCCTTCATGCTACTGCAGTTCTGAGGATACTTTTGGTAAACCGACAGTAGATGAGATTGTATACTGATACTTCTATTCATCTACAGAAAGCAGATAGCAAATAGAACAAAATAATAGCAGTGGGATAGCAATTTGGTCAAGGACCATTTCTATCTGAACCCATTTGAGATGAGAAGATTGATATAATAATGGCAAGGTCAAAAGAGGTTACAATCTGTTTCAGGGAAGAAGATACCCACATTCTCGAAATTGTAAATCTTTTAAAGTACTGGATATTTTAAAAAATAACTTTCAATTTGGAGAGGAAGGGTGAAGGGGATACACAAACACAAAATAGCACTCTATGTATGACAGAGGTTTCTTAAATATTTGTTGACTTAAGGAATTAGTGGACAGCTCACTGACAGCAAATCAGACATCTTGGTTGATATGAATCTCAGACTTTGGAATCACTTGCACCTGCAATTCACTCTTCATTTGGTTTAAGCTTGAAATAAATACTCATTAGTTCAAGCATTGTTCCTCTAGTTTTCACAATTTCCCTCTCCTTAACCAGATACCTTCTTATCCTGATCCTCTCCATCAAATTATACCAATAAGATTCTTGGCTATCTTTATGAATCTGGTTTATGATATGATCAGTTTCTGGTACATCTTTAGCAAAGTGAATATTAAGACCACTGCATAAGGCCCTTGTCTTAACAATTGTTGTTGTTGTTGTTGCCCTGGAAAGCATGAAATGACAATGTTCCTTGCCATTGTTTTTCATCATCCTGTGGTGTTTCATCTTATTACACAACCATTGCAAAACATTTGAAAGGAAATTTCAAAACATTTTATTTTATTAAGTTTAGTGTTTATGAGGTTAAAGGGACAGAATCGTAGGATCAAGGCTCTAGATTTGAAAAGGACCTTAGATTTTAACTTGACTGACCTCTGCATTGTATAGATGAGTTAACCAAGCACAAGCTTAAATAACTTATCCAAAATCAAAGGGTTAGTATGTATTAGAGCTGGGAAGTAAACATAGGTTCTCTTATTTCAGGGTCTGTGTTTTTCTCCGTCCCTAAATTTATGCCCTAAATTAGACAAGACTTCACAGATCATGTAATTAAACTCACACACTGCACAAATGAGAAAACTAAGGTCCAGAAAAAGGAGGTTGCTTGGGAAAAATCTTCAAAACCATTCAAAAGTTTTAAGGTAAAATATTCATTTTATTGTCTTATAAAATCCATTTCTGAAATCAATGAATATTTCTTATGTTCTTATAAAATCTGCTACAATCATCTTCTACCTATACTGAATTGCTATTGTCTCAGGGAGTAGAGAGTGAAATAAAGGAGGAATAGAATTTGGAACGCAAAACTTAAAAAAAAAAGACATCAAATGTTAAAAATTGTACATATATGTAATTGGGGGAAAATATTGTTTAAAAATCTGCTGCAATTAGAAATAGAAAACAATCCAAACAATGCAAGTGATTTCAAAAATACTTTTCCCTTATGAAATTCGGTTATATTGGCTATAAGATGCTTCATGTAGGGATCTGTTTGAATTCAAATATGGGAAGCAAAAGTATATCTTAGAATCATCTTTTCAATTTAAGCCTCTGGAACATTCTTTGCCAGCAGATGGAGGTAGCGGACTTCTCAACGAAAATACTTTGTCACTTCTAGCCTTTGTCTGTGCTGTTTTAAGCTTGGGCTTAGAACAATCATAGAGCTGTCAAGCCAAATCAGCATGGCACTGCCTGGATTTTGTTCAATTCAAAGTCAGCTCTCCTTTCCAAAAAATGTTCTATGACTTCTTTGGGAGCAAGATGGGTTTGGAAAGGATTATTTGCATTTAAACAGTCCTAAATAAATTAGATTCACCATAATGAACAAGGGAAACAAGCATGTGACCCTCACAATTGCCAGTATTCCATATAAGGAAGAGTCTTCCTAACCAGAAACTGTCAGAGTACAATAAAGTGGGAATAATATGATGTTTCTTCTTTGGAGGCTATTTAATCATCATAGAATGATGGGGTTATAGAGATTAAGTCAGGTCTCTACTCTTGAAATAGAGAACTAAAACCATTAAAATTGACCTCACTTTATGTATCATGTGTTGCTGAGCAATTGTGCTTAGAATAATGACTATGTTCAGGAAAATCACATTTTTTCGTTGAATTCCATTCTAATTTCAAAGGCATATTCTAGGGAGGAGAGAAAAAGACTAAAGTGTAAGAAAAAAATCACATTTAACAATCTTAAAATCCACTTCAAGGAATGTTCTACCTTTCTAAATGTAGTCAATTTGCATTTAATCTCTGACCTAACCCCAGAAAGAAGTTAATCAAATGGACAACTAATTCACATGATCTTTGTTCACTCTCTTATTGAGAGAAGTTCTCACTGACTACATAGGATTTGGTGTATCACCCAGCCACAGAGGTGAAGTGATTGGTCTAGGAATATAAAAGTCATAAAGAATTACACATTTGGAAAGAAAAATTAAATAATCAAACCAAAGCTGTTTTGCATTTAAAAACTAAAAATGCTACTTGGTATCTCCTGTCATCCAGTTTGAAAACCTCCATGTTAATAACTGTTTGTTAACCTAATAATTAAGCTGTTACAAAAGTGTTTCTAAATTCTTTATCAAATTTATTCATTTGCCTTAGTAAAGTGTCAAGAATATCTTCCCTATTCTACTGAAATGGAGGTGGAAGGTGATGCTATTGGGAGTGGAAAAGAAAGTATGCATACCAGTGATATCTCTAATAACACACTTAATCCATAACTCTCAAAGATGAAAGAAAGCTTAATGCAGATGTATTAGGAAAGAGAGGGAGATGATAAAAATACTTAAGAAAGTGATTTCATTGATGTGAGTTGGGACTGTCTCTACTTTTGGGTTTCACAATATCATTGAAGAATCACTGAAAGAACACTATTTCTATCTGTGGTCCGACATTATATGTATTACACTGGAATGCAGTGTATATCATTATGTAAGATTATTAGGTAGATTATCTCCTTTGGTCTTTTCCTATTCCCTCTACTTGTCTTATTCAAACTTTCTACAAAATTTTGATTTTTTTTTCTGTCTTTCATCAACCAAAGCATCATTCTTATGTTGAAAAATTGAGTGCACGTCCCTTTCCATTCCCCATTCATCTAAAACTCACCTATTCTCTTATTTCAATCCAGATACTGAAATGAGGACTAGAACAAGATGTGGAAGAGTAATAGACCAAAGTCGAATGTTACTTCCTTGCTGTGGCATAAAGATGGTAGTATTTGAAATTTTCCTGCATTCTCTCAAACAAATTGCCCTCTGGCCAATTATGTTATTCAGGGAATCACATAATCTAACAGTTGAGTGGAACCTTAGAGGTAATCTTCTTTAAACATCATCAAGAAAAACATCTGTAACAATATTCTAGACAAGTAGTTATCCAATTTCCATTTAAAGATTTCTAATAAGGAGGGACTCATTAGCTCCTAACACAATCTTAGCATCCTTTCTGCCTCCATCCAAAGATTAAACCAGAGGTGGGATCTGCTAAAAGTATGGACTGCATTCCATAGGGATTTGGGGTTCATGAAACTTAGACTTGTTCATGAGGAAAAAAAAAATTGGAAATTTGAGAATATATCCTCATCACATTACATACTTGATTTTAAATCCCTTAGCCTTCCTTAGTACCCTCTTCTGAACACATCCCAGCTTCTCAACATCTTTCCTAAAATTTTTCTTGCAGAATAGGACACAGCCCACATGTGGTATGAACTCATTCATTTATATAGTTTACTACTACTAATAAAGTTTAAGATCGTATTAATTCTTTTGGCCATGTCACACTTCTGAACTGCATTAAGCTTGTAGTTCACTAAAATCCTCAAATTTTTAAGAGTGGATTAGCTGCAGCAAGACAAGCCCCGGCGATGACACAGTCCTCGATGATGCAGCATGGTGGGCAGAGAGACTCTTGGATGAGGCCTGGTGATTCACCAACCACAAGGGCCATTCCCAGGCCCATCACCACAGGGCACGGATCAGACTGAGCTGGGTAAGAGACAAAGGCAGGGCCCATGGCAGGGACAGCAGCTACTCCCAGGACTATCCATCCACAGGCTGGAAATTTAAAAACCCTTTATCTGAACTTTCAGGGACAGAGATGACAGACTGAACCCCAGCTGCTCCAATCCTTCCCTCTGACCTGAAAGCACAGTAATTATTGGCCCAGAGGAAAATTTTAAATAGTAAAGGCTTAGGAACTCTGGAGGAAGGGCATGGCTAAGGTTCTGCCTCAAAATAGGAAGAAAACAGGCTACAAAGACAAAGACAAAGACTCTGGAATCCTATTACTGTGAGAGGGAGGAATCAAACTCAGAAGGAGAGAGTATTGATTCTGCCCCCAACTGAAGCCTTAACAGGGACTATGACCTGTTGCCAGGCACAGAAAGTATTCCTAGATGAGCTCAAAAAGAACTTTAAAATCCGAGTTAGAGAGGTAGAAGATAAAATCAACACCTCTTATTAAAACAAAACTGCAAGATTAGAAAAAACATTACAATGAAGAGAACAGCTCCTTAAAAAGTAAATATGTGTGAACTAAAAATGAAATCTGGGCATATGGAAAAGAAATTTCAAAAACTAACTGAGGAGAATAATTTGCTAAACACTAGCATCAACCAAATTGAAGCCAATGACTCTATGAGGAACCAAGAATCAGTCAAACAAAACATCAAGACTGAAAAATTAGAAAAAGGGGAAAAAATATCTCAATGGAAAAATAACTGACCTGGAAAACAGATCCAGGAGAGACAATCTGAGAATCATTGGTCTACCAGAAAATCATGATGAAAAAATGAGTTTGGACAATATCTTCCAAGAGCTCATCAAGGAAAACTGCCCTGAGATCCTAGAACCAGAGGGTAAAATAGAAATCGGGAGAATCCACTGGACCCCTCCTAAAAGAGATCCCAAGTTAAAAAGTCCATGAAATGTTGTGGACAAACTCCAGAACTATCAGGTAAAAGAGAAAATACTACAAGTGGCCAAAAAGAAACAATTCAGATATCACAGAATCACAGTGAGGATTGCATAGGATCTGGCAACCTCAACGTTGAAAGATTGGAGGAGCTGGTATATGATTTTTCTCAAGGCAAAAGAGCTCAGGCTACAACCAAGGATTACCTATCCAGCGAGACTGCACATAATCTACAAGGCAAGGAGATGGATATTCAGTGACATAGCAGAATTCCAGACCTTCCTGATGGAAAAGCCAGAGTTCAATGGAAAATTCAGTCTCCAATTACAAGACCCAGGAGAGACATAGAAAGGTAAATAAGGAAAAAAACACGCTCACACAACTTGTTATTTAATAAGAGCAAACTGTTTACATCCCTATATGGGAAGCTGATACCTGTTAATACTAGAAACTCTATACCTATGGCAACATCTAAAATGAATATAAACAAATGGAGGTTATAGGTATAAACTATGCAAAATGGTGATATTAAGGGACTACAATAGAAGAAGAGGAAAGAATAAAGCAGGAAAGGGTAAATTATGCTACACAAAGAGGCATAAAAATAGTATAGTAGAGGGAAAGAAGGGAGGGAGGTGACCATTATATGAACTTCTCCCTCACTAGTTCTGCTGCAAGGAGGGAATAACATAACCAGTTAAATATAGGACTCTATAGAGAAAAGATGTAAAACTTATCTTAATAGAGGGGAAGAGGGGAGGGAGAGGAGCACTGCATGAGATCTATTCACATCAATCTTGGTTCAAGGAAGAAATAACATACAACATTGAGTATAAAAATTGATCATATCCTATAGATAGTAGGAGGGGGGAAGGGCCAAGAAAGATGGAGGTTAGAAGGGAGGGAAGAAGTAGTAAGGGAGAAGGCTAAGAAAAGGGAGGGTGTGGATAAGAAGGGAATACTGAGGGAGGTGGTGGTCAAAAAGAAAACTCTTCAGAAGAGGAAGGGAGAAGGGGAAAAACAAAAGCATCTTACTGGGGTAAGTTTTCATCACATAAAAGTGAGTTAAGGCAGAGACATAGGCTGCTGATCTGTGATTTGCTTAAAATACAGAGTAAAAAGAGAAAATAAATAATTATAGGAGTCATGAATCGAAGAATGCGAGTCTATAGTAGAAAGGAAAAAGAATGGGTAATGAAAAGACAGAGTAATTCTTTTTGGAAAGGGGTGCAAAAACAAACAAACAAACAAATAAATAAATAGAGAAAAAAACAATGAGCAGATCTAATTGAAGGGGAATACAGGAAAGGGGAACTGAACTAACTCAGAATTAAAAAAAAAAGAGAAGAAGGTATCTGACCAGATAAAAACAGGAAAGAAAAAGGAACTAACAAGCAAAATCCAAAAGGGAAAAGGATAATAAACATGACAAGGGAATCAAGGGTGAGGAAAAGAAAGACAGTGGGAACAGAAGCACTTTACAAAAGATAAAAGTAATTGAAGTAACATAATCTATGTTTAAATCAGAAGAGGGAAAAATCAAACTTGAAAAAAATGCCAATTATTATAGAGAGATGGAAGAAAACATCAACCTAATTGTCATAACTTTATGTGTGAATGGATTAAGTAATCCAATAAGAGGAAAAAAAGAGTGATATGTTGAATAAGAAAACAAAACTCTATACTGTGTTGTTAATAAATATACATTTAAAAAACAAAGACATACACAAAATAAAACTGAGGGGATAGGTAAAAAAGATACATATATCAAGTAAATATTTTAAAAAACAGGATTTGCACTACAGATAAAGCAAAAAAAAGGATAAGCAAAGAAATTATATTACACTGAAAGGAACTATAAACAACAAATCAATATCAATAAGAAAGTAAATGTTTCAAATACATTAAAATACAAATTCATGAAGAAAATATGTGAGCTTCAGGATGACATAGACAGCAACATAAAAGTGATAGGTTATGCCTTTTTCCATTTTGGATAAGTGACGCAGAAATATAAACAAAAGGGAAAATATGAATAAATTGCTTGAGAAATTAGAGTTAAAAACCCATTGAATCTTCTAAACAGTATAGCAAAAGGATATACAGATATTCAAGCACCACACACTTTTACTATATATCTATATCTATATCTATATCTATATCTATATCTATATCTATATCTATATCTATATTTATCTATCTATCTATCTATCTATCTATCTATCTATATACTAGGACATAGAGCTATCACAAACAAATGCAAAAAAGAAAAGCGATATGCAATACCCTCTTTTCACATGAAAATGTAATAAGTTCAAGGACCACAAACAAAAAATGGACTTAAATGGAGAAAACAATAACATTTTGGAACTGCAATAAAACTCTAATAGGTACCATCATAGCCATGTAACTAGCACCTTGCCCTGCCTACCCACACACCTTAGTTTGAGGACAGCACAAGGACCAGGTCCTTGAAGCAACAGCAGGTTTTCTAAAAGCCTTACTTCTCCATGGAACTGGCAACAACAATCATGAAGAGCCCAGAACAAGAATTAAAAAGATGCTACCAATGTAACAGTTTATTTCAGCAACCTCAAAGCAACTGAGGGATATGAAACTCAGATTTTCTGGGATCACTTACTGTTGAATTTTTTAACTAAAACAATATCACAAGCCTATGTGATGTTGTGTTGCAACTGGATTTATTGCAAGAGAAATGAACATGGATATGGGGCCCAAAGCCAAAAAGGGTTCAAAATCTGTACAGAATTTTGTGTGTTAATGACAGTACAACAAAGGGGGGAGGAGAAAATGGAAATCTCCCCCTAAAGGAGAGTGGAATGGGAAAGGGGAAAAAAAAACTTTCCTTAATGGGTGGATCAAGGCAGTGGCAAAAGAAGCATTCTTTTCCCTTGGAAACTGCTATACCATGAAGATAGGAAGGTCTGCTTAGCTACAAGGGTCGCAGAAGTACAAGCAGAGTCTCAGTCTGGTTCAGAATGCCTGATGCCTGTCCTGACTCCCAAATATGGTAACTCAAAAAGCATAAGTTCAGGGGACCCCTTAACATTCCTTAAGAGAGTGTACTTCTCAGGAAAACAACATACCTTGGCTTCTCTTAGAAAGGATGTCTTCTCTACCCCCATTCTGGGAAACATTCCAGGAATGTTTCTGATGACCAATAGATCATCCCAAGGCCACATACTTAAATTCCCTAGAAAAGAGGAAGCTGAGAAAGGACATGCAACCACAAAATATCAGTGATATTATTAAATAAATAAACTTCATTTCCCCTTGTTACCATGCCCTAATTAATTATATGGCATTGGAAGTGTCATTAAATTCCCCTGCATATCAAATTCTTGATTTCTAAAATGAAGAGATTGGACTAGCTGGCTTTGTATGGTCCCTCTAATTTCTAGATTTCTGATTATACAAAGTGGTCTGAGATAAAAATTGGAGGAATCCCCAACTATAGCAAATAGTATCTCTGTGACTGAGGAAAAGTCATGGAATAATCACTATAAATATCACTTTCTGCAGTTTCATTTTCCTTATATGTACAATTAGAAAGAATAATACTTGTACTACCTACTTTACATTCATGGGGGAAAGTATTCTACAAACATCAGGACTCTATAAAAATAGAGGAATTATTGCTATTTATGATTTGCTTGCAGAGATATTAAGTACCTGGTTCAAGGTTGCACAGTACATGGTGAATGTAGAATATGAAGCTAGTTTTTCTGAGATCAGTTCACATTCTATTGAACCATGATGGGTGTTCAGGTTGAACAATGATGAACATCATTGAACATGATGCATGCCATTCCTACCAAGTAGTTGTATAGATTCTGTTTGAGGAACTGCAGTGAAGCAACGGTCAACTGCAATTTCAAGGGAATTATGATGAAACATGCTATCCCCTTCCAGAAAGAGGCGTGAGTCATTCAAAGTGTAGAATGAGCTGTGTGTGTGTATGTATGCGTATATGTATGCGTATGTGCATGTGTATATGTATGCATATATGTATATGTATGTGTGTATATAATATATGTGTGTATATATGTATGTAAATACATTTGGTGTAAGTAGTGCAGAGAATTTGTTCTGCTTAATTCTATATGTTTGTAATTGAATTTTCTTTTTCTTGCTTTCTCAATGTTGGGAGGAGGTTAGAGGCCATTTAAAACTAAAAAACAAGAAAATGAATCAAAAAAAGAATTCTAGTGCAAAGGAACTCACTACCTCATGTAAAAGTTAGAAACTTATGGTGAAAAACAGATACTGTAAGAATTTTCAATAAATGGAAAGTGTATGATACATGTGTTAGGGTTGTGGTTTGTGGTTTTGAGGAGAACCTTAATTGTGGTTAGTCTCTAATCCCCAAGAGACAAAGAAACAGAAGGAACTGTATCACAGAGTAATTGAAGCTAATTAATAATGGTGGGTATCCTGGTTTGATGGTCTCACTGACTACATGGTGTCCAATAGCCACAAAAGAATTCCATGGCAATCATGATCTTTGTCTCCAAACCCTGATTCAAAGGTTCACAGAAGAGGGAATGAGTGAGAAATCATTTCCACTTGAGACCACATTATGATGAAATGTGTTACACTGGGGGTCTACTTTATCTGATTGCTTTTGTCCATCATTCACTTGTAACCTGTGAAATTTAGACAGATGTTTCTAATCTGTGGTCCATAGGTGCTTGGATGGATTCCAGGAGGACCATGAACTTGAACAGATTATTTACCTCTACCTCTACCTTTACCTCTATCTCCACCTCTACCTCTACCTCTACCTCTATCTCTATCTCCACCTCTACCTCTGCCTCTCTCTCTCCCTCTATTTTTATTTTCACTTACTTATAAAGATAATTTAGCGTCTCCATCAAACATGAATGTAATCTATAACCCATTATCGTGAGCAGGAATCTACAAATTACAGGAGATTGCCCAAGGCATACCTGACACCACAAAAGAGAAGAATTGCTTCTCTAGGAGGAAGCTCCTTGATACTGGTCCCTTGCTTCAGTTCCTGAAGCAAAATTAGCAGGTAATAGCCAAACAACAATATTTTAGAAACTAATCATTTCAGTTTAAAAAAAAATCACTCAGACCAGTATAGCGTATTAACATCATAACAATTTGGGTATTGAAGGTTCAAACATGACTTGAGAAGATTTGTTTTCCAGTCCTCTCTCTACCACTCAGCTGCAGGACCTTGTACAGATCATTTCATCACCTTGTCCCTCAGGTTCTTCAAATGCAAAATAAAAGATTTAGGCACCTAGTCATTAAATGATCTCTTGAGTTCTCTGTTCCATTCAGTTTTTCTGTCACATAGCAGAGAGAATCTAGGAGATTAAATGAGATATTTGTAAAGAGCTTAGCACAATGCCTGGCATCTAGTGGGTACTATATAAATACTTATTCCCTTCCCATTGCTTGAGAGAAGACAAGTGCCTGAATGCTGCAATCTCTCTCAGTGTTCTATGAGCCAATGTCTTTAAAATTTGAAGAAGTGGGCACTAGAGATATAAACAGTATTTTACATTGCTTTTAGGTTCCTTCTGTTTCTGTGAGTATCTGGACCCTGAGCTTTCCTCTTTGCTTATTTTCTAGTCTGTCAAACATATCACAAAAATAATTGGGGGACGTTTTTTAAAATTATAGATGAACAAGGTCGCAGTGTCTCCAGATAGATTGAGAAAGGTTCAGATTTAAGCAGGTCGTACTTTATTTCTAATCTTTTGTGTCAGGTCAGTACACTGACTATGTATTATCCATAGCCCCAGTAACAGAAATGATCCCTTGGGCCATATTTTATTTGAGGTCTCTTCAACTATAACTTTTAGAAACATGGCCATTGCTCAGAGAAGATCTCAGCTGTTCAGTCTCCTTTGAGGTCCATGATTTATTTTCAAGAGAAAGAAAGTCTCAATATAAATAAATAATTCTGAAGTGCAGTTCAATCTATATAGCTTATTTTCTTGGGTAAACCTCAAATGCTATCTTTATTTCTTTTCATGAATTATGATCTTAAGAATTTGGAGACTTTTTAAATTCAGAAAAATGTACAATTGCATGCTTTATAAAGTGTTTCTTTAAGGATCATGCCACATCTTTAGCATTGTTTCATACGGAGGAAAGTGCTTAGCAAGTATAGGGCTGGAAATAGCCTGTTTCCTGTGTGTTCCATTGTGCACTGCATGCTTAACCCATTTGTTAAGGCTTTGCAGGATAGAGTTTAGAACTTGTTAGATACTTTTTATGGTGACTGGTTTAGGAATTCTGCATTTAAAAAAAAAGATGAGGGCAAGTTGGAGCAAGTAAGGGAACTTAAGACATAAGTGGACCCATGCCTGTTTATTCGATTTTTCATGAGATTTCAGATCATTATTCTACTCTTTGATAATGCTTCAAAAACTTCAAAGTGACTTCAATCATTTCTCAGCCTTTTCTTACCTAATTAAGAAAGCAAGCATTTATCACACATCTACTACACTTACCACACAATCCTAGATGCTGTGCTAAGCACTTTACAAGTATTATTCCATTTGACTTTCACAACAACCCTGGGAAGCAGTTGCTATTTTTTATTCCCATTTTACAATTAAGGAAACTGGGGCAGACAGGGATTAGATGATTTGGTCAGAGTCACAATTAGTAAGTGATCCTCTGTTTGGATTTTTAATTTCTTTTTTAAATAATATTTTGTTTTTCTCCAATTACATGTAAAAAATTTTAAACAATTTTTTTTTAAATTTTGAGTTCAAATTCTATCCCTCCCTCCTCTCTACCTTCACTAAAATGCTAAGGTGACTGTGTAAGGAAGAGAGAAGGCCAATGTTACTGGATCATAGAATAAAAGGAGGGGAGTAAAGTTGAACATGAGTATAATAATAGGAAAGGATTAGGTTATGAAGTCTCAAAAATTCCAAACAGTCCATCAGTTGGGGAATGGCTGAAAAAATTGTGATATATGTTATTGTGATGTAATATTACTGTGCTATAAAAATGATAAGCAGGATGACTTCAGAAAAATCCTGGAAAGACTTACATGAATTCATATAAAGTGAAGTGAACAGAATCAGGATCACATTGTACACAGTAAGAGCAATATTGTATGATGAAGAATTATGAATGACTTTATTCTCAGCAATACAATGATTCAAAGGACTCATGATGAAATATGGTATCTACCTCCTGAGAAAGAACTGATATTGTCTTAATTCAGACGAAAGTATACTATTTTTTCTTTCTTTCTTTTTCTTTATTATTCTTATTTTCTTCCTCCCTTCCTTCTTTTCTTCCTTCCTTCCTTCATTCCTGTGTTCTTTCATTCCTTTGTTCCTTCATTTGTTTGTTCCTTCCTTCCTTCTTTGTCCTTTCTTTTCTGCTTGAGTCTTCTTATACAAAATGAATAACGTGGAACTGTTTTTGCATTATTGCACATATATAAAATATATCAGAACCTTACCATTTTAGGGAAGGTAGAGAGGAGAGAGGGATAAAATTTGAACTCAAAATTAAAAAAAGTTGTTTAAAATTTTTAACATGTGATTGGGGAAAAACAAAATATTATTTATAGAAGAAATTAAAAATTCAAACAGGGGATTATATATTTGTTATTGCAGATAATAGTGAGTCGCTGGAGTTAATTTATTAGGGGGTTACATGGTCTTATTTGTGCTTTAAATGTGGCTTAATAAGATGTGACTACTTTGGCAGCCGAGCAGTGGATAGTCTAGAATGAGCAGAAATTTAAGGCAGAGAAACTGACCAGAAACTTACTGCAATAGTACATTCTTAAGGTGATGAGATCCTAAACCAGAATGGTGGCAGCTATGTGAGTAGGGGGAAAGAACCATATATGGAGATGTTGTAGAGAGACCAAGGACAAGACTTTTCAATAGTTTAGATTAAATATTTGTCAATACATTAGATATGTGAGGTGTGTATAAGTGAGAAGTCAAGGGTGACATCCAGTATTTTGGGTCTGGATGACAGGGTGGCTAGTAGTGCCCTTGATAGTTTGGGTGACAGTGATATGATAGTTGGTCCTTGAAATTTAGAAGAGAGGATATGTTGTGGTTATTTTTTTCTTTTTTGTGGGGTGAACTGATAAATTTTGTCAGCCTACCTTAGTAGAGAGCTAGTTGGTCTCAAAGCCCAAAAGACATGATTTCAAGTCTTGTCTCTGATATATGCTTCCTCTGTGACCTTGGACAAGTCATTTAACTTGTTAGTGTTGAAGTCATTTAAAGTTAGCTGTAAGACTCAAAGACCTTCATTGGGAAATCCCATTTCCTCACCTGAGAGTTCCCTGTGCCAATGAAATCTCAGATCCAGTCCTCATATATTACTATATGTACTGTGCTGGGTACTGAGAAGACAAAAGCAGTAGATGATATAATATTTGCTACAATGGAGCATATATTCTAGATTCATTGAGGACCTGTTTACCTATGGTCAAGTTGTGCATTCTCTCTGTTCCTTAACTGTGATTGCTGGGCAAAGAACGAGACCATAGAGCTCTAGTTCTATAGGGACTGGGAATCAGAATCATGGGGGAGGAACTTGGACATGGTGGTTTGATTTGTTGTGTTTTATGCTGTTTCCTAATTGATGTTTTCTTGGTGTCACAATGCTTGCTTTTCTAAAGAATTAGTTTCTTTTTCTTCATTTTGTTTTATTTCAATGAAGTGGTGCTATATTCAGAGACAGAGATCTTGAATTCAAATCTTGGTTCTGTCACTTATGACCTACTTGAACTTGGGCAAGTCATTTAATAATGTTAGGCTACTGCATCTTCAACTGTAAAATGAGGGAAATGGAAAGATAACCCCAGTGATCCTTTCTAGCCATACATTTATGAACCAACAATTTCTTTAAGTGATTTTGTGACAAAATAAGCCTGGGACTTCCCAAAGTTATTGCTTTATATTTGTTTTTCCAGTAAAGTATGTATTGAGTAGACCACATTCTCTCATTCCCTGGTGTAATTGAAGAGGAGCAGGGCTTTATATTTTTAGTAGTAGAAGAGTGAAGGATTTGTGGTAAAGGTTTTTAACAGCTTATGATTTCAAGTAATAGGAAATTGATTCAAGTTCTCAGTCCAGGGAAACAACGTACAAGACTCCTCTGTTTGACCACATAACACCAGGGGCTACCCAATGTGGATTGAAAGACCAGAAATACATAGAAGAGTTATATAAAATGATTAATGAACTTTTTGACAGCCAATAGTGAATCAATAAACCTTCTTGAGCTATATTATCTTGTTACAGTGGGTGACACAGTAATTGCTAGGTTTGAGAGAATCTCAAAAAAGTTGGAAGTTCATATCAGGTAAGCTCAGAAAACTTTATAAGACTTTCCAAAATCTATCTGATGTCTTAATTGAGTTTGGGAAAAAAATAAAGCATAGGGTAAGTAGGAAATTTGATGAGACCAGATTTTCTGTAATTTCCAATACTTCCCAGTAATTGTAAGTTTTTGCTTTGTGTCTCTCTGTGTATGCATGTATGTGTAGTTGTCAATGTAGCTTTTCCATGTTATGTGTTGGGGCTGAAAATGTTGAAGCAGAATGAAAATCACAAATGATTGTCAAAAACTTACCAGGGAAAAATTCATTTTGATTCCCTTTCTGAGTTGCTTCCTCCTTTATTCAAACAGATTGTCACTTACCTATTGAATTGGGTGCTATTCTACAGCATCAGTTAATAATCTCTTTTGTGCACTTTGGCTTGAAGAGGCCCATTCCTCATTTCATTGTATTTTATGGAAAAGAATGGGTTGCTATGCAGGATCATTGGAACGATGATAGGAAATTATCTTCCCAGGATTCAGGTCAAGTCACTCACTACCTCTTTACCATTGGTCTTAAAATCATCATTAAAAAAGGTGAACTTTGCAAAATGATAGATTTCTAGGAAGCATGCAGACTTCATTCATTCACTCACTGACCCATTTATGAATATTATCTTAAAAGCATGTTTTTTTAAATGACTCTATACTTGTCAGAGATGATACACTTTTCTTGGGTTTAAATAGACTTTTCCTTAAGAATTTTTATAAATTTAACAATATGAAATCTCAAATATCTGTTCCAGATTTTCATTGTTAGTAATTACCCCACAGGGAAAAATAACAATTTTTTTAAAAAAAACTATTTTTTTTTGTTCTTTTTTACATGGCACTCTGAAATGCCTTAATTCTATGTTTTGTTGTTCATGTACCATTTTGGAAAAAAATGAAATGAGGGTGGAAAATGATCTTTAACACCAAGTCTAAACTAGAAATAACACCATAAGATTGTGTGTATGTATATGGATACTCATATACACACATGTATATATTTGTGTGTATGCATGTATGTGTATATACAAACCTATCTACATATATGTATATGTATGAGCATGTACCTGTATATACGCATTTATCTGTATCTGTATACACATATATGATTACAATGGCCATCTAGTCTAATCTTTTTTCATTTGAATTTGAAGCAACTGATGCCCAATCCGGGGACATTAAGTACTTTTGGAAGGTCATGCAGGTAGCAAGTATCAGAAGTGGGATTTGAATCCAGATCCTATGACTTCAAAATCAGTACTCTCTCCACCACACCAAAAATAGATTGTGTTTATGTAATTGTAGGGCTGAAATTACTCCACTTTACTTAGTTTTGATATGTTTATTTTTTATTTTGTTCTTTGCTTTTTTGGAGGGCAATTGGGGTTAAGTGACTTGCCCAAGGTCACACATCTAGTTTTTTGTGTTAAGTGTCTGAGGCTGGATTTGAACTCAGGTCCTCCTGACTCCATGGCTGGTGCTCTATTCACTGCACCACCTAGCTGTCCCTCTGATATGTTTATCAGGTGAGAACATATTTTAGTTGTTCTGTGAAAGAACATGAAATGAAAAAGAAAGAAATGAAATGAAAAGGAAGAAATGAAAAATGCCTTGGAACATTACAAGTATGTCAGAGTCTGCTTGGATTAGTTAAGTTAATTTGTTATATTCTCCTGGGACTCCATAAAAACATTGAGTTATTACCAAAATAGAGAGCCAGGAAAGGGCATTCTATCCAAAAACCCAGAGAAAAAAATCATCTGAGAAATGGGAGAGCATAGTGCTTTGGGTTGAAAGCTCATCTGCCCTATCTTTGACCACAGTGTACTCTGTGAGTTTTGAAGTATTCAGAAGATATTGGATTTCCCATATGCCTGTCAGCATCCTGGTACCATCTACATTGGGAGACAAGGGAAGTCTGAAAGAGACAAAAAAATTAGATTTAGGGATCTAAAATGAGCCCAACTGAAAATATACACATATACATATGTATACGTTCCACTCTTATAAATGGTAAATATATATATTTACCATTTATAAGAGTGGTCAGCAAGAGCTTCTAAGAGCTGTGAGTTCTCCCTCTATCTATAATCTCAAAGCTATAGCTCACTTTTCCCTGTACTTTTTGTGTATTGCTAGGAGAATGTATCACAGATTTTCGAAGAATGTTTTATGCCAGCTATTCTTATTCTTCCACCTAAGTAAAATATCTCTTTCTAAAAGCTAAACAGGTTTGGTTGAGAAATTAATATTCATTCATATTAAATAAGAGAAGCTTACTAGTGGGGCATTAGGAGGTATAGCATTAAAATGATACTCTAATCCTTTTGGGCTGCTCCTAAACCCCCAAGAAGAGATATATTATAGCCTTGCTCTAGGAACTCAAATTGGAGTGCATATGAGGTTTAGGATAAAAAAGCCCAGAATCCAAATATACTGCATGTAAACTGTTGAAGCATTTTAGAAATGATCACTGCATGGAAACTTCAGAATAGGTTATGTACTTGAAACTGACAAGTGGAGACATTGCCAGACAACTACTGTAGAGAGGATGATAGTTAGGTTTAAAGTGTAACTAGAGCCTTCAAGTCTGTTCTTTGGTGTTCTCACACTTGCAATTTGGAGTGATAGCTTTCCTTGTCTTTTCATCTCACTGATATGTCAGTTATTAACATACTACATCATTGTGTCCCATATGTAAGCTTTTAGAGTTTCACAAGTCACTCAGAAGACAAGAATCGCTATATAAGTATGATTACATAGTAAAACTGTTGAGGGATTTTCCTTCCATGTTATTTCACGACACTCTTTGTTGGGCTTACTGAATTTTTTGTTTTCTGGTATGGAAATTCATTTCCATACTCATTAAATACTTGAGCAAGGCACTATATCAGGTTGTGGAGATAATAAGGCAAATGAAATCATTCTTGTCTTCAAGAGGCTTGCATTCTACTGGGAGATATACCATACTCAAGTAAATAAATATGAAGTATAAACTAAAACATTGCATTTTTGGGAAAATCAGAAAACTTGACATAAAGATGATAAATGAGGGGTAGTGTGAAGGATTCTGTAAAGGATAATGTGGAGCACATTCTTGACGTAAAGTGTTCTGAAGCAAAAGCAGAGAGGTGAGGCATAGAAGAAGACATACACAAAGAAGCTAGGAAGTCAATTTGACTTAAATGGAAAATGAGATAAGACTGAAAGGTAGGTGGAGACAAGATCATCTATTGCTTTAGATGTTAAGTAGACTATTTTCTATAATAATCTGGAGGAAATAGGAAACTATTTAAGATCCCCAAGTAAAGAAGCAACATGATTAAATTTGTGTTTCATGATTATCAATTTGGTAGCTAGATCGAGGATTGTTTGGAGAGTGGTAGAGGCTGGAATCAAGGAAGATTAATGTGTAGGCTATTGTAATAGTCCATATAAGAAAGAGATGATAAAAGCCTGAACTAAGGTAGTGACTGTGTGTGTGATAGATCAAGCTCAGAATCATTTTGCAAGCCACACAACATGGTTCAAAAGATATATGATATAAGATATGTGATATAAAATATATGAGATATATTTTGATAGTAGGATCAATAAGGATTGGAAACTGATTGGAGGTGGAGAGTAAGGGAGGATAAACAATCCAAGTTGTGAACATGGGTGACTAGAAGATGGTGTAGTGATCAATAAAAATAGAGAAATTTGGAGGAAGAATATGTTTTAGGAATAAGATAAGAGAGGGCAAGAAACAGAATTAGTGTCAGTTTGATTGCTGAAAGGTTATGATTTCTCTGTGTATGTCTCCGTGTCTGTCTCTCTTGTCTGTATCTTTCTTTTTGTGTCCCTCTCTGTCTCTGTCTTCTCTGTCTGTCTGTTTCTGTCTCTTTGTGTCTCTTTCTGTCTGTCTCTGTCTCTTCTTCCTATTAGTGAAACTAATCTCAGAATCTCTTATCAAATGAGCCTAATGTAGATTATATATAAATACACACACACACACGCACACACACACACACACACACACATATATATATGTGTATATATATATATATATATACATGGCAGTTTCTATGATGATGATCTTAAAAGCCATCCATGTAATGTCTGAATTATTATTATTTAGCATCTGTTCAGGCTTTGTAGCAAGCACTTCACTTCTTAGGAGAAAACAGTTTGAAGTTTCTGACACAAGGGAAGGAAAAGAGGGGAAGAGGAAAGGAGCAAATAATTATTAAGTGTCCTACTATATGGGAGGAAGTGTGCTAAGCACTTTACAAATGTGGGTTGTGTTAGTCTAAGTGTTTCTGGCAATTCAGCATCTTGAAATATGTCTAACTGTGATAGGGTAAATGTTCAGCGTCTTACGTAACTGTGGTAAAAAGAATTTGGTGAAATTCCATCTTGATGAATGGAATAAATTCAAGGGAGGGAATGAAGTATATATTTGTTACTAGTCCAAAAAAGATGAAAGGAAACATAGCTTTATTTTACCAAACTCTAGTCTCATTTGTTATTTCTTAAGAGGAGATGGAAATTCAGGGATGGTACTATATACTAAGAAAGAAAAAGGAAAAGAGTTTTTGATAAATATTTTTAAAGATATTGTCAATAGATAGATACATGGAAAATGGATTTTAACCACGTACATCCTGGTAATTTCAAGTCAATTAACGAGAGAAATAATTGCCTAAGGTATTCCATAAGAGCTTGATATTGTTTACCCTTTGTTTTTGAAGAGGAACAATGATATCCCAGAGTGATACTTTAACTTCTATGTGAATTGGATTTAAGTGAGGCAGAGTTGCACAAAGTTGTCAGCCTCACTTTCTCTTCTAGTCATCGAGCACCAGTGGCAAGACAAAAGTCAAGATGTCTGTCAATGGCCCAGGATTCCATGGACGACCTTCCTGTCTTTGATGTCTGACCAAGCTCTAAGTGCTCCACAGCACCTTGCATCAACTGTACTCATCTACCCTGGCCACCTGGAGAAGAGCTTGATGCAGTCTATTGTTATGTGTGTTTTTAGCCCAGTACTGTAATATCATCAGTGAAGGCAGCTTTCAGTGTGAAAAACCCCTCCACCAATGCAGATAAATAACTCATCTTAGAGAATCACCTGGACCCCTGAGAAGTAAAAATGAACTTCTAATGGCCATGCAATGACTATGTCAGAGGCAACAACACTTGAACTAAGTCCCTTTGAACTAAGGTTTCATAACTAACATCCTGCTCTTTCCTTCCCTACTTTTCACTTTAAACAGCTACCTTCTGAAACAGCAAAATAACATTCTGAATCCCTAAGTCTTATTAAGTCATCCCCTATACCCCGCAAAAAACCTCCACTAGCTCCTTACTGTCTATAGGATAACATACAGACAACTTAGCTAGGCACTAAAGGCTCCCCCATGGTCTTGCTTCTACCTTCCTTTAAAGCCTTATTTCTCACTACTCTCCTTCACATGTTCTATATTTCAGTGAATGTGGCTCTGGCTCTTCTCTGACCCAATATTTCAGCTCTATCTACCCTGCATTTCTGTAAGTTTTTAGCCTTGCCTGGAGTGCTCTCTTTTTTCCATTTCCATCTTTCAAAATCTTCTCCTTTTGATGCTCAGGTCAAGTACAAGCCTTCCCTGAAGTCTACCCCACTTGTTTTTAGGGAGTAGCAGAAGTCTCCCCATTCTCCTCAAATTTCACTAGGGCATTTTGTTTGGAATCCTCGTCTGTGATCATCACACTTTCCATTGTAGCAAACCTTTCTGGGTACATATTTTACCTCCTCTAGCGGACTGTGAAGTACTTAAGAACAAGAAATGTGTTGGTTTTCATCTTTGTGTCTCCAGAGCCTAGTACAATGACTCACACGTGGTAACTGCTTAATAAATGTTAGATGAAGTTAAATATATCCAAAGAATATTTCAAATATGATTTCCTAGACTGATTGTAGTAATAATTGAATAACAAATTAGTCTGTTGACTAAATGATGGGCTTGATTTTACTGTAACCTCATCAATGCAGCTTGAGCTACTTAAGCCCCACTTGCATTCTTTATAGTTGCCTGACCTCTGAACTAAAGGACAGATGAAAATCTTTGTATCCATGCCTTGGATAGCTAAACATTGTCTTTGGCCTTCTGGGTCTCCCTCTGATCCTGTACACTGGTTCTAGCAACTCAACTTTTATCTTGTTTTATAGCCCAGATGGACCCAAGTATTGGGTCACTTTCTCTTCCTTCCCCCTCCTCCCATACCCAGGTCTTTCCCTGATACTCTTCCTCAACCTTAAATTCTTCCGGTCTTGACTGATGATAAAGTCTTCCAAGTTGCTCCAAAAAGGATATACTTGAGCTGGATCAAAAAGGCTCTGGAGTTCTGATTGTTAAATTTTCAACGTAAGTAATTACATCTAAGAAATTGAGAAGTGGTGCAAATGATGACTTGATCGATTGCTTTGTCGATCATTTTAGACTAAAGAAAGTGATAGAAAAAATGTTAATAATGCATATTAAACTTTAAAATGTTCTCTGCACTTCTCTCCCCTCTTTCGGAGAACTGGTTGTTAAATGTTTATTGGTGCATCCTTGAATCCCAGGAACTGTAATCCAGCTTTATAGCCCCAACGATCAGATCTCCTGTACTTGCTGCTACACATCTATGGTGCTAACCACAAGCTTATCACCCATTCTTTCACTCACTGCTTGTCACCAGATTACATAAAATAAGAGAGAGAGAGAGACAGAGAGACAGAGACAGAGAGAGAGAGAAAGAGGGAGAGAGAGAGAGTGAGGTGCCTCGGTCACCTTTGAGTCCAATGTCCATACTTTACAAATGAAGAAAATTAGAACCAGAAAAGTTGGCATGTGTTCATGCCTTCACAAATATTATTACAGGTAATATTTGAAAGAGAGGCTCTTTGACTCCAAATTCAGTGATCTTTCCCCTGTGCCACACTGCCATCTGGCACCCTCACCTGCTTCCCATCAATATATCTCTCTCTCTCAACTCCTGCCTAGAGATGTATTATCTTGTGTATTCTCCTGATTTTCTACCCACCTCTCAGAACATCTATTTCACACTACTGGGCTTTCTTATATGACCTTCCCCACTCTCTAGTGTCTCATATTTATCACTTTTAGACCTGCTTTCCCAAATTAAGTTCAGTCTACACTGAGTCAAAGTTTGGTAATTACAACAATCATATAGAGTTTTAGCATCCAGTTAGCCCATGATTTAATATGGGAGCAGAAAAATATGATTGTCATGGATACATGTATTCTACTGAGGTCAAGAGAAGAGGGATTCAAGGATATGGTGTTTTCTGTTATCGCTATATAGTTGAGTTCTCTTTCTGAACAATGGTGTAAGCATCTCTCTCTCTTTCTCTCTGTCTCTCTGTCTCTCTGTCTCTCTGTCTCTGCCTCTCTCTCTCTCTCTCTCTCTCTCTCTCTCTCTCTCTCTCTCTCTCTCTCTCATCTACCTCTATCCATGTATCTGTCTATATTTTGGTCTCTTTTCCACACTACCGTTCTCTATCTAGACTGTTTCTGATTTGCCAAAGAATGAAGCCTGCAAAGTTCCCCAGATGATCTAAAAATAACAGATGTCTTTTGTACCTGAAAATTACAACAATCTGTTGAGAAATTTTATGGTATCTCTCCATTAGAAAGATTTTCTTTTTATGTTTTTCACTTGGTCGGTTGGTTTATGTTTGGTCTCCCTATATGAACTTGACTGGAAATGTAGTGACCACTTATGGTCTGATACCACTACTGATCATCACTGCAGCTTTAACTGGTTCTTGTTCTAACTTGAGTTATTTGGTTCTTCCTTAAACATCCAGGGGATCACCCAGAGGCTCACCATATTGGTGCTGGACTTAGTGTAGCTCCCTGATTGGCTTTAGCCCTACTGCAGCTTAGAACTCCTTAACTCAATCTGCCAGTCTCAGTCTCCCCATATAAGGTATTATAGATGAAAACCACCATGCCCAGCTAGAAGAATTTGCCAAATAAGCTGGACGGTACTTTAAAAATTGTTAATGTCATTAAAAAACAAACAAACACTGCACTTGGAGTGAGAAGATATTTAGTCTTTAATATAGACTGACACATTCTAGCTGTATTACCATGGGCAAGTCCTTTGATATTTCTGAGCTATAGTTTCTTCATATGTAAAATGAGGTTAATGAGAGCTACACTACAAATTACACAGGCCTATTGTGGGAAAAGCACTTTGGAAATTGGAAATGTATTAAGTCAATGTGAGTTGTTGCCCCTGGGACACTACAGCATAGCCCTTCATTTGTCTGTCTTGTCTGTCTGTCTATCTATCTATTGATCGAGTGATCTATCTATTTCTGTTTATGATTTGAGAGTTGTAGTGGGCAGTTAATTCCAAGTAGGAAAGTGTGCTGAATCTGGAGTCAGGGGATCTGAGTTCAAATCCTTCCTCTACCCCTTACTGTGAAATAAGGAGAACCACAACTTAATTGGGCCTCAGTTTCCTCACTTATAAAATAAGGAGTTGAACTAGATAGCTTTGGAGGTCCCCTCTTTCTAAATTTATGATCTGATTATCAATATAACTCACTTTTAGGGCTAGTTACTCCCCTCCCTCTTTACCCTCTCTGCTTAATACTTTACAACTTCTATGAAACAGGCAGATTTACAAAGACCCACTCTTGGCTGGTAGCCAACCAGCCAACCCACCCCGTGTCGTGGGTGGGAGGAAAGAAGCTATATCAGTGAAATTCTACTCCTATACATGTTATCTGAGATGATTTATGAACAAGAAGGAACATCAAGAACATGTAGGTCCAGAAAGGGAGTAGGAACAGTTATATCCTGAGAACCCAAAGAAAAGTATGTGAATATCTGGGATGTTACAATGAAACACACACACACACACACACACACACACACACACACACACACACAGAACAAGAAGCAGGGAGAAAGATGTTTGGGTTCTTTATAGTGGATATATATGGAGGGGAAAAGTAAGATGAGCAATGAGCCTAGTCATTGTGAGCATGCTCAGGGTGTTCTGTTGATAAAATCCCCATGTGAATTTGAGCGTGCTTAAGTATTTCTTCTGGTCTGATTACTATGTAAAAAAAAAAAAGTCCCTTTTGTTACAGGGGATAACTCACCAGGAAGGTGAGTGGGTACAGATCTATTAAGAAAAGAAAGCAATGTATAAAAATAAAAAATAACAGCAAAAATATTTTTAAAGATTAAATTGTATAGGATTACTGTTGTTTACCTGGTTGAAATTAAATTGAAGCAGATTTTAATTGATTTTGTTCACTATGATCCATATAAATATGTATCCCTCTTAAAGATACTTTGAAATTATAATTATGTAAATATTAGATTATTTAGATTTGGAGGGGGTGATTTGTCATTGAGTATTCATTCAGAAGTGATTCTTTCAGGAGACTTGGATACTAGAATTCATTGTGACACTATCTTGCTGTATTACCTAGGACAAGTTACTTAATCTTGTGATCTCAGTTTCTTTACATATAAAGTAAATAACAGACTAAAAGTTCTCAGAGTTTCCTTCTATGATTTGAAAAGTATTTATTTTCTTTTTATACTGTTTCTCATTTGTGTCATAAAGAAGCATAGGTAACAAACCATTTACATATAGGTGGCAACACTTGAATTGGATCTGGATACTACTGAGAAACAATGCATTTTTCTAAGGTTAAAAAAAGAGGACTGTAATAGACATTTTTTTTAAAAGGCAATAGAAGCTGGATCCAGAAATAATATCCACCTACAAATTTAAACTCTGAAAGATTCAATATGTTAAAACAACAACTTCTGGAGCTTAATTTCATTTTGGAAATGATTTGCATAGCATTTAGAAACCAGAGAGTCTGAAAGATCCTGATCCAGATGTTGTTGTCCCAATGCAATATTCACAGTGCCAATGGTCACTATAACTATAACTGCATAGTGCCCATTTGAAAAATATAACAGAGAGAAACAAAACATCTATTCAGACACCAGGAGACTGAATCCTAAAACCAATAAGCTGATTCCATCATAGTAACAAAGATGCATAAGCCACAACAACACAGAGAGCCTTCTCACAAATCAACATTTACTCATAAGCCTAACTGTCCTGCTCAGATACATCCTCCCGGCTGTGTCTAGCTGCTCTGATTCCCAGCTTCCTGTGGGCTCTGCTTCACCCTTCAGCAAACTCCACCCACCACAGACTCATTGAGCCTATCAGGGGGCAGAGTACATTTTCAAAGTAGGCAAGGTCTTCAGATTTCCCCCAGGCCTATCAAGGGGCAGGGAAGATCCTCAAATTCCTATTATCATTACAATGCTCACTCATTTCAATACATTAAACAAACTAAATGAGCATCAAGGAATACAGGAAGGGCCTAGTGAACTGAGTGCCAAGTGGCTCTCAACTAACAAGATATGGATTCATATCCTGGCTCTTAAGCTTATTTTGTGACCCTTAGGAAATTATTTAACCTGTATGTGCCTCAGACAACTCCCTTTACCTTTTTAGAGGTAATTTACACACTGGGAGTTGTCAAATTATAGATTCTTTACTTAGCAATGAGTCAACCAATCGTTCTAAAATTATTTATTGCGTCAACCACAAAGTAGCCAACCAGCAGACTAAGAACAAAGTTTAAGAGGGCCAGTTCCCCAGGGCTTAGGGATCTCCAGTGTTTAAACAAGGGCACTCACTAAGTAGCCTGACAAGGGTGAACTATTCCTGAGTTATATTTGATGTCTAGGTTGAGCAGTGGATAAAGTGCTTTACCTGAAGTGAGGAAGATCTGGATTAGAATCTGATCTCATATGGTGACTAGTAACTGCGTGACCACAGATAAGTCACAACCTCTACCTGCTTCAGTTTCCTCAGCTTTAAAATGAAGATGGTAATAATAGTACCTACCTTTCGGGACTCTAGTGAGAAATAAATAACATAATATTTATAAAGCACCTTAAAAACCTTAAAATACTATTGTATAAGTGCTAGGTAATATCATTATTTGATAGGCACTTAGTTGTTATGGAGTACACATATATCCTTTACATTATTTAGGGATGAATTGATTTCTCCTTATTCCTATTTCAGCTTCCCCTTATATTGAACACATCCTGAGTTTTTCTACTGGGTCATTTCATTTTGTTCAGTGATTAGAGAAAGAAGAACAAACACAGAAATCACTTAATATTCATTTTATGAGGCACTCTCATTAGCTTGAATTTTAAACCCTTTCCCTTGCAGAGTATTTCAAGTGTTAACCAGCAGCTTTGTGGCCATCAACAGCTGTTAGCTGATTAGCGGTGCCACATCAAAAACATCTTGATTCATTTTTTTAAAGTCAGCTATTTAATAGTGCTACTGCTAGGTGTGTATGTAATTACTATAATTAATATTAGATAACTAATTAACAGTGCAGTAGGAAGTACAGCATCAGATTAAGGTTGCTATGGTAACTTGGAACGTGTGCAGGATTTTTAGGGCAAGAAGAAATTAATATCTCACTCTTCTGTTCCCACTCAACCTATGTGCCCAACTCCAAAGTTTTATGTCACCACCCTCAGTCCCACCACCTATGTTCTTTCATACCTGAAGAAGGTTGAAGGCCTGCCAATTTGACCATCAAGGGCATTTACAACCTTCCAGTAACCAAAATTGACAATTTTAGCATCATTCATGGTTTCTCTTTCAGACTGTTTCCACATATCCAATTGGTTGCTAAATCTTGTGATTTTTATTTCTTTAAAACATCTATTACAAAGAATGGAATCAAGATGGCAGAAAAAAGGCAGTGACTTACCTGAGTTCTCACAAATTCCCCTCCAAACAACTTTAAATATATCTCAAGACGAATTCTGGAGTGACAGAACCAACAAATGTTTAGGGTGAAACAATTTTTCCTGCCCAAGACAACTTAGAAAGTTTTGGGGAATTGTCCATCTAACTGAAATGCAAGTGGAATATGGGTCACATGTTGGCCATCCAGCAGCAGACATTTGAGGTAGTGCCTTCTAGAGCCAGTAGAGAAGTCAGAAAACTGGTCAGAAGGAGACTACAGGGGACCCTTTGCTGCCACTCAGTTCAAGGTTCTGTTGCATTGCCCAGATACAGTTCTGGGCTAAAGTCCAAGGACAAGGACAAATATTAGTACACTAGCCCTTGTAGAGAAATGGGGATCCTGGTCACAGTTCTAGGGCAGAGAAGAGTATTTGGGTAGTTCAGAGACCAAAGCATAAACCAAAAGAGCAATGACCACAGTTCCTCTTAGATCATACCACTGTGAAAAAAATAAAAACTTATAGACTCCTCAAAACTAGTTTTGAATATACCAGCAAAAAAACCCTGAAGCTTGGCTTATTACCCCATTCACATTGGGAGCTGAGTCCCAACTTAAAGTCAAAAGTTAAGAAATAGACTGGGAAATGGGCAAAAAATCAAAACAAAGTAATCTTACTATAGGAAGTTATTATGATGACAGGGAAGATAAAGACACAAACAAGCAGAAAACAACAAAGTGAAAACAATTGTTTATGTAGTCTTAGAGAAAACTATGACATGATCTCAGGACCAAAAATAATTCCTGAAAGAGCTCAAAAAAAGATACATGAAAAGATGATACTTGTAAGTTCTAAGAATTTTATTATTAGGGCAATTAGAAAGTGTACATAGACAAAATGATTAGCATGAATTCACCATCAATGAAGATGAAATCAAAACCATTATTAGTAGCTATTTTACTCAACTATATGCCAACAAATCCAACAGTCTAGGTGAAATGGATGGATATTTACAAAAAAATAAATTGTAAGGATTAGGAGAAGAGGAAATTGAGTACTTAAATAATTTCATCTTAGAAAACGGCATTTTTATAGGCCAGCAATTAGTTCCCTAGGACTAGATGGATTCACAAGTGAATTTTGTCAAACATTTAAAGAACAATTGATTCCAGCACTATATAAATGATTAGGTAAAATAGGCAGAGGAGTGTAAAATTCCTTTTACGGTACAAATATGATTCTGATACCTAAACGAGGAAGAACAAAAACATAGAAAGAAAACTGTATACAAATGTCCATAATGAATATTGATGCAAAAATAAAATAAAATACTAGCAAGAAGATTACAGCAACGTATGGCAAATATTGTACACTATGACCAGGTGGGATTTATAATAAGAATACAGGGCAGGTTCAAAATTAGGAAAGCTATTAGCATAATTGACCATATCAATAGATAAAAATATTTTGACAAAATACAACTTTCATTTCTACTAAAACACACACGCACACGCACATACACACACTAACTCACACAGGAAAGCAAAGGAACAAATAGAGTCTTTCTTAAAATTATAAGGAATTTGTAAAACCAAGAGCAAGCATCATCTGTAATGGGGACAAACTTGAAGCCTCCCCAATAAGATCAGGGTTCATGAAGTAAGGATGTCCATTATGATCTCTATTATTCTTTATTGTAGTAGAAATGCCAGCTTTTTCAATGAGAAGAAAAATAAATTAGAAAAGGCAATAAGGAAACAAAACTATTACTTTTTGAAAATGATATGAGGGTACACTTTGAGAAATCTAGAGAATCAACTAAAAAACTAGTTGAAATAATTATAACTTCAGCAAAGTTTCAGGATATAATATAGACTTATATGAATCACCAGCATTTTTAATTTATTTATTCAATGGCATCATAATGAAACTACTAAAACATTTTATAGAACCACAAAAAAATAATAAAACATACACTTGGAAGACCAAAAAGTCAAGAATATCAATGTATTCAGTGAAAAAAAAAAGTAAAGGAAGTTGGCCTACTAGTAGCAGTCCTTAAACTGTATTACAAAGAGGAAATCATGAAATAAAGTGATGGATCAACAGAATAGATTAAGTACACAATACACTGTCATAGAAATACATAGTAATCTCTTTCTTCTTAAATGCAAAGATCCACACTTTTCTGACACGAACTCACTATTTGACAAAAAGAAATTGCTGGAAATACTGGAAAGTGCTTTGGCAGAAACAAAGTTTTGACCAACATGTTACACAGTACAGCAAGGTAAAGTTAAAATGGGTAGATCATTTAGACATGAAGGATGATACTATAAGTAAATTAGAGAGGGGAATATTTTACCAGTCCAATGAATAAAGAAGAATTTATGACCAAGAAATAGATCAAAAACATTACAGGATATAAAATGGTTAATTTTGATTACATTAAACTAAAATGTTTTTGCAAAACAATACTAATGTAGCCAAGATTGAAAGGAAAACAGAAAAAAGGATATTTTTCCAGTAGATTTCTCTGATAAAAGTCTTATTTCTTAAATATATAGAGAATATATTCATATTTGTAGGTATGCAAGTCATTCCCCAATAGATAAATGATCAAAGGATATGAACAGGCAGTTTCCAGAAGAAGAAATCAAAGCTATCTACAATCGCATGAAAAAATGCTCTAAATCTCTACTGACTGGAGAAATGCAAATTAAAACAACTCTGAAAGACTGCTTCACACTTATTGAATTGACTAAAAGATGGAGAAGGAAAATGACAACTACTGGAGGGTAATTGAGTAAAAAAAAATATACGAATGCACTATTTGTGGATGAATTGATGTAATCATTGTGAAGAATAATTTAGGACTATGATCAAAGGGTAATAAAAACCTTTGACACAGCAATCGCACTACTGGGTCTGTAAACCAAAGAATTAAAAAAAAAAACAGGAAAAGGAACTATTTGCACAAAACTATTTTATAATAACTCTTTTTTGTGTTGTCAAAGAATTGGAAAGTAGATGCCCATCAATTGGGGAATGACTGAGTAAGTTATGGTGTGCTGTGATGGAAAGTGATTGTGCTATAAGAAATGTCGAACAGCATGCTTTCAAAAAAAAAAAATAAACCAGGGAAGTTTTACATGAACTGATGCAAAGTAAGCACAGTAACTGCAAAATTGTACAATGATCAACTGTGAACAACTTAGCCATTCTCATCAGCACAATGATCTTAGACAATTGCAAAGGACTCATGCTACTACAAAAATGCTATAAACCCACACACAGAGAACTGACAAACTCTGAGTGTAAATTAAAGTATAATTTTCTCACTCATTTTTCCTCCTTTTAAAAGATGACTAATTATGGAAATACGTTTTGCATGATTTCACATGTGTAATAGATACCACATTTTTGTCTTAGTGATTGGGAAGGGCGGGAGAGGAGAGAATTTGGAATTCAAAATTACAAAAAAAACCTGTTAAAATTATTTTTTTCCATTTAACTGAAAAAATAAAATATTAAACAATTTGAAAAGACATGTTACATAACTCTCTTTCTTTTCTCATTCACACATATGCCATCCTAGATCAAACTCTTATCTCCTCTTGCCTGTTGTCATGTAACAGCTTTCTAATTGGACTCCTTGATTCAAATTTCTCCCAATTGCAATTCATGCATCATGCTGTTTTCAACAAGATTTTGCTAAAGATTGACTGACTATGCCCCCTGCACAATAAACTCCAAAGGCTACTTATTTTCTGTAGAATGAAATATTAACTCTTTTGTTTGGCATTTACATTTCCTTCAGCCTGAATACTTTCAATATTTTAGCTGTTAAAACTATTAAATGAGAGTGCCACAGAAGGCCCTAGCACAGACTTATTCTATGGCAGACTTACTCTGTCCTATTTGTCCAATGCCAGCATCACAGATACCTAAGGCTCCTTAAGAGTCTACCCAATACGGTAAACTATTAATAAAATTTATTTTTCTTTGGTTGGGAAGACATGAGTTGAATTGTTTCGGCAGGACCTGGCATGTTAGTATTTTGGGATCTCAGGAACCTCTAACCCTCTTTGGGTAACCACTTCATTTTTACTCCCCATTTTATTGTCAAGAAATGCTTATCTACCCATTGTTACTTACATACATTCCCATCTCCCTTCTCTGTGCCTTTGCCCTGGCTGTTCCTCATAGCTGGAAAGCTCTCCCTGTCATCTCCAGGAGGAAACATTTCCTTACATACTTTTCTTCTTCTTCTTCTTCTTCTTCTTCTTCTTCTTCTTCTTCTTCTTCTTCTTCTTCTTCTTCTTCTTCTTCTTCTTCTCCTTCTTCTTCTTCTTCTTCTTCTTCTTCTTCTCTCTCCTCTCTCTCATACTCTCTCATACTCTCTCTCTCTGTTTGAAGGAGGGAAGGCAGGGCAATTGGGGTTAAGTGACTTGCCCAAGATCACACAGCTAGTAAGCATTGAGTGAATGAGATATGATTTGAACTCAGGTCCTCCTGACTCAAGGGCTTGTGATGTATTCACTGCACCATCTAGCTGCCCTCTTACATACTCCTTGTATTAAATCTACCTCTCTCCTCCATATTTATCTGCTGTGCAATATTTTAAGTATGTGCTCTCTCTGCATTGAAGCTCCTTGAGGACAGAAACTTTTTGTTTTTTCTTTTTTTCCCATCACTTAAAAGTACTTCATACACAATGAGTGCTTTTAATGATTATTTGATTGATTGATAGTAAAATGTTTTACTTTTAATTTTTGAAATAGTATTGGAAGCTTAAATGACTGGGCATGAAAAATGGGGACAAAATTGAAAACTATCCATGGTGTCAGCATCACCTATTCCTGTTTCAATCCAACAAATAGTTATTAAGTGTCTACTATGTAAACAATACTCTGTTAGCTATTGGCGGTGCAAAGACAATTTTTCTAAGTAGTATATCCCTTCAATGAGTATGCAATTATACCATAGGAATGCAACATAGACATTCCTCTCAGTAAAGGCCTCAATGTGGGGTCTATATTTTTTATGAAGTAGTTCAAAGGATCAGAGAGCAAGAAATGAAAATTCAGTTACTCTATTCCAGTAAACCCATTTAGCAGATGAGGAACCTGAGACCTTTTCAGGTTAAGTGACTTATTCAAGACTTATGAAGTCAAACAAACAAGTATTGTAGGGAAGAGAGGGGTGAATATGATTCAGATAGAGTGTCAGCAGCCAGACAGGGGATAACAGGGGGAGGAGCAGAGCGAATGCTGAAAGAGAACAGGCACTCAAGGTACAGTTTCCATTGCCCTTAACCCATGGACCGTACACAGTGAAGTGTTTTCAAACTGTATGGTATTCTCCTTCTGAGAGTCCCAAGACCATTATCTCTATGAGATGGTAAGATAATTGGGACCAGAGAAATGATGGTATTTTCTATATTTCCTATCAAGGAGTGAGGAATTCAGGGCAATCCCTGGGTTTGTTAGCTTTACTATTTTACTGGCTTAAAAGCACTAGTCTCAGTGTTGTATGGGATCTCAAAGTCACCCTAGCCCAGTCCCCTATAACACTTCTAAAAGTTGTTCATTTGCCTTTTGCTTTAATACCTCCAGAGACAGTCAACTTACTTCTCATTTGATTCTGACAACAACACTATGAGGTAGGTACTATTATCATCTCCATTTTGTATTTGAGGAAACAGAGGCAAACAAGGTTGGATGATTTACCCAGTTACTAAGTATCTGAGGTAAGATTTTAACTTAGGCCTTTCCTGACTTGAGGACCAATTCTCTATTCACTGTTCCATCTAGTTGTCACCATACATACACGCAAATATATGTATGTATATACATATATGTGTCTGCGTGTTTATTCATGCATGTCTTTAAAAACTCACTTATAGACCTATATATATATGCAATGTAACCTCTTTTTATTCATCATGCATGTTGGGGATTCAGGTTTTGTGTGCTGATGGCAAAAACTATTTCAAATCCAACTTATATCTTAATTGAGACAATTGACATTCACCATGGACCTTTTTTCCTTACAGAATTAGTGAGACTTGAATCATTGTGAGTGATTATGTATTATGAATATGTCATTTAGTATTATATTCATTATTCCAGGGATTAGTGGAATAACCAAAATGTCATCTGCAAAGAAGAATATCAGAAAGACCTGTTGGAAATTCCACAGCAGATTCTGTTTAGCCTGCTCTTTCAAATGGTTCAATTCTTGTTAGAGTGGACTACCAGGTTTTCGACCTGTTGTATGTGGCCTTCACTGTGAGTCTCCTTACCCTATAATTGCTTCTGCCAAACTAGTTCTTATTGATCTCCTATTATTAACTATTGTTCTGTATCTGTCTACTAGTTTCTCACAATTAGCTTGGTTAAGTTGACACACACTTGAGAGTCATTATATATGTTGGCTTTCTTTCTCTGTGTTTCATTGAGTAAACATTTACCTAACTCAAAATCAGGAGTCATTGACCCTGCTCGTCCTCACCAGTACTGTATTTCCCACTTACTCAGCAATAAAATTCTTAAAATTTCATAGATGTTATTATCATTACAAATACGATGCCAGAGCAGATAGAAATACCAACATTCTTATCACCACTATCACCAATAGTTAAGTAGTCATTTCACCATATCCCACAAAGGTAACATGTTTCCTGCATAACAAGGGTTTCTTTTCCTTCTTTAATAGTATTTTGTCCAATTACATGTAAAGATCATTTTCAATGTTTATTTTTGTAAAATTTTGAGTTCCAAATTTTTCCTTTCCCTCCTTCCTCTCTCTCTCTTCCTTAAAAGAGTAAGCAATCTCATGTAGGTTATACACGTACAATCATGCTAAACATATTTCCACTTTAATCATACGGCAAAAGAAGATCCAAGACAAAAGGGAAAAACCATGAGAAAAGCATGAAAATAGTATTCTTTGATCTGCATTCAGATTCCATAGTTCTTTCTTTGGTTGTGCATAGCATTTTTCATCATGAGTCTTTTGGAATTGTCTTGGATCATTGTATTGCTGAGAAAAGCCAAGTCTATCAGAGTTAATTACTGCATGATATTGCTGTTACTCTTGCTGTATACAATGTTCTCCTCACTTCACTCAGCATCAGTTCATGCAAGCCTTTTCCAGATTTTTCTAAAATCTGCCAGCTAATTATTTCTTACAGCATGGTAGTATTTCATTACATTGCTATACCACAACTTGAAAAGCCATTCCCCGTTTTATGGGAATCCTTTCAATTTCCAGTTCTTTGCCACCACAAAAAGAGTTGGTATAACTATGTGCATGTGGCTCCTTTTCTTGTTTTTATGATCTCTTTGAGATACAAATCTAGAAGTAGCACTGTTGAATTGAAGGGTATGCATAGTTTGGTTGCCCTTTAGCCATAGTTCCAAATTGCTCTCCAGAATGGTTGGATCAGTTCACAACACCACCAACAATGCTTTAGTGTTCCCATTTTCCCACATCTTCTCCAACATTAGTCCTTTTCCTGTTTTGTCACGTTAGCTAAACTGATAGATGCATTTTAATTGAATTGTTTTAATTTGCATTTCTCTAATCAATAGTGATGTAGAGCATTTTAAAAAATTTCTTCATGTTAAAACTGGCTGTTCATGTCCTTTGACCATTTCTCATTTGAGGAATCTTCGTACAAGATGGTGCTTTATCATATAGGAGAGACTGTAGAATTTGCTGTAACATAGGTAATTATAATTTCTTTAAAAAAAGTCTCCTTCCTTATTTCTACTTTTATCCAGCATCCTGTCAATGACTAGTATTCCAAATAACCAGATAGTTTCTAAAATGAAAAAAAAAATCTTTTGCTTATTAGGTGATTCCACCTCTACCCCCTGAAGGCCCAAGCTTTTCTTCCAAGTAATTTAAGACCTGCCACCTAAGAGTGTTGATGTCGAAGTCAATGCCATTTCAAATTGAATATTACCCTTTTTGATACCTACCCCAATATTCTAAGAATCCATGAGTTCATCAGTGTTATTTTTCACTCAACCCATGCCTTCCAACATAGTTTGAAATCAATCTGCCCAAAGATGGATTATTTCCGTGTGTTGCTTTGGCTGAAAAAAAAAATTAAATACCCTATAGTACAAATTCTGATGAGGCTCTTGGGGTGATTAGGCAGAGATAATATAAGTTAATAAATAAAGGACTGGATCCAGAATAGAAAGTTCTGAATTCAAATCTTATTTTTGATTCTTACGAGATGTGCAATCCAGGGCAAGTCACTTTACTATCAGGGCCTCAGTTTCCTCATTTATAAAGTGAAAAGGTTTTTTGGAATGATTTTAAATCTTCCTTCTAGACCCCACATTTTGTGATTCATGGTTATTGACATAAAATCTACTTTTAGGCCAGTAATTAAAAAAAAAACATTTCTAGTTTGAGGGACCCTGACATAATTTATCCCCTACTGGCATCCATTTTTAAAACCCTGGGCCACCTACGTGCCACTAGGAGAAATCAGTGCAAAACTCAAGAATGGCGAAGTAGAAAGAGAGTCGTCTGTATTGTTGGAAGACATTTTTAGATTCTAATGATGCTTCTTACTGCCTCTGTGACTTTAGTTGAGTCATAACCTTTCTGGCCTCAATTCCCTCATCTTTGAAATGCATTTAAAATAGATCAAAGGTCTCTTCTTGCTTTAAAATTTGTGACTCCAACTAAGCCTTATAGTTATGTACAAGATACATTAATACTCCTCTATCCCCCAAAATATCATTTATCTCTCCTCTAGATAAAAAGCATGAATCCACTTTTCTTTACTCTTTGCTTGATCAGAATATGTAATATTAATTGTAACATATACATGAATATATGCATATGCACATGTATGTACATGTGCATATATATGTGTGTGCAACAAAGAAATGTGTATGCATATAGATATGTATACCTGTGTGTGTGTGTGTGTGTGAGTCTTTTCATACAATTCTACATATATACAGCTAGTCAAGTGTATCTATGATCTCATCAGTTCTGGAGTTGTCTCCAAGAGTGCAGATTTCAACCTACTTACATTTGTCCATCCCATGAGACTCCTCATCCATATTCTCCCTAAACCTCTTAGAGCAATGTGCCAAAGTATTAGTGGATTTCGTTGGTTTCTCTGGATATTGTAGGGATACTAATGAAATATTCTTGCTATCTTCCTCTCATTCTTTACTCTTGCCATCTTTCTAGTCTACCACCCTCTCTTCTAACATATGATTCGTTGATGCAATCCTTTATTATGTTTTTGTTTAAAACTGTTGGTTATATTTTATAGGCTGCTCATAACTCTCTCTCTCTCTCTCTCTCTCTCTCTCTCTCTGTCTCTGTCTGTCTGTCTGTCTCTTCTCTTTCTCTCCATAAATATATAGATACATATACATAATATGTACCTATATCATTTATAAATAATCTTCCTCATAAAAATTTTGTAACATACAGTATTATTATTTTTAAATCACAATTTAACCATTGGAGTGGAAAGAAATGAGATCCCTAAAGGAGGGATAACTTTCCCAAATCCACAGAGCTCTTTGGTAGCAGAACTGAGCCAGGAACCCAAACCTCTTGACACCTAATCTTGTGCTTTCTTTTTTCTAAACAATGCTGACTCTTCCAATATGAATTGCTACCAGATGTGAGAAATTCTGTGAAATAGCTGACTAGGAATATACAGGAAGACAGCTGAAAGACCTCAATAAACAGAATTATTTAACTCACTATCCTTTCACTGAGTCTTGAAATCCTCAACACCAGAGTCATCTCTTTGGGGTAAGGCATTCTGTCTCCAGACAACATGTTAAAATAGAAATATGTTACCTGGGAATAGTAGACTATTGATCCATTAGCTCTACTAACACATAAACACAGATTACTTATGGGTAGACATCAAAGTGGAGAGTTGTGTGGAGGCTGTGGGGGAGGGGAATTCCTAAACATCAACTGAACTAAAAAAATGGAAGGAAACAATCAGTTCTAAGTATTGATTGAGGAAAAGGCCAATAAATTATGTATATTCACAGGGTTACCAAGTTGGGGTAGCTATTCTAATGTGACAAGTTTTCTTCCTCTTTAAAATTAGGGTGTTGGAATGGGTGAAGTCTACAGTCCCTTCCAGCTCTAATGACAGGTAAAATATCTATGAAGTTTTAGCTAAGGGACATTTATAAGTTAAGTTGACACATCAGGGAGAAATAAGTCGGGTAGACATGTCAGGAACTGCTTATATTCTGGAAAAGGCAGTACAGCTCTGTCTATACTCCTGAGAAAATGTTGGCTGGAAGCCTAAATGTTTTGGGAAATTTAATCAGACTCATTCTAACTCAAGGTTAATTGCATTTGTCACTGGCAAAGTGGGTGGCAGGGAAGGGGGAAGCTGGGAGTAGGGAAGGTCGAGAAAAGAGGCCAAAATATCAGGGAAAAAAAAGAATCAAATAACATCTGTGTAGGAGAAAACTGCAGAAGCCTGCTACTATACCCTGTAGGAGAAATGGTGAGGTGGATAACTCAGAGGGCCTGAGTTCAAATTCTGCCTCTGACATGTAATACTTGTATGAACATTTGGGAAAATCATTTAACTTCATTAAATTTTATTTTCTTCATCTATGAAAATATGGGGTTAAACCACAGTTTTGGTATACTTTCTAGCTCTAGAATGACATATCTAAGTAAAAATCCCTTCTTCTGTATAACTGGTATTCTCACTTTTGCTTAAACAATTCAACAATTAGGGAGGGAGAGCTCATTACTTCTAGAGGTAATCAATTTTACTTCTAAAATTCTCTTGTTGAGTTAAAATTTACCTTCGTAACTTCAACTATTTTCTTAAGGTTCTTTCCTCTGAGGCCAAGTCCAATTCCCCTTTAGAGTAACAGACCTTTAGAGGATTGAAGCAACTACTGTTTATTCCTTAATTTTACTCTTCTCCAAGCTAATATTCCTTGCTTCAACAACCATTCCTAATAAGGAAAAATCTTCAGACCCTCTACCATGCTCGTCACCTTCCTATGGACACTTTCCTGCTTTGTTCTTTCTAAAACCTGATATCCGGACTAGAATACTGAACTCCAGAAATGCTATGGCCAGGATAAATAGCAGGACTAACACTTCCCTAGGCTTGGACACTATGCTCCTCAATATTCATTAAAGTCTCATTAGATTTTTTTTCCCCTGGCTACGATAGCAGTTCAAATTTCACAAAACCTCTCCATTTTTGAGCTAAAGGGCTATGTGTACACATCTTCCCTAGTTTATCCTTCTGAAAATGATTCTCTAAAACCAAATGTAAGATTTGATATTATCCCTAATGAATTTCATTTTCTTAGTTTTAGGCAGTAGGTAATGTGCAGGGAAGTAGAAGAGTGTGAGGATAAGTATTGTTTTATAATTTACTATAGTTGATTCTCTTTGGAAGATTCATCAAAAGCTTATGATGTTAGAAATAAATAGTGGGAAAAAAGAGAACTCATGGTATTTGACCTATTAAGAAATTCCTAATGGTAGGGGCTAGAAGGGCAAAGTCAATCATTTTTTCACAACCTCTTTGGGTGATTAAGTTGACATCTTTCCCTAAAAAACATAGAGAAAATCAGAATCTTGCACTCATCCTATGCATGTAAATCAAAGTGGGGAAATTTGTCCAGTCTATATTGTTTTAAACAGACAAAAACAAGATAATTCATTTAATTTATTATTCTATCCTCAACACTATACATTTTGGATGTAAAATTATTTTCTCAATAAAATCTCATCCAAATCTGCCCTAATGCCTCATACTTTTTGGTATTCTGTGATTTCATCTCAAAACTAGAAAAAAAAATCTTTGTGCTCTTGTGGCAGCTTTATATATGTTTAATTTGAAAATTCATTGCAAAACCCCCAAATTTGAATATCTGTCATTGTCTTTTCAGAATGAGAAATGAATGCCTTCACTGTGAGTAAATAATTCAAAATTTCCAAAGGGAAATACGAAATTGTAGTCTCCATCTTTCAGGACTCTAGGAAACTCTTCAGACTGATTCTTTTTTGTCTTCAGAGCAATTGCCATACTCAATAGGGACACTTCGGATTTTATAGACTTTTTAATTGAACATTTTTGTTTTTTTCTCTTTCTTTTCTATGTTTTTCTCCTGCTGTTTCAATTCATCTATTATTACCAGAGTGCTTCCCACTGCATTTATTACATTAAATGTTGAGAAGGTATCGCATTCATAAAAGTGTTGAACACTATTAAAAATGTAAAGGTATAATCGGTTTTGTTTTCGAAGTTGTTTGAAGTAACCTATTTAAGTTTCCAGCCTTTGAAAATTCTATTTTTTATTTTTGATGACAGCTTGTTTCTTAGTATTCTTGCAGAAAAGAAAAAGCTGAAGTCACCATCGTACCAGATAAAGAATAGATAATTGATTTTTTTTCATAGCATTATGATTTTTGAGAAGCAGCATGCACAGGAGGAGTAGAGGCAGACAGACCTGCATTCAAGTCCTGCTTTTACCCATACTAGCTGCAAGAGCAAAGAAGTCATGTGAACTCTCAGTGCCCTCAGGCAAATATCTAAACCACTACATCACAGGTGAGTTGACAATGTGGGCACCAATGACCGGACCTTCCAAACTTAGAGATCAGTACACTAATGTAGTTCTATGTTCCAAAACCTTCCACCCAACCACCTGAACTCCTCCATTAACATTCATGTGGTACTCTAGCAGAGAGGTGCTAAACTGGAAGTGCAAAATGAGACATTATTAGACATGAGCAATGTGTGAATTTATTTTTGTTTTTTCCCTAACTACACTCAGTTACTAAAAGAAAGGTCTTTATTTTTTTGGGGCAAGCAGTTGTTCCCAGGAGAGAGAGGAAGAGAATAAGCATTTAGTAAGTGCCTACTGTGTGCTTAGTACTGGGTAAAGCACTTTCCAAAGATTATCTCAGTTGATCTTCACAATAACCTTGTGAAGTAAATGCTATTATGGCCTCCATTTTGCAGTTGAGGAAACTGAAGCAGACACAGGTTGAATGACTTGCTAATGGTGATGGTGATGATGATGATGATGATGTGTGAGGGTCACAAAAATATGTGCAAGATTGCAAACGGTGATGTTGAGACACAGGGAAGTGTGAGGCCTGGGAATTAGTTGGGTCACATGGAAGTCAGAGCATATTGTACCATCCCTGGCCAGGGGATATTGCACTGCTCAAGACTCTCTTACATGGGATACCTGAGGTTCCTGACTAGTGACTGGTGTCTCCACACCCTGGAATCTTCATGCCCTTGTAATTGCACTTCCCCTCTCACAATTTACCTCCCCTCTCACAATTCTGCTCACCTGGGCTGTGTCACGTGTGATGTGTGGATCTGGGGTAGATAAAAGACCCAAGCTTTGGAGGGAGGGTGCAGCCTGCATTAAGATCCTGCTGTAAGGCTTCCTGGGTGAGACCTCAATAAACCTTCTTAGCATATACCCTCCAGCCCTGACTTTTCTTTGCAAGTGAAAAGGCCAGCATCTTCTTCTTTGAGGTAAGTAATTGGCTGCCCCTTCAGGCAGGTTGGGTGAACCCTGACAATGATGATGATGATGATGATGATGATAGTTAATATAACAAATTGAAAGCTTTAAAAATACATTTAAGAACTGGTCACAGGTCTTTGATCCCAGCTCCTGGTAGAAGCTAGAGCTAGTGGATCACTAGAGTTCATGGATTCTGGGTGGCATTAGGGTTAAAGCTCATCTGGTATTCTAACAAAGCCCCGCACCAACATAGTGAGAGTTCACCAAGAGGGTGACCAGGCTGGCTCAAAACTCCCCAGGTCAGAAAAAATGGAGCAGACCAAAGTTTCTTTATCAATTAACATTGAGATCACCCTTTAATAGCTGTACTGTCAAACCTTTGAAAGAAGGAAACCGAGTGTCCAAAAACAAAGCAAAACAACAACAATAAAGACGATAACAATGACAACAATAATAAAAGGGAAGTAGGAAATTCAGAAGTGTCATGATATTGGTATTATGGTGTTAAATCTTGTATATATTTTTTAAAGTACACATAACATTCATAGTTTCATAGATGACCCTTAAACTGTTCTTCTCTGTGTATATGTGTATTCATGTACATATACACATACATATGCATGTGTATACATATGTTATTGATATGAATCAAATTCATAGTAAAAAGAAAAAAATGAAAAATATGTGCTGTATATATGCAGATATATATATATGTATATATATGTGTATATATTCAATGTTGTTAATAAGAAAACTGACTTTGAGTTTATGGAGAGAGAGCTAAACTAGAAGTCAGGAGATGCATTATTTCTTTAATTCTGCCAGTAATCTTTGGGTGAATCACTAAATCACTCAATGCTTTACTATCTTTATCTATAAAATGGCAAATTAATAGCAGATTTGATAATCTTAGCTTTAGGAATAAATAGATCTGAAAACAATTATAATTGTTCTGTTGGTTTTCTTGAATAAATGATATTCCTAAAGAACTGGGCTGACCATATTGGCTTAGGTTACGTTTTTAGTTGTGTGACTGTGGGTAAGTCACTGAGTTCTTTCTCAGTTTCCTCATTTTTAAACTGGGGACAATAATAATGCTAACAATGGTTTTTGTGAGAATAAAAGAGATAATACTAGTGAAATGTTTTGGAAAATGTAAAGCATTATAGAAATAAAAACTATTATTACCATCATCACTTATCCAGTGGGTCACAATTACCTCCAGAATTAAATACAAAATTCTCTGTTTGGTACTTATAGTGCTTCACAACCTAGACCTTGTTTGTTCTTAACCAATAAATCCCTGAGTTTTAGCACAATACCTCACACATTTATAGTAAGCCTTTACTAAATGCTTATTGATTCTATGCTCAAATAGTATAGTATCATAGACCATTAAAATGTGAAGGGACTTAAATTATCTACCTTCACCTCATTATATAGGTAGGAAAACTAACTCCCAGAAATGTTAAATGATTTTCTTAAAATCTCAAGAGGCAGAGTTAGGATTCAAATGCCAAGGTCCTGATTCCTAGTTCTGTATACTTCTTAAAAATGAAACCACCTAGATATTTTCCCATGAAGTTCTAAAGACACATTTGAAATATATTCTACATACTGAAGAAATAGTTATTCTGAAATTTTTTCATCCCTATCCATAAATAGAGTCATGTCAGAGTTTCATTAGCCTCAGAGAAACCATTTCATGACTCTGTGCGTAGGATTCATGTACCTGGAAAGGATCAAGATTATCTTTTAAAGGGTAGATTATAACATTGCAGATATTTCTCTTTGTTTGCCTTGGCCAGCTTAGTATTCAATTTTATTACTTTGGAAACCAGTCCATGACCTTTTTTTAAAAGTATAGAACAGCCTAGTGTCATTTCCTTGGTAGAAATTTCCTGTTTTCTTTCTATAGAAACACAAAAGAAGTATTTAACAACTCCTTTTGAGGAGCTTCTAATACTTTTCACTGAAATTGTTTAAGGGAGTTTCTATCCTACACCAAGCCAATAGTGGAAAGAAAGTTAGAGGTCCATAATCTCTATGCAGTTATTTTCAAACACACAGGCACACATGCATGGATATAAAAAAAACACAAGAAAACAATCTTTAGACAAGATAAGATCAAGATTCTCTGAGGTCAATTAAGGTGAAGGATTAAGGGGGCAGAGACAAGATGGCACAGTAAAAACAAAAACTCTGCAGGGCTCCTGCTTCAAACACCTCCAATACCTATAAAATATGAATCTAAACAAGTTTTTGAGCTACAGATCTCACAAAGTGACAGAGAGAAGCACATCCCCCACTGAAGGCAGCTTGAGAGGCTGATAGAAAAGGTCTATCTCACCAAGCTGGTAGCTGAGCGCAGTCCTGTGTGAACTTCCCACGATCAGACCCAGGGCAGCCCCAACCTGTGGCATGGCCTGGCCAGAGTGTATCACCAGCAACTGTGGTGGTTTCCAGACTTCTCAGCCCAGTAACACCAAAGAGAAAGTAAAAGGTCAGTGGGGAACTCTGTTGGAACTAGGTGATGGAAGAACATGATCTGGCCCGTGCCCCAGGAGTGAGAGGTGGTGGCATGGAGGCTACAGTTGCTGCTGTGTGGCTGCCTCCAGAGGTCCTGGCCTGCAGATTGTAATGGGGACCAAGTTGCAATTAAGAGGGTAATTGCTCTTGTTTTGACCTGCTTGGATCTTGATCATGGTATTGGGTGGTGGTCCTGGGGTGTGTGGCCAGTGTGCCAGAACTTGGGGTGTCTGTAAAGAGGGCACCCTGCTCACAGCTCTGACAACATCTGTGAAAATTCCAGCAATTTTGGACATAGCTCTCTGCACTTTGGAAGCAGAGTTCTAACATGGCAAAGAGCTCAAAGTCAGGTAATTCGATGGCAAGATGAACAAGCAGAGGAAGCACAATCAGACCATAGAATCTTTTTTTGGGGACAAAGAGGATCAAAATATGAAACCAGAAGAATTCAATGAAGTCAAAACTTCTGCTTCAAAAGCCTCCAAGTAAAATATGAGCTGGTTACAGGCCATGGAAGAGCTTAAGAAGGATTTTGAAAACAAAGTATGAGAAGTGGAGGAAAAATTGGGAAGAGAAATGAGAATGATGTAAGAAAATCACGAAAAGTGAGTCAATAGCCTGCTAAAGGACACCCAAAAATACAATGAAAAATATAACACCTTAAAAATAGACTAATTCAAATGGCAAAAGAGGCCCAAAGATACAATTAGGAGAAGAATGCCTTAAAAAGTCAAATTGCCCATATAGAAAAGGAATTTCAAAAACACACTGAAGAGAATAATTCCTTCAAAATTAAATTAGTGCAAATGGAAGCTAATGACTTTATGAGAAATCAAGATACTATAAAATGGATCCAAATAAATGAAAAAAAAAATAGAAGGCAATATGAAATATCTCCTTGGAAAACCACTGACTTGGAAAATAGATACAGAAAAAATAATTTAAAAATTATTGAACTACCTGAAAACCATGATCAAAAAATGACCCAAGAAATAGTCCTTCCAGAAATACTCAAGGAAAATTGCCCTGATATTCTAGAACCAGAGAGCAAAATAGAAATTGAAAGAATTCACTGATCACCTCTTGAAAAAGCTTCCCAAAAGAAAACTCCTAGAAATATCATAGCCAAATTCCAGAGTTCCCAGGTGAAGGAGAAAATATTACAAGCTGCCAGGAAGAAACTGTTTGAGTATTATGGAAACACAATCAGGATAACACAAGATCTAGAAGCTTCAATATTAAGGGATTGAAGGGTTTGGAACATGATATTCCAGAGGTCAAATCAGATAGTGTTAAAACCAAGAACCACTGAGTGTCATCCTTCAGGGGAAAATATGGTCATTCAATGAAATAGAGGACTTTCAAATATACTTGATGAAAAAATGAGAGCTAAACAGAGAATTTGACTTTCAAATACAAGAAGCAAGAGAAACATGAGAAAGTAAACAGGAAAAAGAAATCATAAGGAGCTTATTAAAGTTAAACTATTTTTGATTTATTTGTTTATTTACTTTTAGTTTACAAGATTCAGTTCGAGAGTCCCTTGAGTTTCAAATTTTCTCCCCTCCCTCTCCCCCGCCCATGGTGGCATGCAGTCAAGTATAGAATCTGCAAATACTTTCATGTTGGATATTAGTCTGGTTTTATAGAAGGGTTGTAAACAATGAAGTGAACAATGGGAAAAAGGAAACAAAACCAAACATAGAAAAGAGCGATAGCATGTAGGTTGCTTCACTCTCCATTTAAACATTGTTCTTTCTAGATCTTTCTCTGAATGTAGATATCTCCTTCCATCCTAAGACTTGTAGAATTGTCTTATTACTGTGCATTGTTGAGAAGAGTCCAGTTTATCAAGGCTGATCATCACACATACGATGTGTCTGTGATTGTGTACACATTTCTCCTGGTTCTGATCTTCTCACTTAGCATCAGTTTATATAAGCCTCTCCAGGAAAATATGAAGTTCATTTCATCCCCATTTCTTATAGTACAATAGTATTCCATTACATTCATATACCATAACTTGTTTAGCCATTCCCCAATTGATGGGCATTCCCTTAATTTCCAGTTTTTTGCCACCACAAAGAGAGCTGCAATAAATATTTTTGTACATATGGGTCTTCCTCCCGCTTCTGTGATCTCTTTGGGATACAACCCCAGAAGTGGTGTTACTGGGTCAAAGGGTATGCAATTATTTATATCCCTTTGGGCATAGTTCCAGATTGCTCTCCA
>CM053581.1:450564759-450595895 GCA_028627135.1 Pseudochirops cupreus
ATTTTAGAAATGAGGCCTTTATCAGAGACACTGGTTGTAAAAAATCTTTCCCAGTTTCCCACTTCCCTCTTAATCTTGGTTACATTGGCTTTGTTTGTACAGAAATTTTTCAATTTAATATAATCAAGATTATCCATTTTACATTTTATAATACTCTCTAACTCTTTTTTGGTCATAAAGTCTTCCCTACTCCATAAATCTGACAGGTAGACTATTCCTTCCTTCCCTAGATTATTTCTTAAGAGTTTTCCTTTTGACTACTACCTCCTTCAGTATTCCCTTCTTATCCACCCCCTCCCTTTTCCTACCCCTCTCCCTTACTACTTCTTCCCTCCCGTCTAACACACCCCCCTCCCTTTCTTGGCCCTACCCCCCTCCTACTGGCTGTAGGATATGATCGATTGGTTATACTCAATGCTCTATGTTATTTCTTACTCAGACCAAGACTGATGAGAATAGTTCTCATGCATTGCTCCTCTCCCTCCCCTCTTTCCCTCTATTATAAGTTTTACGCCTCTTCTTAATAGAGTCTTATCTTTAACCAGTTGTGTTATTCCCTCCTTGCACCAGAACCTGTGAGGGTAAAGCTCATATAGTTTTCATCTTCCTCCCTTCTTTCCCTCTTCTATATTGTTTTTACGTCTTTTTGTGTAGCATAATTTACCCTTTTCTGCTTCATTCTTTCCTCTTCTTCCATTACAGTCCCTTAATAAGGAATTTTATCATCATTTTGCATAATTTATACCTACACCCTCTGTTTGTCTATATCCATTTTAGATGTTGCCATAGGTATAGAGTTCCTAGTATTAACAGGTATCAGCTTCCCATATAGGGATGTCAATAGTTTGCTCTTGTTAAATAACAAGTTATGTGTGTGCTTTTTTTTTTTCCTAATTTACCTTTTTATGTCTCTCCTGGGTCTTGTAGTTGGAGGTTGAATTTTCCATTGAGCTCTGGCTTTTTCATCAGGAAGGTGTGGAGTTCTGTTATGTCACTGGATGATCATCTCCTTGCCTAGTAGATTATGCTCAGTCTTGCTGGATAGGTAATCCTTGGTTGTAGCCCAAGGTCTTTTGCCTTGCAAAAAATCATATTCCAGTTCCTCCAGTCTTTCAACGTTGAGGCTGCCAGATCCTGTGTGATCCTAACTGTGGTTCTGTGATATCTGAATTGTTTCTTTCTGGCCATTTTTAGTATTTTCTCCTTTACCTGATAGTTCTGGAGTTTGGCCACAATGTTTTGCGGACTTTTCAGTTTGGGATCTCTTTCAGGAGGTGTCCAGTGGATTCTCTCAATTTCTATTTTACCCTCTGGTTCTAGGATCTCAGGGAAGTTTTCCTTGATGAGCTCTTGGAAGATATTGTTCAAACTCATTTTTTCATCATGATTTTCTGGTAGACGAATGATTCTCAGACTGTCTCTCCTGGATCTTTTTTCTGGGTCAATTATTTTTCCATTGAGATATTTTGCCTCTTCTAATTTTTCAGTCTTGATGTGTTGTTTGACTGATTCTTGCTTCCTCATAGAGTCATTGGCTTCAATTTGGTTCATTCTAGTTTTTAGTGAATTATTCTCCACAGTTAGTTTTTGAAGCTCCTTATCTATATGCTCAGATTTCATTTTTGGTTTACACATTTTACTTTTTAAGGAGCTGTTTTCTTCATTGTACTGTTTTTCTAATTTCACAATTTTGTTTTGGTAGGAGGTGTTGACTTTTATCTTCTACCTTGCTAAGCTGGATTTCAAAGTTCTTTTTGAGCTCATCTAGGAATGCTTTCTGTACCTGAGACCAGGTCATAGTCTTCAGCTGGGGGTGTGGAGTCAATAATCTCTCCTTCTGAGTTTGATTCCTCCCTCTCACCATAATAGGATTCCAGAGTCCTTGTCTTTGTCTTTGTCTTTGTAGCCTGCTTTCTTACCATTTTGAGGCAGGACCTTTTTCATGCCCTTCCTCCAGGGTTCCTAAGCCTTTACTGCTTAAAATTTTCCTCTGGAGCAATAATTACTGTGTTTTTGGGTTGAGGGGGGGAATTGGAGCAGCTGGGGTTCAGTCTGTCATCTTGGTCCCTGGAGGTTCAGCTAGGGGCTTTTTAAATTTCCAGGTTGTGAATGAGTAGTCCCAGGGGTAGCTGCTGCCCCTGCTGTGGACGCTCCCTTTGTTTCTTACCCAGCTGAGTTCATCCCTGCCCTGTGGTGATATGCCTAGGAATGGTCCTTGTGGTTGCTGGGTCAGCAAGCCATGTCCAACAACGACCTCTCAGTGGGTCTCGGGTCTCCGGGCCTGCCTGGTGGGTCACGCTGCCAAGTTGAATTATTTTTAAACTTATAAAGTTGAAGTACATTCCTACATGGAAAAATGATAATTGCAACTCATGAAACTTTTCTCAGTATGAGGATAGTTGAAGGGAATATATTTGTATGTATACATATACACATATATGTATGCATACATTTAAATGCATGGGTAGGAGGGCACATGTGTGTATAACTACATATGTGAGCATGTGTATATGTGTGTGTATATACATATATATATATATATATATATATATATATATATATATATATATATATATATATATATATGTATATACACACACACACACAGAGACAGAGGGCTCAGGATCAGTTGAATAGGAAGAGATGATATCTAAAAAATAAAATTAAGAGGTGAGAGAAGAATATAATGAGAAAAGGAGAAATAGAATATATCAAATCATCTCACATAAAAGAGGCAAAAGAAAACTGTTACAATGTAGAGGAAGAGCAGGTAGGTGAAAGGGAGTGAGTCAATCTTACTTTCATCAAATTTTGCTTAAGGAGTGAATAACATACACACTCAATTGAGTATCTTACCCTACAAGGAAATTAGGGGAGAAGGGAATAAGAGGGGGGATTATAGAAGGGAGGGCAGATTGGGGGAGAAGGTTGTTAGAAGCACATAATTCTAAAAGTGACAGGATCAAAGTAGACAATAGAATAAGTGTAGGGTGGGATAGGATGGTGGGAAATATAGTCTTTTACAATACAACTACTATGGAAATGTGTTTCGTTACTACGCATGTAAACTTATATTGAATTGCTTATCTTCACAGTGGGGGTGGGTGAGGAAGGAAGAAGGGAAAGAATCTGGAAATCAAACTTTTGAAAACAAATGTTAAAAAATCTTGTTTTCTTTTTACATGCAACTGAGAAATAAGATATATAGGCACTGGGGATAGAAATCCATCTTGACCTACTAGAAAGTTAGAGGGGGTATTGGGGATTATATAAGAAAGTGCTCATTGGGGGAAGGGGTATTCAGTAGGCTAGATATCTTGGAGTAGGCAAAAGATGGGGAGAAAATTTGTAACTCAAAATCATAAGGAAATGAATGTTGAAAACTAAAAATATATTTTTTAAAAAGGTGGAAGATTGAGGATTTAAATTATGCTGGTGTAAATGGAAGGGACCAGAGATACTAAGCCTGAAGAATAAGAGACTAAACCATGATAACCATCTTTAATATTTTGTGTTACAATCTTCATGTATTTTAATGCATATCATGAGGAAAGAGATTTGTTCTGCTTGGCCCTAGGGTATAGCCCTAAAAGCAATAGGACAGTTGCTATAGAAAGTTAGATTTCAATTTCATATATTAAATCCATGGCTTTCCATGACCCAAACCCAAAACTGAGGAAAAAAAAATTATCAGTTGACCAGGGTATTGATGACATACTTCTCTAACATTATGTAGGTTATTCCTCAGAAAACCAACTAATAATATTGCCATAATTTTAGTAATTACTTTATATATTAAATATAATTTTAGTGACTTTGAAGAATTTGTGATTTTGAAATAAATATCTGATTTAATTTTTATTATAAGAATAATTGAAAATATCTCCAGCTGGGCTAAAAATGTTGGGTCATTTCTTCACCATGATGAGGCACCAGAGCAGGACTTTATGGAAGGACAACTAAATTGAGTATTTCTGAAGTAAATGAAGAGGTGTGTGATGGATACAAGCAGGCAGCAATATCTAATCACCAAGGAAAAAAAACTGGAATAAATAATTTCATCAAGAAATAGAAAATCACATGGTCATATGGCAAAAGTGAGAGAAGATGCTTGGACATACAGAGGATTTTATTGTATCCTTGAAATGTCAGGAGAAAAGTTTCTAGAACATTGAGTGGCCCCATAACAGTGAGCTTTTGGAAGGAAATGGATATGAGTTATGTAGGATAGAAAGTTAGAGATAGATTGCAATCTGTTACTTGGAGGGATTTCCAATTCATTTCAGTATAGAGTATGTTTGTTTTAATTGAATTCAAAAACCATTTTTATTATTTACATGGGATTAGGCTAGTTGCAGGGAAAATTCAGATAAGTAGTGGTGGAAGGCAATTTTTTGATATTGAACATTATTAGACATTCAAATTCATTACAGAGAAAGGGATGTCACCCCTTTGTCTGGAGGCTTTCGAAAACAGGATGATTAGCTCTCCTGGGTGAGAGCCAAGCAGGAAAACTCTGTGGGGTCCCCCCCCATAACTACCTCAAATACCTATAAAATATGACTACAAATAAATTTTAGAGGTACAGAATTCACAAAGTGACAGAGAGAAACAAATCTCCTGCTGAAGGCAGCTCGGCAAACCAACAGGAACGGTCCATCCCAGTGTGCTGAGAGCTGAGCCCAGCCCTGTGTGAGCCCAAGGTTTTAACACCAGGTTGGGCCCAACAAGCAGCAGCTAGAGCAGAGTTCTGAAGAGTGGATCACCAGCAACTGTGGCAGTTTCCAGAAATATCAACCCATAAATGCCAAAGACAAACTAAAAGGTCAGTAGAACACTGTTGGAACTGAGGGGAACTAGGAGCATGGTCCAGCCTCTGCCCTGGAGTGAGAAGCAGCAGAGATGCCATGGCCAGGGGCTGTGGAGCTGCCTCCATGTGGCTGCTTCAGGGCTCCTGGCCTGCAGTTCATGGGGGGACCAAGTGACCATTCAGCAGTTAATTGCTCTTGCTTTAACCTGCCTGGATCTGGATTGTGGTATGGGTGGTGGCCCTTAGGTGTGTGACCAGTGAGCCAGAACTTGTGGGGGCAGCAAAGAGGGCACTCAACTTAAAGCTCTGGCAGCTGCAAAAAGGCCAGAGATTTGGGACAAAGCTCTCCTCTCTGGAAGCAGAGTTCTATTGTGGCAAAAAACTCAAATGTCAAGCAATTGAGTGACAATATGAGCAAGCAAAGGAAGCAAAGCAAGCACAGCAATCAAACCTTAGATTCTTTTTAAGGGGAAAATTTAATCAAAGCATGGAATGCAAGGAAGACAATTAAGTCAGAACTCCTGCACCAAAAGCTTCCAAGAAAAATATGAACTGGTTACAGGTCATGGAGGAGCTTGAGAAGGACTTTGAAATTGAAGTAAAAGAAATAGAGGAAAAATTGGGAAGAGAAATGAGAATGAAGCAAGTAAATCATGGAAAGCAAGTTAACAACCTGACTGAAGAAAATACACCTTAAATATAGATTAACGCAAATGGCAAAAGAGGCCCAAAAAGCCACTGAGGAGAAGAACACCTTAAAAAGCCAAATTTGCCAGATGGAAAAAGAATCTCAAAATCTCACTGAAGAGAATAATTGCTTCAGAATTAGGTTGGAGCAAATGGAAGCCAATGACTTTATGAAAAATCAGGCTACTATTAAACAGATCTAAATAAATGAAAAAAATAGAAGACAATGTGAAATATCTCATTGGAAAAACCACTGACCTGGAAAATAGATCCAGGAGTGATAATTTAAAAATTATTGGACTATTTGAAAGACATGATCAAAAAAGAACCCAGAAATCATCCTTCAAGAAATTCTCAAGGAAAATTGCCTTCATATTTTAGAACCAGAGAGAAAAATAGAAGTTGAAAGAATTCACTGATCACCTCTTGAGAAAGATCACAAAATGAAAACTCCTAGGAATATTATAGCCAGGTTCTGGAGTTCCCAGATGAAGGAGAATATATTACAAGCAGTCAAGAAGAAACAATTTGAATATTGCAAAAACACAATTGGGATAACCAGGATCTAGGAGCTTCTGCATTAAGGGATTAAAGGGCTTGAGATATGATGTTCCAGAGGTCAAAGGAGCTAGGATTAAGACCAAGAATCACCTACCCAGCAAAACAGTGTAGTGTTTCAAAGGAAAATATGTTCATTCTATGAAATAGAGGATTTTCAAGCATTCATTTTTTTATTAATTGATTTGTTTATTTACTTCTAGTTTACAGCATTCAGTTCCACAATTCCTTGAGCTTCACATTTTCTCCCTTCTCTTTCCCCCATCCCCATGGCAGCATGCAATCAAGTATAGGATCTGCAAATACTTTCACATTGGACATTAGTCTGGTTGTATAGAAGGGTTGTAACCAATGGAGTGAACAATGGGAAAGAAGAAACTAAACCAAACATGGAAAAGAACGATAGCATATAGATTGCTTCAGTCTCCATTTAAACTCTGTCCTTTCTAGATTGTTCTCTGAAAGTATTCACCTCCTTCCATCCTGAGACTTGTAGAGCTGTCTTATAATTCTGCATTGCTGAGAAGAGTCCAGTTTATCAAAGTTGGTCGTCACATACATGATGTGTCTGTGATTGTGCACAAATTTTTCCTGGTTCTGCTCTTCTCACTTAGCATCAGTTTGTATAAGCCTCTCCAGGTAAATATGAAGTCTATCTCCTATCCACTTTTTATAGTATAATAGTATTCCATTACATTCATATACCACAACTTGTTTAGCCATTCCCCAATTGATGGGCATCCCCTTAATTTCCAGTTTTTTGCCACCACAAAGAGAGCTGCAAAAAATATTTTTGTGCATATGGATCTTCCTCCTACTTTTATGATCTCTTTGGGATACAACCCCAGAAGTGGTATTACTGGGTCAAAGGGTATGCAATTATTTATAGCCACTTTCAAGCATTCTTGATGGAAAAACCAGAGTTGAATAGAAAATTTGACATTCAAAGACCAGAAGCAAGATAAGCCTAAGAAGTTAAACAGGGAAACAAAATCATAAGGAGCTTATCAAAACTTTTTACATGCCTACATGCAAAAATGACAATTGTAACTTATGAAACTTTTCTCAGTATGAGAATATAAACTGTATAAAGATATATTTATATATTGATGCATACATATATGTATGTCTATATAAGAAGGTATATATGCATATGAATACATATGTGAGTGTGTGTATATATGTGTACATGTATACATAGACAGAGAATGCAGGATCAATTGAATTGGAAGGTATGATATTTTAAAAATAAAATTAAGAGGTTAGAGAGGAATATAATGAGAGGAGATAGGAAGAAACAAAATAGGGTAAATTATCTGATGTAAAAGAGGCAAAGGAAAACTGTTACAATGGAGGGGAAGAACAAGAAGGCAAAAGGGAAGGGGTCAACCTTACTCTTATTGAATTTGACTTAAGGAGGGAATGACATACACACTAAATTGGATACCTTAACCTACAGGAAAGTAAAAGGAAGGAGATAAGAGGGGGGATGAAAGAAGGGAAGGTAAATTGGCAGGGGAGGGTAGTTAGAAGCACACAGTTTTGAAAAGGGACAGAGTCAAAGTAGAAAATAGAACATGTAGGGGGTGGGATAGGATGGAGGGAAATAATGTCAGTCTTTCACAGTATATCCACTATGGAAATGTTTTGGGTAACTACAAATGTACAACTGATATTGAATTGCTTATCTTCCTAGTAAGGGTTGGTGATGAGGGAAGAAGGAAAAGAATCTGGACCTCAAAGTTTTGAAATCAAATGTTTTTTAAAAAAATATTGTTATTGTTATTATTATTCTGATGATGATCATTTACATGCAACTGGGAAATTAGATATACAGGCACTGGGGTATGGCGATCCATCTTGCCCTACAAGAAAGTCAGGGAGAGGATATAGAAGAGAGCAGATTGGGGGACGGCGTATTCAGTGGTATCATTGTTTTGGGTTGGTGATTAGGGGAAATATGAGGAGAAAATTTGTAACTCAAAATCTTGTGGAAATGAATGTTGTAAACTAAAAATTAACATAAAATTTAATTTAAAAAAAGAAGAAAACAGGATGATAGTTTATAGGACTTGTGGCTTGTAAGGATGACCTGACATTTTTTCTCCCCTCTTCTGTCTTTCTTATCTCTTGGATCCTAGAATATTTCCCTGTAAAAATTAAAAAAAAAAGATCACTAAATTTCCATTGGTTGCTCCCACATTTATCAATATATGTAAAGACTGTTAGAGATGAGACAGACACAAGAAACTTATTGCTAGGTGTGCAATTGAGATGTGGCACATGTAGTTGATTGAACTGATTAGCCCTGACATAGGAAGATTATGACAAAAAGATAGAGTGTCATTTTATTTCTATATATACAACCATCCTTGTCTTCATATAGAAATTTTTCTGGCATGAAGACTAAAGTGTAGTGACTTGCCCTGTCCTCAGATATGTACCCCAGGAGTGGTAGCTCTTCATGACCTTATTTTGAGTTTTCTTGGCAAAAATAATGTAGGGGGTTGCTATTTCTTTTTCTTTCCCATTTCTACAGATGAAGAAACAGGCAAACATGATAAAGGGACTTACCCAGGGTCACACAGAGATTAAGTGTATAAGGTCAGCTTTGAGTTCTGGAAGATAAGTCTTCTTTACTTCAGACCCAGAACTTTATCCATTGTGCCACATAGCTGCCTCTACAGTCAAAGCCTTCCAGAAAGCTGAATGAAGGGAGGAACGATTTGAATCTTCTCTTGGACCAATCAGATCTTATCTTTATTTACTCTTCTTAAGTAGTATTGGGGGAGAAAGTAGACTATATCCTCACACTTATTGGTCTTATCACATTAGGGAATGTCATAATTGGCAGGGCATGGAATCAATTATGTCAACCTATACTTTGTCTAAAAATCCCTTCTACAGTTACCCCAAGCTTTGTTCAGTCTTGAACTAAAAGCCTCTAATAAAGGAGATCCAATTATGTTCTTGGACAATAATTTCCACTTTTGGAGAACTCAACTTGTCAGGGAATTTTTCCACATATGAAAAGACCTTGACTTCTCTACAGCTTGCTGATAGACTCACCCTTTTCAGCAAAACTGAACAAATCTGGTCTCTTTTTCAGCCTCCATATATTTTTCAAATACTCAGAGACAACTGGCACATCTCTCTTAAATCCCTCATTCTTCAAGCAAAATATTCCCATTTACTTCAACTGATTCTTGTAGTCTACCATCTCTCAAACTTCTCCAGTATTTCCAAATTCCCGTCACCCCCACAGGGAAGAGCTAATAGGACACACCTTACCATGAAAATCTCCCAAAGTGTCAACAAGCAAGGAAGGAATTGTTTGTTTTTCTTTTAGACCCATTACCTGACTTTCTTTGGGCCCAACTTAATTTCGCTTAAGTCTGGATATATATCAATTTTTGCATGATGGGATTTATTTTGCTTTGATTTCTTTTTCTAAAGATTTTTTTTCTGAATTTCTAAATTTCTAAACATAAATTTTAAACAATATCCTTACACACCACATCTGGTTATCTTGTAGACCCGACTTCTCAAATATATGGAGAGCATCAGTTGTTCTCCTTCCTTCAATATAAAAAAGAAACAATATGAAAAAAATATTATTAGTGTAAATTTTTCAAAATCTAGGTCCAGAGCCAAGATGGCAGTGTGGAGGAAGCAACTAATTTCTCCCCAAAGTGCATTCCAAAGAACTTTAAAATAATACCTCAAATGTAACTCTGGAGTGGCAGAGCCAACAAAAGGTTGGAGTAAGAAATTTTGACTTTCAAGTGCAATGTTCAAGAGAAGTATAAACTGACTCCAGATGAGTGGGGAATCACATCCATCTGTGTAGCAGTTCCATAGAAGCTAGAACAAATTGATGATTATTACCATGATCTTGACAAATCATTAAATTTTCAGACACAACCTATGATAAAGACCTACAGAAGTAGTTTAGGAGATGGGAAGGAGAGGTCTATGACACTGGGGTGGGGACTAACCCAGAGGACACATGGTGCTAACACTGCCTATGGGTTTAAGAGACAGTGATAGCAGTAGTTTTGGGAACTCTCAGGCCAGAGATGGTAAGTGGATTTGGCAACAGGAGAAAGGGATTACAGGGGACACCTGCTCTAGCCCTGAATATAGGGCAGAGTTGTTTGACTACTGTATTGCCTATACCCATTTCTGTGTCATAATTCCAGGATGGAGAGAAATGCTTACAGTCACAAGGTCTTGGATCATGGGTTCTGAAGAGCAGTACCAATCTGGTCTCAAGGGATGAGTGGCCCTTCCTGTGTAAGAACCAAAGCATGGACTAGGAAAGCAGTAACCATATCTCTCCCCAAATCACACCACGTGGAAGCCCTGAAAATTTCCAAATGCCAAGAACCAGTTCTGAAAACAGCAGTGTAAAAGCTTGAAACTTGGGACAGTTTCTCCCCACCCTTACCCGCAGGTACAGAGTCCAATTTAACATAAAGTTCAAAATCAATAAATAGGCTGGGAAAATAAATGAACAAAACCCAAAAAGTTATGATTAAATAATCTGTGATAAGAACAACAAACATACTTTTCCTCAATCCCATCAATAATTCTAAAACACAGTCTCTCTAACTACCTAAAATATAAGATGGTCAGCACCAATATCTCCTTAGAATATTGTATTATATGGTATTTTGTAGGCCTTAAAGAAGAAATAGTGTTTTATTCTCATACTTTAGGATGATATTATAAAAAGATATTTGACTCTTGTATATTCATAGAATTGTCATAGATCCTATGAAAATTAGTTGGCATAGGAGATGGAATGGTGGAATTAGTGTCAGAAAAAACAACAACTGAATTTGAATCCTGCTTCAGGCACTACAAGTATTTAGATCTGTGTAAGTCACAACCTCTCTCAATCTTGTTTTTACATTTTTAATGTGGAAATAATTGCAGCACCTACCTCAAAGGGTTAGGATGAGATCATACATGTAAAATTATTCATAAACGTTAAAGTATGATTAAAATTTATCTATTAGCTGCTCTTAGCTATCATTGTTCTAAAGAAGGATGAGGTCTTATAGGTCATCTTATCAAACCACCTTATTGCAGATGAGTAAACTGACACCAGGGAAAAATTGTGATTTTCCTACATGATCATAGACAGGAAACATCAAAGTAAGGATCTGAATCCAAGTCCTTAGATTCTGGTAAGTCAATAATACTCAAATTGATCATCTGAAGTAAAAGGGAAACTGAGGACAAAATTACAAAGCTATCTATGATTTAATTTGCAAAGTTACAATTTGCATATCAACCCAGGTCACCTGATTCCTCAGAAGTCAGAGACAAGGAGTGATTTACAGAGGTGATTTTTATAATAAAAAAAGAATTTAAAAAAAAAACAAGCAAACAAACAGAAACTTCTTTGGAACATAATTCCATTGGTCAAGGAAAGTCACCTGAAAAGTTAGTGTCTTCCAGACTTTATAAAACCTAAGCCAGAAGTCCTTTCCTTTAAGTGATGTCTTTTGTATCCAGAAAGTGTACTGGAAAATGAACTAGTGGTTGGTGCTTAGCACTCCTACATGCCCTACCCATCTTCCTCAGAAGAGTATATTATTCAACTTAGATTCTAACTCAAGAAAAATAAAGAGAGGAAGACTGGAAAGAGAAACTTAACCTCTGGCTAACCTTTCTCCAGCTGCTAGAAAAAGACACTTATCCTCTGGTCAACCCCATCCCATTCTGCCAGAAAGGGAAACCTAGCTTCTAAAAAAGAATAATGCTATGCTTATTTTATTATGTCTTACTCTAGATTATCAGCAACTAAATGATAAATTCTTCTAGACTTAGGAGACTATCTATGTTAGCCTTGCTTAGCTGTTAGGGTTAGGTTTTCTAAAAAAAGAAGTTTAATCCTAAAATCCAACTAAAACAAATCAAAGTAGTCAAAATAGATAATTTACTTTTCAATTAGCATTTATCAAGTGTTTATTATGTCAGGTACAAAACAAAAACAAAGTTTTTTTATTTTTATTTTACTATACTAGAAACATCAAACGCTACCTAAGTTAAGTATTTGATGACTTATAAGGCAATTTTTCATATATGTATGTTTTTAACCACAATATGGTGTAGATGCATTTCAACAATTTGAATTTTCTAAAATGTTGTTTGTGCAATGGGCTGCCTTAAGAAGAAGTGAGTTCTGGTCTACTCAGCTCAGCAGCAGCCCTTCCTTCTCCACAGTGGTCAGCTATGATCCCCAGCTCCCCAGAAACCATATCAAAGGGACCTGCAACTGATCTTGGCACCACTTACTCCTGTGTGGGAGTCTTCCAACATGGGAAAGTGGAGATCATTCCTTATGACCAAGGAAACAGGACCACACCCAGCTATGTTGCCTTCACTGACACAGAACATTTAATTGGTGATGCTGCAAAAAATCAAGTTGCAATGAACCCCACCAACACAGTTTTTGATGCCAAATGTCTCCTTGGTCACAGATTTGATGATGCAGTTGTACAGTCAGACATGAAGCATTGGCCTTTTATGGTGGTGAATGATGCAGGGAGGCCTAAGGTCCAAGTGAAGTACTAAGGGGAGACCAAAAGTTTCTATCCAGAGGAAATATCTTCTATGGTCTTGACCAAGATGAAAGAAATTGCTGAAGCTTACCTTGGGAAGCCTGTCATAAAGGCTGTGGGCACAGTACCAGCCAAAGATGCTGGCACCATAGCTGGTCTCAATGTGTTCCAAATCATCAATGAGCTGACTGCTGCTGCTATTGCTTATGGCTTGGAGAAAAAGGTTGGTGCCAAGAGAAATGTGTTGTTCTTTGACCTTGGAGGTGGTACTTCTGATGTCTCCATTCTTACCATTGAAGATGGCATCTTTGAGGTCAAGTCCACAGCTGGGGGATACCCACTTGACAACCAAATGATCAATCATTTCATTGCTGAGTTCAAGGGAAAGCACAAGAAGGACATCAGTGAGAACAAGAGGGCTGTTCACCATCTTCACCCTGCTTGTGAACGTGCAAAGCATACCCTCTCTTCCAATACCCAGGCCAGTATTGATATTGACTCCCTCTATGAAGGTATCGACTTCTATACATCAATCACATGGGCCTGTTTCAAAGAGCTGAATGCTGATCTCTTCTGCAGCACACTGGACCCTGTGGAGAAGGCCTTAAGAGATGCCAAGCTAGATAAGTCTCAGATTCATGACATTGTCCTGGTGGGTGGTTCTACTCGAATCCCCCAAATCCAGAAGCTTCTGCAAGACTTCTTCAATGGCAAGGAGTTTAACAAGAGTATCAATCCTGATGAGGCTGTTGCTTATGGTGCAGCTGTCCAGGCTGCCATTTTGTCTGGAGATAAATCTGAGAATGAGCAGACTTGCTGTTGTTGGATGTCACTCTGCTTTCCCTTGGAATTGAAACTGCTGCTGGAGTTATGACCATTCTGATCAAACATAATACCACCATCCCCACCAAGCAGATGCAGACCTTTACCACCTATTCAGACAACCAGCCTGGCATGCTTATTCAGGTTTATGAAGGTGAGAGAGCAATGACAAAGGATAACAACCTGCTTGGCAAATTTGAGCTCACAGGAATCCCTCCAGCACCTAGGGGTGTTCCTCAGATTGAAGTAACATTTGATATTGATGGAAATGGTACCCTCAATGTTTCTGCTGGGGACAGGAGCACAGGCAAAGAGAACAAGATCACCATCACCAATGACAAAGGATATCTGAGCAAAGAAGATATTGAGCGTATGGTCCAGGAGGCTGAGAAATACAAGGCTGAGGGTGAAAAGCAGAGAGACAAGGTGTCTTCCAAGGATTCTCTTGAATCTTATGCTTTCAACATGAAAGTAACTGTAGAGGATGAGAAACTGCAAGGCAAAATTGGTGATGAAGACAAACAGAAGATCCTTGACAAATGCAATGAAATAATCAACTGGCTGGATAAGAACCAGACTGCTGAGAAGGAAGAATTTGAGCATCGGCAGAAAGAATTGGAGAAGGTCTGCAGCCCCATCATTACTAAGCTGTACCAGAGGGCAGGGGGCATGCCAGGAGGTATGCCCAGTGGGTTTCCAGGGGGTAGAGCAGCCCCACTTGGAGGTGCTTCTTCTGGACTCACCATTGATGTGGTTGACTAAACTGACCAGAAGAAAGCATTCCACACAGCTTTCCAAAAACTGAAGGACTCAAATTTGTAGCCAAGGCAGTAGCAGATTAAAAGTTTAAGCTACTGTGTAAATCTGGGCATTCTGAATACTTGAATGTGTGCAGAGGGAGAGAAGTAAACAACATTACACTTTATCAGTACTGTAAACAAGTGGAAATGCAATTGTCCTGGAGAATAAAATCTATTTAAAATTGGCACCATAAAAAAAAAAAGAAGTGCGTTTTTCATTAATGGAAGTCTCAAAAACAGGCTAAAGGACTACTTTGTGAGGGACATTGTATATAGGTTTTCATTTGGCTATGTTGGACTAAAAAATTTTTGAGTTTGCTTCCAAATCTGAGTGTCTTTGATTTAGTGGGAAGATAATTAGAACTGAAAAATGAATGGGAGAAATGTAAAAGATAGAAGGAAAAAATAGAATGAAAGGGAAATGGAGTAGAAAGATGTAAAGGAGATGAAATAGATAGAAAGAATAAAAAAGGACAATGGGTAGGAGAAGAAATTAGAAAGTACAGAGAGATTCAGAAGGCCACCAGCAATGCCTTTCATTTTCCTGAAAAGAATTTTTTATCTATTATTTTCCCTATTTATTCCATATCTATTATTTGACAGATAATTCCTATCTATCCATTCCTATCTGTTATCTCTGCATGTCCAATATGAAGTCCAAAAGCTTAGTTCCTGACTGTTGCTTCTGCTGGGGATAAGAGACAGAAGAGAGCTGAGCTGCCATCACATATGTGTATGCTCAGTGCTGGTAATAAGATTCAACACTTAAGAGAAAATTTCATTCACTTATGTAGAGAAAAAAATGATACAGTCAATTTTCTAATGTCTGCAAGTTGCTGGGCTCACCCTGCTGAAAAGAAATGGGACACAGATATTTAGAGGAAGTTTTTCTCCATCTGAATCTTTGGTAGGAAGCAAAGGGGAGAGGCTGACTCAAAGCACCATTTCTCTATGACACTACATACATGGTAGCTGTTCTTTCTGTCCTGACCTAACTAGGCTCAGTCTTCTTGATAGGTAGGGAATAATTGGATTTAACAAACATCCAATGACAGCACTTTAGAGTGAACAGTTCCACATTCAGAAATAGTATGAATGTTTTGTGAAACCAAGATGACATTGAGTGACTCTCATGCTACATTTTGCTTCCTCAGATAGGCATAAATCTTATTTATATATTTCTTTTCAGAACATGTTTTGTTTTATGACTGTTGAGAAAATTTAGAAAGTGGAAAGCTGTGACCATTTACTGAAGATTCCTAGAACATACAGAAAAAAAAGCACTAATACATTAAGAGAATAAAAAGGTAAGATAGGTCAAGATATGTTATTGGTGGTGCCCTGGCATTAGGTCAAGAGCTTATTCTGAACCTCTCTATGCTCTCTGGTTTCTTTTTTTTTCCATTATTCTTCTCTTACACTTGTCATCTCTTTCATCTCTTTTGCATCCTTCTAAACAATTTTCCATTATTTATGCTTTTTTTCTTTCATACATTTCATTTCTTCCTGTTTTTTGAAATTTTGAACTAATTGTGGAATATGGTCAGCAAAAATAGAAATGGGGTTGAAGCGATAATTTCGTTGTAAGAATTACAAGTAGAGGAAAATTATGTACCTGGATTCCATGGAACCTTAGAGGTTCCATTCTGCAAAGAAAAATCTTAAGGGGACACAAGACTGAATCAGAACTCTGAACAAAGTGAAATAGGTACATCTTAGGGGGCTTTTAATGGGTTGTTTTTTCTTCCCAGGAAATTAAAGACCCAGATAAAAGAGCTAATGAAATAATTAACACATGTCCTTTGATGGACAACTGCAAAGAACAAAATGCTGAGAATGTGTCCCAGATAAAAACTAAGGCTGGGGTTCAAACCAAGTAGACAAAAGAGATTAAGTGCACTTTCATGCCTTATTGTCTCCATTTCTTCGCCTATCACTGATCTCTCAACTCCTGAAAATCCAGCTTATGATACTACTTGTAATATAAAACTCTTGTCCAAGTTTACCAAAGTTGCTTAGTTGCTAAACAGTAAAATCTTTTTCCATTCCTTATCCTACTTAACTTCTTGGAAATTTTGACATTACTCCTTCCTTCTTTTCTCCCTTGACCTTTGTGAATTCACTCATTCTTGTGTTTTATCTTTTTGCCTCTCAATTTCCTTAGTTTCTTTCAAAATGCAGCCCAAATAGCACTTACTAAAACAGCCATCCTCCAGTGGTCAGACTTCTATGTGTATCAGCACAGTACAGGAAAATAGGTAGAAGCCAATCCATGGGTGCCTAAGTAAACAAGCAACTGCTTGGTTTTTTTTTTTTTCACTTTATTCTATTTTGTTTTTTCCCTTTTGATCTGTTTCTTCTTTCACAACTAATTTATAAGTATAAACATGTGTATGGAAATATGTTTTATATGATAATAGTTATATAAGCTATATCAAATTACACAGAGAGGGAGAAAAATTTGGAACTCAAAATCTTGTAAAAATTAATGCTAAAAATTGTTTTGACCTGTAATTGTAGAAAAAAATCAATGCTATTAAATATCCCATTTTCTGCAGAAGACCTTTCTGAGTTATTTCCCTTTCCTTCCATACCTCATTGTCTTCCTTCTGAAATTACTCACCAATTTCACTGGATATACCTTCTATGTTCATAGCATGCTGTCTATAAAATTAGAACGTGAGGTCATTAAAGGCAGAGTCCATTTGCCAGTCATTTTTAAAAACCCCAACATATAGAAATACTTATAGCAAAATCATGAACATTCTCCCAGAGCAAGAGGAGGCTAGGTGATAAAATGAATAGAATTTTGGACTCATTTCAAAAAAACTGCTGGAAAAACAGAAAACATTATGGAAGAAACAAGACATAGAATAGCATCTCATACAATATAGCAAAATAAAGTCAAAATGGGTCCATGATTTACACACAAAGGGTGATACCATAAGAAAATTAGGAGAACATGGAATACTTTATCCATCAAATCTGTGCATAAAGGAAGAATGTATGACCAAACAGGGGATAGAAAGCATTACAAAATATAAAAGATTATTTTGATTATATTGAATTTAAAATAAAAAGTTTTTTCCACAAACAAAAGAATTAGAAATTGAAGGGAGGCCTATCAGCTGAGGAATGTCTAAACAAATTGTGGTATATGATTATAAATGGAAAGTTACTGCACTATGGGAAATGACAAGCAGGATGATTTCAGAAAAAAAAAACTTGGTAAGACTTACACCAACTGATGCATAGTGAAGTGAAGAGAAACAGGAGAATGTTAGACACAGTAACAGTAACATTGTTCACTGAAAAACTGTGAGTGACTTAACTATTCTCTAAGAAAATCCTAGAAGACTCCAGAGAAAGAACAGATATTGTTTGAATACATACTGAAGCATGTTATTTTTCACTTTTCTTTCTTTCATTTTTCTTTTATTCATTTTCTTGTACAAAAAGACTAATATGGAAGTGCTTTACATGATTGTACATGTGTAAGCTACACCTAAGTGCTTACCATCTCAGGTAAGGGGGGGCAGGAAGGAGGAATGGAGGAACAGCATTTGGAACTCAAAACTTAAAAAAAATGTTAGAAAGAATTGTTTTAACACATAATTGGGGAAAATAAAATATATTTAAAATTTTTAAAATTAAATGAACTGAAGTTAGATTAAGAGTAAGGAGTTAGAGAAAATATTTATAACTGATCTTGCTTCAACACTTGTTTGAAGATAGTGTTGAAAGGAAAATTCTTCTTCTGAGCATTTACCCTCATTTACAAGTAAGACTCAGGATAGATAATTAAAAAGATTTTATTATAAATATATCAAATCTGATCAGTGAAGATCAGCAATGGCTTAAAGGTGGGGACAGCCTTTGTAGGTAATTTTAAGACAATCAATCAAGATAGATCCACCTCAGCAAAAGAGTTTGGGGGCTTTGAACCTCAGTTTCTCCTCAATGTAGCAGGAATGTCACAATTTGCAGATAGAAGTACATGACAAAGAGCAGGTGACACAAAAAGTTGCTTATTTGCAGTTTCCTTCTCCATCAGAACCTCCCTCAACACTGATCAAGAAGCAGGTTGGGGCAAAATGGGGTGGTGAGTCAACATAACTTTCAATAGTAATTTAAATGCCTTTACCATTATCTTTCTTATGATATTCAATAGTTCATTTTTTTCGAAACAAAAATAAATGTGAATGATATATAATCTATCTTTCATCTATTTTCCATAACTTAATATGTCTTAAACATTATGTGTGGGCTTAGCTACAAACTGCCTTTAAGTGTAGTTAACAATTCTGCCACAGGGGAATTAATTTTGATATTTAAAACCTTATAAAATGATTTAGGGTGATACAGATTAAAGAATCACAGGTATTCTCAGAGAAAACATGATCTAGTCTGCTGAATTAGGGGACAGACAATTGGAACCATGTCACTGAGTGTTGGGTGATTGAATAATTTATGACTAGATTATATGCAAATTCATATCAAGCTAGCCAACCAGCAGGTCAATAGTTGAAGTCAAGTTTATACACTAAGTAATTTCAATAGTACAGAAAATCTCATATTAAATATCAAGTGCTACATATTAATTTTATGCCTCATGGCTAGTGTACCCAGGAAGGCTCCAACAACAAATGAGATACCTTCACAAAGTTCATACTTAAGCTCTTTGGGGGCAGGGACACTTCAAAGGTATTTTCTCACACATAATTATACAATTATACACATGGCTGCTAGGTCTTCAGTAAAGTCCAAAAATATTACTAAGAATTTCGAAGTTGGAGTCACAAAGACCTAGGTTTGAAACCTTACCAGTTGTGTAATCAAGGGCAAATCACTTAAACTTTTGGAGCCTCACTCTTCTCTTCAACAAGGCAGAGATAATAATACCTGTAGTATCCACTCCACAGGACTGTTGTGAAGGCTAAAATGAGCTATTGCATGTAAAAGACTTTAAAAAATTAAGGCATTATTTGACAGTTGATTTGGAAGGGTTTTTGGGTTTTTTTTGCTATTTTTAAAATTGATCTCCTCTCTCCTTTCCACATGTCCCCTACCAGCTAGGATAGAGCACTGGCCCTGGATGGAGTTGAAGTCTTCAATCAAACACTAGCTGTGAGATGTTGGGTATGTCCCTTAACCCATGTTTGCCTAAGTTTCCTCAACTATAAAATGAAAATAATAGCACCAGTCTCAGAAAGTTATGATTTTCAAGTGAGATATTTGTAAACTACAAAGCACAGTGTCTGATACAAAGTAGGTGCTTAAAAATTATTACTTTTGGTCTTTTTTTGACGGAAATCTGAGAAAATAGTCCTGGAACAAGTCATTATCCTGCTAGTATTCTGTTTTTAATACTTATTTATTTCATTAAAAATTTTCCAATTACACATTAAAAAACCAATCATTTAAAAACCCTGCATTCAGAATTCTGTTCTCTCCCCATCATTCACCTCTCTTCAAAAGACAAACAACACATTATGTTGATTATAAATCTGAAGTCACACAAAGTGTATTTCCATATTTATCATGTTGCAAAAGAAAAGACAAAAAAAAAGTATGCTTCGATCTCCATTCAGTGTTCATCAGTTCTCTCTGGAGGTGGTTAGCATTTTCCATCATGGATACTTTGGAATTGCCTTAGATTATTGTTTTGATCAGAGTAGCTAAGTCTTTCACAGCTGGTTATCCTTACAATATTGTTGTTAATGTGAACAATGTTGCCCTGATTCAGGTCACTTCCTTTTACATACATTCATATGGTCTTTCTTGGTTTTTCTGAAATAACCCTCTTTGTACTTTTTTGTCACACAATAGTATTCCATCAAATCATATACCACAACTTTTTCAGCCATTCCCTGAGTAAGAGTATTCTCTAAAATTTTACCACGACAAAAAGAGCTGCTACAAATATTTTATGCATATAAATCCTTTCCTCTTTCCTTTGATCTTTTTAGGATACAGACCTAGTAGTGTATTGATGAGTCAAAGTTTGAGAACCCTTTGTATATAGTTTCAAATTGTTCTTCAGAGTTGTTTGACTAGACCACTATTCTACCAAAAGTGCATTAGTGTTCCAATTTTCCTACACCTCTCCTAAATGCTATTTTCCTTTTCTGTTATTGTCACTGGTGTTTTAATCTGCATTTCTTTTATCAATAAAGATAATTATTTCATATGAATATAGATAGCTTTTATCCTTTTTCCCCCTGAAAATTGCCTGTTTATTTCCTTTGACCATTTGTCAACCGAGGAATGGATTTTATTTTCATCAATTTGACAGTTTACAATATATTTGAGAAATTATGCCTTTATCAGGAAAAACTTGTAATTTTTGCCAGTATTCAATTTTCTTCTAATTTTGTCTGCATTATTTTTGTTTGTGCAAAAGCTTTGAAATTCCTCCTATCAGAGTAATCTGTTTTGCTTCTCAAGATGCTCTCTGTCTCTTGTTCAGTCATGTGCTCTTCCCTCATCCATAGAATTGGCAAGTACAGTTTTCCTGGTCCTTTAATGTATATCCTGAAACTCTGATAAAGTTATTAATAGTTTCAACTAGGTTTTTTAGTTGATTTTTTAGAGGTCTCTAAAATTATCATTTCATGTCATCTGAAAAGAATTATAGTTTTGTTTCCTCTTTACCTATTTTTACAACTCCATTTTTTTTCTTTTCATTGTGATAGCTAATATTTTTAGTACAATATTAAATAAGAGTGATGATCATGTCCACCCCTGATCTTATTGGTAAAGCTTCAAGTTTATTCCCATTATAGATAATGATTTCTCTAAGTTTTAGATAGACACTACTTATAACTTTAAGAAATGCTCCATTTTTTCCCTTGTCATCTTGAATTTTTAATGCAAATGGGTATTTAGTCAAAAAGTCTTTTTTTTTCTGTACCTTGATAAAAATCATAAGTTTTTTTGTTATTGATGTGATCAGTTATGCTGATAATTTTCCTAATAATGAACCAGCCCTGCCTTCCTGGTATAAATCCTGCCTGCCTTTAGCAAATTATCTTGCTGACACACTACTATAATATCCATACTAACATTTTACTTATTTTGTCCCCATCCATCAAGGGGTCTGTAACTTTCCTTCTCTGTTTTTGTTGTTTGTTTCTTTTCCTTGGTTTAGTTATCAAAACCACATGTGTGTCATAATAGACATTTGGAAGGACTCCTTTTAGGTATTGTTTAAAATAGTTTATATTGTACTGGGATTAATCTTTAAACATTTAGTACAATTCACTTTTAAATCTATCTGATCCTGGTGATTTTTCTTTGGGAGCTCATTGATGATATATTCAATTTGTTTTTTTTTTAAGAAAGGTTTTTTAAATATCCTATTTCCTCTTTTGATCATTTGATATTTCTACAAACATTCATGAATTTCACTTGATTTACTGAAATATAACTGGGCAAAAGAGCTGCTAATAATTGCTTTAATTTCATCTTCATTGGTGTTGCATTCACCAATTTCTTTTTTAGTATTTGTAATTTGATTTTCTTTTTTAATCAAATTAACCAATGGCTCTCTATTTTGTTGCTTTTTTCATAAAACAGATTCCAAGTTTTGTTTATTAGTTCAAAGGTTTTTAGCTATAAAAATTTTATTAATCTCTCCCTTGATTTTCAGAATGTCTATTTTCTTGTTTAACTGGTGATTTTTACTTGTTTTTTTTCTAGTTTTTTTAAAACTTGTATTCCCAATTTTTTGTTCCACTCTTTCTCTCTTTTGTTGATTTATGCATTCAGGGATATAAAATTCCCTAAGTACTGCTTTGGGTGCATTGCAAAACTTTTGTTGTCTCACTTTGGACATTTTCTTTAATTACATTTTTATTCCTTATATTTGGTATTTAACTCATTCAGTCTTAAGATTCAGTTATTTAATTTCCAAATGGCTTTTAAACTGTGCTTCCATAGCTCTTTATTAAAAATAATTTTTATTGCATTGTGGCCTGAGAAAGGTTCATTTAATATTTCTGCTTCTCTGCACTGTAAGGTTTTTATGCCCTAATTCATGGTCAATTTACAAAAACAATATTCTGCTCTTTCCTCAATTACATGTATAAACAATTTTTAACATTCATTTCTTAAAACTTTGAACTCCAAATTCTCTTCTACCCACCTTCACCTAACCTCTTCTTGAGATGGAAAGCAATTCAGCATAGGTTATACATGTGCAGTGATGCAAAGTATATTTCCATATTAGTCATGTTGTGAAAGAAAATACAGAACAACAAACAAAGATAATATTTTAAAAAAATATGCTTTAATATGCATTGATTCCATCAGTTCTTTCTCTGGAATGGGATAGCATTTTTTCAGCACATGTTCTTAGCAATTTTCTTGCATCATTGTATTGCTGAGAATAGCTAAATCATTTGCAGTTGATCATTATACAATATTCATATTTCTGTATACACTCTTCTCCTGATTCTGCTCATTTCACTTTGCATCAGTTCATGTAAGTATTTCCAGATTTTTCTGAAATTGTCATACTTGTCATTTCTTATAGCATGTTAATTTTCCATCACAATCATATAGCACAAGTTGTTTAGCTATTCCCCAGTTGAGGGGCATCACCTCAATTTCCAATTCTTTACCACCACTAAAAGAGCTACTGCTGATAATTTTCTTAATATAGATCCTTTTCCTTTTTCTTTTTTTCTTACCTCTTTGAAATACTGATTTAGTAATGGTAAGCATAGTTTTATAGCCCTTTGGGAATATTTCCAAATTATCTTACCAAGAAGTTGAATCAGTTCACAACTCTACCAAGAATGCATTAATATCTCAATTTTCCCACATCCCCCCCCCAACATTTGTCATTTCCTTTTCTGTCACAGCCAATCTGATAGATTTGAGGGGATATATAAAATGGTTTTTTTAAATTTTATTTCCTCTAATCAATAGTGATTTAGATGATTTCTATAAGACTATGGATAGATTTGTTTGCTTTGTCTGAAAATTTCCTCTTCATATCCTTTGACTATTTATTAATTAAACAGTGGGGTTTTTTGGTTACAAATTTGACTCAGTTCTCAATTTATTTGTGATATGAGGCTTTTATCAGAGGTACTTGCTATAATTTTTTTCACAGTTATGATTACTGTGTATTTCCATTCATCCTGATTTTCACACCATTTAGCCAACTCTCTTTTCATCCTGTCCTTACTCTAAACTATTTCATTTCTGCCTACCACTGCCCCCTCTGTCCTCATTTCTATCAGTCCCTCCTTCTTATCCATTTCCCCTCTTACTTTCCCATATAATAAGATAGATTTCTATATCCAACTAAGAGTATATTATTTTGTTTTTGAGCCAATTCCAAATAGAGTAAGGTTTTGGTATTCCTGCATACCTTCCCCATTTTCTCCTTCATTGTAAATGAACTTTCATGCCTCTTTTATGTGAGATAATTCATCCCATTCTAACACTTCCTTCCCCTTTTCCTAATGCATTCCTCTTTCTCAACCCTCAATTTTATTTTGTTCAGGTATCTTCCCATGATATTCAACTCACACTTGTGCCCTCTGTCTGGCTGTTCTAGTCAGAAGCCTCTAATCAGAAGCTATTCCTTCTTACTGCCCTAATAATAAGAAGGTTCTTAGGAATTATAGATATCATTTTTCCATGTAAGAATGTAAACAGTGTATCCTTATTGAATCCCTTATGATTTCTCTTTCCTGTTTCCCTTTTTATGCTATTCTAAAGTCTTGTATTTGAAAGCCAAATTTTCAGTCCTTGTCTTTTCTTCAGGAATGCTTGAAAATTATATGTTTCATCATTTTTCCACTGAATAATTGTACATAGTTTTGTTGGTTAGGTGACTCTTCATTATAATCCTAACTCCTTTCCCTTCTGGAACATCATATCCTAGGCCTGTTGATCCTTTAATGTAAAAACTGCTAAATCTTGTGTTATCCTGACTGTGGCTCCATGATATTGGATTTTTTTCTTTCTGTCAATTGCAATATTTTCTCCTTTACTTGGGAACTCTGGAACTTGGCTATAATATTCCTGTGAATTTTCATATTGGTATCTATTTCAGGAGGTGATCTGTGATGTATTTCAATTTTTATTTTATCCTTTGGTTCAAAAATATTGAAGCATTTTTCCTTGGTAATTTCTTGAAAGATGATATTTAGGCTTTTTTTTTTTAACATCATGGCTTTCAGGCAGTTCCATAATTCTTTTTTTTTTTAACATTTGTTTTTAAAGCTTTGATTTCCAAATTCTTTCCCTTGCTCCCTTCTCATCCACCCCCAATGGAAAGACAAACATTTCAATATAGGTTGTACGTGTTTAGTTACACAAAACGTTTCCATAGTAGTTATATTGTGAAAGATTAACAATATTTCCCTTCATCTTTTTCTGCTCCCCACTTATTCTATTTTCTACTTTGACCCTGTCCCTTTTCAAAAGTATGTGCTTGTAACTTCCCTCTCCTCCAATCTACCCTCCCTTCTATCATCCCCCCTTGAATACCTCTCCCATCTATTTTACTGTAGGGTAAGATACCCAATTGAGTGTGTATGTTACTCCTGCCTTAAGCCAAATTCAATGAGAGTAAGGTTGACCCATTCCCTTTCACCTTCCTGCTCTTCCCTTCCATTTTAACAGTTTTCTCTTGCCTCTTTTATATGATATAATTTACCCTATTCTATCTCTCCTTTTCTCCTTCTCCTACTATATTCCTCTCTCACCTTTTAATTTTGTTTTTTAAATATCATCACCTCCTGTTCAACTGATCCTGTGCCCTCAGTCTATGTATACATGTACACACATATACATGCTCACATATATATATTTATACACACATGCTGTAATGGTTATGAGATTTGAAGATCTTCCATGCCCCTGGAACTTGCTGACTTAGCAGGAAGGGGTGGGGCAAGAGGAAGCCGGAGGCAAACTAGAATCAACATGGTGACTAAAAGCGGAAGCAGCTGCAGTGGCTGCAGCTGTGGCGTGAACTCCTTTTTTTTTGAAACAGCCAGAATTTCTGCTAAGGACTCCTGCTGAGGACTGCCAGGGATGGGAACTGCGAAGGGCAGGATCTGCTGGAAGAAAGCTGTGTGGATGCTGAGCAGTTGCCATTAGTGAGGAGAGGAGGATCTTTGCCTGAGTTGCCTGTCCGCTTTGGAGGCTTGAGAATGTGGGTGTTTGCTACATTAACTACAAGTACCAGCTTCATAACTACTGTGATGGCTTTGACTTTCTGGTTTTGGGACTCAGTTTTCTAGTATTTGAAAAAATATTCTAGCTATATTTCCCCTGTAGAAAACCTATTATGTTTTGCGATTAATAACCATATCAGCATGTTTATAGTTACTGTAGGCATTGTGAATATTACATTGTTGATACAATGCACCCTCCTATGCATACATATGTAAGTATGTATATGTGTGTGTGTGTGTATGTGTGTGTGTGTGTGTGTGTGCGTATTTTCCCTTCAAATATCCTCATACTGAGAAAAGTCTCATGAGTTACAAGTATCATTTTTCCATGTAGGAATGTATATAATTCAACCTAAATAAGTTCCTTATGATTTTTTTTCCTATTTACCTTCTCATGCTTCTCTTGCTTCATGTATTTGAAAGTCAAATTTTTTGTTCAGCTCTGGTTTTTTTATCAAGAAATCTAAAAAATGAGCTTAAGGTGGTAGAGTCAAGATGGCAGCCTAGAAGCAGGGGAACTGTGCATTCCCCCCGTAACCACCTCAAATATCTATGAAATATGACTCAAAATAAATTTTAAAGCTCCAGAACCCACAAAGTAACAGAAAAACAAATCTCCCACTGAAGGCAGCCAGCGAGGCAGGTAAGCAGGAAGGGTTCATTACAACATGCTTGGATCCGAGCCAAGCCCTAAATGAACCCATGGCTTTAGCCCCAGGGTGGCCAGGATAAGCCATGGCTAGAGCTTTCAGGAGAGTGGATCACCAGAAGCTGTGGTGGTTTCCAGAATTATTGATCCATAAGCGCCAAGGACAAAGTGAAAGGTCAGTGGAACTCAGCTAAATTTGGGGGAGATGCTCCGACCATCTGCCCCCAGAGCTAGAAGTGGCTAAAGCAGCTCCCTTGAAGCTACCTCCACATGGCTGCTTCAGAGTGCCTGGCCACAGATTGCAGTGGGCAGAGGAGGAGCAAGCTACCATGCAGAGGCTAAGTGCTCATGCCTTAACCTGCCTGGATTGGGATTGCGGTCTAGGGTGGTGGTCCTGAGGTGAGTGACTAGTGAGCCAAAGCTGGTCAGGACTGCAGAGACAGCAGCCTCCTAACAGCTTCAACAGCTGCAAAACCCACAGTGATTTGGGGCAAAGTTCTCCCCTCTGAAAGCAAAGATCTACAGAACCCAAAATTCAAGTAAGCGACTGGCAACATGAACAGGCAAAAGAACAAAGCAAGAAGAGCAATCCAACTTTAGATTCCTTTTTGGGGGACAAAAAGGATCAAAGCTAGGAAAGGGAAGAAAACAGCACTATCAGAACTCCTGCACCAAAAGCTTCCTATAAAAACGTAAACTAGTTACAGGACATAGAAGAGCTTAAGAAGGGTTTTGAAAACCATACAAGAGAAATGGAGAAAAAATTGGGAAGAGAAATGAGAATGATGCAAGAAAATCATGAAAAGAGAGTCAACAACTTGACTAAAGAAAATAACACCTTAAAAATAGATTAAATCAAATGGCAAAAGAGGCCCAAAAAGCCAATCAGAAGAATGCCTTAAAAAGCTGAATTTGCCAGATAGAAAAACAATCTCAAAAGCTCACTGAAGAGAATAATTCATTCAGAATTAGAGTGGAGCAAATGGAAGCAAATGATTTTATGAGAAATCAAGATGCTATTAAACAGATCCAAACAAATGAAAAAAATAGAAGGCAATGTGAAATATCTCATTGGAAAAGCCATTGACATGGAAAATAGATGCAGGAGAGACAATTTAAAAATTATTGAACTTCCTGAAAGCATGATCAAAAAAAGAACCTAGAAATCATCCTTCAAGAAATTCCCAAGGAAAATTGCCCTGATATTTTAGAACCAGAGAGCAAAATAGAACTTGAAAGAATTCACCTATCACCTCTTGAAAAAGATTCCCAAAAGAAGACTCCTAGGAGTGTTATAGCCAGGTTCCAGTTTTCCCAGATCAAAGAGAATATGTTACAAGCTGCCAAGAAGAAACAATTTCAATACTGTGGAAACACAATCAGGATAACACAGTTATCTAGCAGCTTCTACATTAAGGGATCCCAGGGCCTGGAAAATGATATTCTGGAGATCAGGGAACAAGGATTAAAACCAAGAATGACCTACCTTGCAAAATTGAGTATAATGTTCCAGGGGAAAATATGATCATTCAATGAGGTGGAGGACTTTCAAGCATTCTTTTTTTTTTTCCAATTAACTTTTGTTTATTTTTAGTTTCCATCATTCATTTCCATGAGATTTTGAGTTACAAATTTTCTCCCCATCTTTTCCCTACCCACTCCCCAAAACAATGATCCCACTGTATACCTCCTCCCCAATCTGTTCTCTCCTATGTCCTCACCCATCACCTCTAGGATGTTCTGGTAGGGCAAGATGGACCTCCCTACCCAAGTGCCTGTATATCTTATTTCACAGTTGAAAGTAATTAATAATAATGACAATATACATATCCATAAATACATATACACACATATATATGTATGTATGTATATATATGTGTATATATATATATAGTTAACATTTGATTACAGAACTTTAAATTCTAGATTCTTTCCCTTCCTCCCTCATCATCCACCCCCCACTGGAAAGACAAGCAATACAGGCTATACATGTGTAGTTACGAAGAACATCTCCGCAACAGACATATTGTGAAAGACTGACTATATTTCCCTGCTTCCTATCCCACCTTCCACTTGTTCTATTCTCTACTTTGTCCCTGTCCTTTTACGGAAGTGCGTGCTTCTAACAACACTCCCCCTAACCTGCCCTCCCCTCCGTCATCAGCCCTCTAATCCCCTTCTCCTCTACTCTACTGTAGGGCAAGATACCAAATTTAGAGTGTATGCGATTTGTTCCCTAAGCCATATTCAATGAGAGTAAGGTTGACCCACTCCCTTTTCCCTTCCTGTTCTTCCCCTCCATTGGAACAGTTATCCTTTGCCTCTTCTATGTGAGATAATTAGCCCCATTCTGTCTCTTCCTGTCTCCTCTCATTCTATTCCTCTACCACTTCAGAATTTCACCTTTTAAAATATCATCCCTTTCTATTCAATTGATCCTGTGCCCTCTGTCTATGTACACATATATACACACACTCAGATATGTATTCATATGCATAGAAATACCCTCCCATATAGACATACGCATATGTATACCTATATATACATTAATATTCCCTTCACCTCTCTTCATACTGAGAAAAGTTTCATAAGTTACAATTATCATTTTTCCATGTTGGCATGAAAATAATTCACCTTTTATAAATTCCTTATGGTTTCTTTTTCATGTTTACCTTCTCATGCTTCTTGTATTTGAATGTCAAAATTTTCTGTGCAGCTTTGGTTTGTTCAGCAAGATGCTTGAAAGTCCTCCACCTCACTGAATGACCATCCTTTCCCCTGAAACATTATACTCAATTGTGCTGGGTAGGTGATTCTTGGTTTCAATCCTAGCTCCCCTGATCGCTGGAATATCATATTCCAGGCCCTTTGATTCCTTATGGGGAAGCTGCTAGTTCCTGGGTTATCCTGGTTATGTATCCATAGTATTCAAGTTGTTTCTTCTTGGCAGCTTGTAATACTTTTTCATTGATCTCAGAACTCCAGAATATGGGCAGAGCCAAGTGGCGGCATAGGAGCAGCAACACATTGCAGCTCTCACATAGCCACTCCTAAATGCCCATAAAATATGACTCTAAACCAATCCTCGAACTCCAAAACACACACAAATATACTTTCCATTAAAGTCAGCTCAGCTGCAAGGAACCATATCAGCACTGCGAACCGAAACCAGCCTGGCCTGAAGCCCTGGCTGAGCCCCAGAGGTGGCTAGATGGGAGGAGCCAAGGAGCCTTGGATTAGTGGCATTTGCGAGCAGCATTCAGAACTAGGTCAGTGGGAATTGCGAAATAGGGGAAGAAAAGCAGTCCGGCAAAAAAGGCCTTCAGGGCTGGAAAGCGAAAAGGCAGAGGTTTTGCACCTGCCTCTGCATTGCAGCTTCTGTACCCGCAGCCTGCAGACAGCAGGGGGACTAAACAATTGTTCAGAGGCTGAGTGCTCTCATGTTGAGTGGCCTGGATCCAGATCGCAGACTTGGGCCTCAGTCCTGGAGTCTTCATTATCCAGTGAGCCGCAAGTAAGTAGGAAAGGGACCCAGCACCTTCCTGAGAGCTACGGTAGTCAGGACGATCCCAGCGATGTGGGACAGAGCTTTCCCTTCTGGAAGCAGAGCCCAACAGCGATTTAAAAAAAAATCATGGACTGACCAACCATGAGTAAGAATAAGCATAAGAAGCAAAGTAAGAACAGCAACCAAACCCTAGATTTCTTCTCTGGGGAAAAGAAAGATCATGGCAAAGAGAGGGAGGAGGAGAGTTCAGCCAGAGCTCCCCCACCAGGGGCCTCCAATAAACATGAAGAATGCCTTAAAGCTAGAGATGAGCTGAAGAAGGACTTTGAAAACCAAATAAGAGAAATGGAAGAAAAATTGGGAGGAGGGATGGCAGCGTAGCAGCAGCAACATATTGCAGCTCCCCCATAGCCACCCCCAAATACCCATAAAATAGGACTCAAAACCAATCCTAGAACTCCAAAAGGCACACAAAGATACTTCCCACTGAAGTCAGCTTGGCTACGAAGAACCATATCAACACTGCGAACTGAAACGAGCCTGGCCTAAAGCTGCTGCTGTGCCCCAGGGGGCGGCTGGACCAGAGGAGCAGAGGAGCGGATTAGTGGCAGCTGTGAGCAGCGTTCAGAACTAGGTCAGTGGGAATTGCGGGGAGAAAAGCATCAGGCCAAAAGGCCTCCAGAGCAGAAAAGTGAAAGGCAGAGGTTTTGCACCCGCCTCCCCATTGCAGCTTCCCACTCGTGGCCTGCAGACAACAGGGGGACTAAGCGATTGTTCTGAGGCTAAGAGGTCTCGTGTTTAGTGGCCTGGATCTGGATCACAGTCTTGGGCCTGGGTCCTGGAGTCTTCATTATCGAGTCAGCCAGAAGTAAGTAGGAAGAGTTCCAACATATTCCTGAGAGCTATGGCAGCCAGGAGGACCCCAGTGATTTGGGACAGAGCTTTCCCTTCTGGAAGCAGAGCCCCAAAGAGATTAAAAAAAAAAATCACAGACTGAACAACCACGAGTAAGAATAAGCATAATAAGCAAAGTAAGAACAGCTCCCAAAGCCTAGATTCCTTCTTTGGGGAAAAGAAAGATCATGGGAGAGGGAGGGAGGAGGAGAGCGCAGCCAGAGCGCCCCCACCAGGGGCATCCAATAAACATGAAGAATGCCTTAAAGCTAGAGATGAGCTGAAGAAGGATTTTCAAAACCAAATAAGGGAAGTGGAAGAAAAATTGGGAAGAGAAATAAGAATGTTGCAGGAAAATCACGAAAAGAGAGTAAGCAGCATGACTGAAGAAATCAACACCCTAAAAAATAGATTAACTCAAATGACAAAAGAGGCCCAAACAGCCAATGAGGACAAGAATGCCTTAAAAAGTCGCCTTTGCCAGATGGAGAAAGAATCTCAAAAGCACTCTGAAGAGAATAATTCCGTCAAAATTAGAGTGGAGCAAATGAAAGCAAATGACTTCATGAGAAATCAAGATACTATCAAAAAGATCCAAACAAATGAAAAAATAGAGGGCAATGTGAAATATC
>CM053581.1:450596395-450617376 GCA_028627135.1 Pseudochirops cupreus
TGTATTTGATTGCTTGTCCTTCCAGTGGGGATGGGTGGTGAGGGAGGAGGAGAAAGAATCTGGAATCTGGAGTTCCATAATCAAATGTTATGAATGTGTATCTATCTATCTATCTATCTATCTATCTATCTATCTATGCAATTGTTATTATTATTATTGACTACATCCAACTGGAACTTGAGATACACAGGCACTGCAGTTGGGAGATCCATCCTGCCCTACCAAAAAGTGACATAGGAGATAGTAGACTGGTGGAGGGGGGACACACTGGGATGGCTGTTTTGGGGCAGTGGGTGGGGGAAAGATGGGGAGAAAATATGTAACTCAAAATCTTGTGGAAATGAATGATGCAAACTATAATAAAACTTAAATTATAGAAAATTAAAAAAAATAAAAAATGAAAAATAAAAAAAAGAAATAAATAATCTAATCATAAATAATGAGTGGGTCAAAGATTAAATCGTAGAAACAAATCAATAATTAAAATGAAAACATATCAAGGTTTGTGGAATGCAGACAAAGCAATACTTATTATATCTCTATGTGTTCACATTAATAAAAGAGAGAAAGTACAGATTAATCCAGTGGGCCTGCAACAAAAAAAAACATGAAAACTAGAAAAAGAACAAATTAAAAATTCTCAATTAAACACCAAAATATTGATCGTGAGAATCAAAAGAAAAATTAATAAGATTGAAAAAATGCATTGAACTAATAATAATAGGAGTCCTTTTTTTTTTTGGTGGAGTAGCCTAAAGTAAATTACTTTGTTTTAAAAGAAGCAAAAAAAAAATTATCAGCATCAAAATTGAAAAAAAAAAGATAAGTGCAACAGCAATGAAGATAAAATCAAAGCAATTATTAGTAGATATTTTGTTTAAGCAAACAAATAAAACTCATAATTTACATAAAATGGATGAATACTTACAAAAATTAATTGATCAGATTAACAGAAGAGGAAATAGAATACTTAGATAATCTTATCTTTAAAAAAAAAATGAAAGAAATGGAACAAGGCACAAATGTGATCCTTAAGAAAATCTCTCCAGGGCCAAATTAATTTATAAGTGAATTCTAAACATTTAAAGAACAATTAATTTAAGTACCAAATGCATTCTTTGGGAGAAAAAAAAGAACTAAAGGACTCATATTAAATCCCTTCTGTTACAAAAAATTATGGTTTTGATGCTTCTTAAGCCAAGAAGAGCAAAAAGAGAGAAAGAAAAAGACCATCTTCCCTAAAGTGTATTGTTCCAGAAAAATAAAATAAAATAACAGCAAGGAGACTATAGCAATATATCACAAAAGGCTTACAATGCAACCAGTGAAATCTACACTAGTAAAGTATGACTTGTTCAATATTATGAAAACTATAAGCAAAACTGATCATGTCAATAATTTTAAAATCCTATGATTGTATTGGTAGATGGAGCAAAAAACGTATTACTTGAAATGAATTTTTTTCATGAACAAAACTAATGTAGCCAAAATTAGAAGGAAAAAAATGAAACTGCAGAAAATATTTTATTAGAAAATTGTCTGACAAAGGTCACGTTTCTTTAATACATATGGAACTGAGATGAATTTATTTAAAAATGCCATTTATTAATGGTCTTATTAACCAGTCATTAAATTATCAAATGATATGAATGGTCATTTTTCATAAAAACAAATTAAAATTATTAGTAATCATGTGAATAAATTACCTAAATTACTACTAATTAGAGAAATGCAATTAAAACAACTTTGTGATAATGCCTGAAAGCCATGAGATTATTTAATATCACATGAAAGGAAATAACAAATTATGGAAAAGAAGTGGAGAAACAGTATTGTTTCAAATCATGTAGCCAAGTGGCTAGTCTCTCCCAGGAACATGTGACAATACTAAAGGACTCAATTTTCCATACATATATGGTGATCTGTGTTTGAGGCAGAATGGCCAAAGGATAAACATTGAAGCATGATAATTTGATTTAGGCATTAGATTGCAGTATTGTTGGTAGAAATGTGAACTAGTTCAACAATTCTAGAGAACAATTTGGAACTGTGCCCCAAAGGCTATAAAACTTTGAATAACCTTGGATCCAGCAATACTTAAATGCAACCCATATACTAAAGATGTTAAAGAAAAAAAAAAAGACCCATAGTGCCAAAATATTTGTAACAGACCTTTTTGTGGTAGGAAATAATTTGAAATAGAGTCGTTGTCCATCAATTGAGGAATGCTTGATCAAATTGTGGCATGTGATTGTGATGAAATACTATTGTATGATAAGAAAGGATCAGCACGGTTGTTTCCAAAAAAATCTGAAAAGCTTTATATGAACTAATGTAATGTGAAATGAACAGAAACAGGGGGACAATCTATATGGTAACAGCAATATTGCAATGACTGTCAACTGTGAAAGACTTACTAACTTTAATAAATACAATGATCCAAAACAATTTCAAAAGACTCATGATGAAAACTATTATCCACCTGCAGAGAGAGTATTGATGGACTCTGAGTGCAGAATCAAGCATATTTTTTCCATTTCATTTTCTTAGTTTTTTAAAAAAAATATGAGTAGCATAGAATTATTTTACATAATTTTACATGTATAATAGATATCAGATTGCTTGCCTTCTCAAAGGATTGGGGAGTGACTTATGGGAAGGAGAGAATTGAAAAGTCAAAATTTTAAAAAATATATTTTTAAATAGAAAAACAAAAGAAACAAGTCCATTTATATAGTAGAACTTCAGTGGACAAAAGATACTTAAAATGAAAATTATACTGAACATTATCTAATTTTTTGTTTGACTATTCAGAAGATATTTCAAAATCTTGCCCCTTTTTTTTATAGGTTCATCACTATGAATTCCAATTATCATTTTATAAGGGATGCAAGTAAATGGCACTTGTGATTTCTACTAGATACAATATAGAAGAAAACAAGTTTTTAAAAAAAACTATCTAAAAATAAAACAGAAGGAGAGCTTCAAAAAATATTTGTCATTTTAGTTTAAAAGTTGCTTAGAGGGAAATGTTAGAAGAGATTTATTCCAACATTTTCACTCTGTCCCTGACAATCACTTTTCAAAATTGTTTTGAATTTGAATAAATTCAATTTTATACTCTGATAAAATGGAAAAAGGCATCCTCCACAGTATTTGGTTAACATTATTACTTGTTTATAATATTAAGTTCCAGTTTTTAAAATTTTAGCATTCATTCTTGAGACTAATTGATCTTAGTAAAATTTAAGATTAAAGTTCAAGTGTACAAAATTCTGAAAGTATTAACTCCAGAAATATTCTGAACCATAAAACTACTAAAATATCTACCAGTCCTAAATTTTCTATCCCACAAATATGATGCCAAACTCATTTTCACATCCCAAAGACTTTAATAATTCATATGCTTTCAGTTTATTTATTTATCCACTAGCCAACGGGAATATTAATGGTAACTATGTAGCCCATCAGGTATGGATTTATTACTCAGTATTGTTTCAGATGATGTAGTCAAGTGGCTAGTCTCCCCCAGGAACATGTGACAATACTAAAGGATTCAACTTTCCATACATATATGGTGATCTGTGTTTGAGCCAAAATGGCCAAAGGATAAACACTGAAGCATGATAATTTGATTTAGGCATTAGATTGCAGTATTAACTCTATATTTGTTTTGGTATTATTCAGTTTCCATCATGTTTTACAGTTTAAGCATGCTGTAGCCTATTTTTATTCTTAATTGTTCCAAATATCGGCTTGATATATATGAGCCATGCATGTCAGATTTATGATCTCTTTCCTATACTTTTATGAGGCTTTTTAACCAAATTCCATTGTATCTGACTGACTCCCTGATGTCAAAGAGACATTCCCTTTAAAATATTCAACATTAAAATAAGCCAACAAATCATGCAAATGGCTCTCTTATACAGGGATGCCAGATTGATATGTGAAAAAAAAATGTTTTAGAGGCTGATTAAAAATATTATGGCACTTTAGAAACAAGCTATTCAAATTCAACCCAAAGGAACCATATTATGTGTCTAACACCACCCTCTAAGGTAAACTGTCATGTTAGTGGTTCATATCTCTTGTCCTTCTAACTATCTGCACACCCTTAATCAGTCAACATTGACTAAAGGACATGACACAAAATGAAATTAAGTACTGAACTGTAAGGTATCCTTATAACTTGAAAGACTTGTCCTTCTGGTTTAGAAATGAAATGGCATGAGGATGAATTCTGATTATGAGAAGTTTTTTATCTCTGATTGGAAGTTATTTTGTGAATTCATTGAATGAGCACATCAATGGTCTGACATTGCCTTTTCTCTTATTTTGCTTGCTATTCGTTCTTTTTTTTTATAATAGAATATCTTTTTTTTTAAAAATTATTTACTTTTAGTTTTCATCATTAAGTTCCACAATCCCTTGATTTCCAAATCTTCTTCGCTTCTGTCTCCTGCCCCCTTACCCTCTATGGCAGCATGTGATCTGATATACGTTCTAAAAATACCTTCACATTAAACATTACTCAAGTTGTAAAGAAGAATATAACCAATGGAGTGAACAACGAGAAAAAAATGGAATGAAACAAAATAAAACACAAAAGAGAGAGAGCAAGTAGTGTGCTTTGGTCTGCATTCAGACTGTTGCTCTTTCTCTGGATGTGGATATCCCTTTCTGTCATGAGTTTTTCTTGCCATTCATTCCAATGGAATCTATCTGTAGTCTCACAAATGTATGATAACAGTAATAACAATAACATAAAAATGCAGAAATAGGTATTTTATGATAGAAATACAAACACCAAAATATCCTAAATATTTCAACAAATTAACTCTACTGGAATCAAACCATTATTAGAGACAAAACCTGCCAGTAACTACCTGAAAATGTTGCTTCTTAATGATTTAAGGAAAAAAAAATATATATATATATCATTATGCCAATTTCTCAGAATATCCAAGATTACATGAAATTAAAAATTGAAACATAAAAAACGTAGTAGAAGGAATTAAAATCATGTGTAAACAGAACAAGGTCCACATAATTTCAGTTCTATATGCTACTAAAGACAATTATTATTAAAGTAATATTTATTATAAAATGTATATAAGTGCTTTAGTTTGCAATGTGCTTTATGTGTTATTTCATTTGAGCAGCCCCACAAAAATTGTGAGAGATGAATGCCATTATTACCCCCATTTCACAGATAAAGAAGACGAGGTGCAAAGAGGTTACTCTAAATTCAATAAAGATTCATGCGTTGAATCTACGTAATATGAGCTGACATTACAATACTCTTATTCAATGACAAAGAGCTGTCATTTTATCCCTGTACAAAATGGTGCCTACAGGATTATAAATAAAAGAATGATAGCATGATAGTGACTTATTCTGAAATCATATCTATCTGAAATCCTCCCAAAAGGTAATAATAAGATAATATTAATGTCATCATTAAAAAAAAAAACAAACAAAAAACGTGCTGAAGAACTTCTTCTAAAGTGAAAAAGAAAGGTAGCAAATCTCTTCTTCCTTGGGTAAGTCTTCCTCCATATTTATTGATAGGAAGAATTAAAAGTGCTTTAGATTTCTTCTGACTCCAGCCATAAATCCTGTTTTGTTTTGTTTTTATTTTCTTGTTTTTACTACTCTGAGTTGTTCAGAACAGATTCTGGCTAATGTCTTATCCTTCTGGTGCTGGTTCTTATTAGCATGTGGGTCCAATTGTAGAAGGTGCTCCCAAATGAATAATTTGGGATGGCAGCTGTTCTCTTCTCACAAAACTGAAATAGGGCAGCTGGATGACTGGAAGAGGGAGGCACACTGGGATTCTCTCTCTCTCTCTCTCTCTCTCTCTCTCTCTCTCTCTCTCTCTCTCTCTCTCACACACACACACACACACACACACACACACACATGCAGGGTGGTTCAATATTTCATAAATGGCAAGGAAAATGAGTTGCTGGTCCCTAATGACTTTATTTTAGAGGTCACATTCAATGAGGATACAGGCTAAAATGTGTGTATCCACTTATGCAATAAGAACACAATTAATAAATTAAGACTATTTTTGAAGCTTTGTCTCTCAAAATCTTCACAATATGACAGGTATAGAAAAAGTCTACATACTTTGCAATATCACAATTAACAACTGACATTTCATTTTCTAGTTGATAGGAATGACTAAGAAGGGTAGACACTGAATAACCCACACTTTACTGACAGGGATTTCATCCTGTACAAGAAGGAGGGAAAGAAGGAAGGAAGGAAGAAAGGAAGGAAGGAAGGAAGGAAAGGAGGGAGAAAAGGAAGAAGAGTTAGAGAAAGGAAGAAAGGAAAGAAAGAATAACAAAAAAAAGAAGCAAGCAAGAAAGAAAATTCATATTATTGAAACATAATCAAGCAAAACAAATTAATTCCCATATTGGGGAAATCTTGGTCTTGAGACAGCAATATTTTTCATCAGTCTTCTGTATCACGGTTGATTAAACCAGTGATCAGAATTCTTAAATTTTTCAGATTTTTGTCATTTAAAAGATAATATTGAAAACAATAACTTTTCTCCTGGTTCTTCTCATTTAGCTCTGCATCAGTTGGCAGAAGTCTTCTCTAGTCTCTCTGAAACTATTCCAAAGTTCATAGGCACCCTCTTGGTTTCCATTCTTTATAGCCATGTAAATATTTACAATTTTTATTTTAATGTTTAAGACCTTTTTCTCCTTGATATGTTTGAGTTGTAGGGTAGTGGTAGTAGTACTTGGCTGATGTCAAAAACTCTTTACTTATGGGTGGTGAGGGCCCATAATTCCAACTTGTCATCCAGAATTAAAGCATGAAGTTCAAGAGGACTGAAGAGTTGAAGGGGAAAATATTGACTTTAATTTCAGAAGTTTGCATTTTATTTCATTTCTTCTCTATCTAGTCCTTATATTAATAAGCTTTCCAGGCAGCAAAATGGCCTTATTTTACTAAAAGTGTGTATTGGAAAAAAAAGCAACTTTATAGACTAGAAAAGAACATCCCAGTAACTATGATAAAGAGGAGCTAGTATAAAGTTTATTTCTGTATCTAGAGTTTGTAGGCTTTATCCTCAGAACAATTTTCTTAATGATAATGGTAAAATATTTCAAGCCAGCTAGGGATCTAAAACTTAAACAGTTTCCTACAAATGGAGATGCTGATAATTTTAATCTATGTACTAGTATGAAAAGTAAATCACTTGAATTTCCTGTGCCTCAGTTGGGGACACACTTAACCTTCCTGATAAAGCTCTAAGCAGCAGATTTCATGCCTGGAGGACAATGCATAAAACATACTCTCAAATCAACATTAAAAGGCAAATTCATTTGAAGGGTAAGTGAAAGAGGGAGGCGGAGTTTACCTGAGGCTCAGCAGACAAGGGGAAAAATACAACATCTGTTAACCAGCAATGTTATCTAATAATGATTCTTGTTAGGTAGCCATGTAGGTGTAATTCTTTCTATATTGCTGAAGAAGTCCAAGTGCTGTTAGTGTCTTCTAAATTTCAGTGCTATTGGAAAACAAAACAAAACAAAAAACCTCAGTTGTCCCACCCTACATACAACTGTGTTTCAGTTTTTCCATACATAAAATGAATGTGAGATTTAGGTGGGGTTAGGCTCAAGGTGTCTTCCAACTCTAAATCTCTGATTTTATAATCTATAAAACGGAAATATACACAGCTCCTTTTCTCCATAGGTTTTTAATTTTCAAAGATTAACTAATAAAATAGGTGAGGTGTCTGAAGTGAAGAAATATTCTAGAAGAAATGAGTTATTTGAATTATTTTAAATTATATAATGATAACTTTATAAGCATGAATTCTGGCATACCAGTAATCCCCCCTCCCCAACCTCCATCTCTTGGAGATGATAGCATTTAGAACTGGAAAGGACCAAAGAAATCATTTGCTGCAACCAATTGTTCTACATACAGCAATTTGGACTATTCAGTTAAATATTGCCCATGGCAATATGATTCTACTTAGTTCTCCTTGCATTCACGAAGAAAATAGTTCTACAAAGATTATTATCATTGTGAAATTTCTAATAGCTCTTGCTTGTAATTTATATTCATGTCTTTTATAGATACCATGAACCCAATGTGTCCAATGAAGGCCACACTACTCAGGTCAAGGCACTCTCTCTTCATGTTAGAGAAACAAATCCAATGACACATGATGATGAAGAGTAGTATTCACAGGAATACTCATGTACAGATTACATCTGCCAAAAGTCCAGAAACGTGGTATCTTCTGAAAAGATATTCCCCATCTGTTTTCTCTAGTGGTTTTTCAAACAATCCATTTCAGTGTGATAGTTGCAGGACAACCACAAATAGGTATGAGTAGTTTATGTAGCTAGGGGAAGCTCAGGAAATGACAGCCTGCTGAGATCTGAGACAGCTTTAAGTAGCCTGGGGGGAGTGAATGTGCCTGGTTGCTAAGAGAGGAAAAAGTTACAATCTAATGAAATGAGAGAGAACATTTTAAATTATACAAAGCAGGTAATGGACTTGCACCAATTGCTTCTTTTTGATGTAAATTCCACACCAATGGTTAATTTATAAACTCAGTTCTATTTTAAATATTTTAAGTCAATTACTTTTCAGGGCTTTCAAGAGAGTGTTAAATGCCTTTAATCACAATATATTGGAGACAATTAAATGATGCCACATTTCAGATAACCCAACATGTGCTTGCAATCTGAACACTTAATTTAAAAAGAATCAGAACACAAAAAAGCACGTTCAGCTCATGGGAATTTGAGCATGTAATCTATATTTGGAACTCCTTGGCATATTTATTTTGCCAGTTTGGGCTTGTAGGCTTAATGATGCTCTTAAAGAAAAGAAAAGAAAAGAAAAAAAAATCAACCAAAAAATAAAAGTGCCTACCCCAATCCCATTTAAACAGCCCATTCAGCCTATAAACTGAAAAGGAAAAATTCTACTATATAATGTTTTTCATTTTATTTTAGTGTCACTGGAACAATAATTAAATTAATTTTTTTTTCTATTTCAACTGGAAATAATGCTTTATTTTTAAAATTAACAAGCAACAAGTCTAGACTAAGAGTATGGTTGAGACAGAATCATATATGAATTGTGCCTTTAAAAGAAGTATGATAAACATTATAGCATACTTTTCTTCTCAGTAAAAAGATTAATATTCACAGTTTCTGATAAAACTAGCTTTTGTGTCTCTTCACCAAGGTTTCATTAGATGTTATGTGTGCTTTTTTGGCACAAGGAAGGATGAATGTTAACCCCTTTACTAAGTGCAGCCAAGATAAGCACCAGCTTCTAATTATGGGGTCTCTTATAAAGATAACAAAGAAATTCAGAAATGAAAATCTTCCAAAATTCTAGAATTTGGGATTTGAGCATTCAAATTTTCCAAATTCCTACTCCTAATGGAAGTCCTAAATTTTCTTGTTTATATCTGATCCTGCTAGTGCCAAGAGACAACCCCAAGTTTAGTATTTAAGGGACAATTATCTAGTATTAAAGAAACCTCTTAAATCCTACTAGTAACCAAATGAGATTTTTTTTTAACTCCTTGTTATAAGGACAATTGAAAAAGCATTGTAAAAGCAAGAGAGAGGAGGGCTCTGAAACATACATTGTTTTTTTTTGTATGTGTGTGTGTGTGTATCCATATATGTATATATATATACATACATACATATATATATATATATATATATATATATATATATGGAGAGACAGACAGACAGAGATAGAAGTAGAGAAAGATACAGAGACAGAGATTTACAATGCGCTTTCCTCACACACACACAAACACACACACACAAACACACACACACACACACAATTCAGGTAAGCAGATTAATATAGTAGATATGATGATGTACTTTAAATCAAGAAACACTGCAGTTGAAGCCCTCCTAAGACAATAGCTATGTGAACCTGAGGAAGTTTATTATCTTCTTTTTTAAAAAAAATATTTTTATTTTGCTTTTTTTTTTTCAGGGCAATTGGGGTTAAGTGACTTGCCCAAGGTCACAAGACTAGTAAGTATTAAGTGTTTGAGGCCAGATTTGAACTCAGGTGCTCATTACTCCAGGGCTGGTACTCTATTCACTGTGCCACCTAGCCGCCCCAATTTATTATCTTCTTTAGACTTTGGTTTCATCATCTGAAAGATATGGAAACTAAAAGCAGTTATCTTTACGAGGTTGCTTCAAGGATACAATGAGATGATTCTCTCTCTCTCTCTCTCTCTCTCTCTCTCTGCAGCCCCCATATGTGTGCGTGCATGTGTGTAGGAATGTATATATACACATATGTATACATACACACATATATGCACATACAGTATTTTTCAAAATGTTACATAAATGTCAGATATTTTCATTTACATACAAGAAAAAACTGAAATATTCAATGTTTAAAGTTGAATGTGACTTTAGTAGTCTTCAAAGCCCAACTTCTATTCCTCCATTTTATAATCAATAAAGAAGCATTTAATAAGTACTTATAGGAAAAGAAATTGAGGCACAGAAAACTAAAGATATTTACTTGGGCGGAGATGTTATCACCACAAGCCCAGAGTTTTGTTTTGTTTTGTTTTGCTTTGTTGTTTTCCATTGGCCCATTTTATTTCAGGTAAAACATTGTACTTGCAACAAAAATGAATGCCTATAACCTAATCCCAGTGGATAATGAGGGTAACCTGAAGGACATCTGAAAACATTTTTAAGGAAATTCAAAATAAAAGAGCAGTTTTTGCAATTAGAAGAAATGTTTCATTTGGAAAACTCCAGAGTTTTCTATTTCTCAATAATAATGAAGACAAATTTGCGAGTCTAACCCTTCAATGTGCCCTCTTCTCTTTCTGGGAATAGAAAAATGGGGGGAAAAGTTGCTTCATAAAAGTTTCCTGTAAACTTTGATGCTGAGAGTCTGATATTGGGATTATGAAATTCTAGGAAAAAACATCCTTTGTTCTGTTTTGTACCAAACTTTCCAAATATGGTTTGTATCAAGAGATAGCTTTCTAAACTACCATCCAATTGTCCAATTTCCAGAGACAGCTGAACATTATAGCAACTTTTAAAAACAGAATATCATATTCTTTTCTAATTTTAATTTTTAGGTTGGAAAGAAGCTCTGATCTCCTCAGGAAGAATGAACCTGCAATTTTTTAATATTGAGAATGTGCAGGTGCGAAAACTGCCTCTAACCATATAGGTTTATACTTTTTTCTTCAACTGGTCTTCTTTCTTTTTTGGAGGGGGGAAGGCAAGGCAATTGGGATTAAGTGACTTGCCCAAGGTCACACAGCTAGCAAATGTGCCAAGTGTCTGAGGCTGACTTTGAACTCAGGTCCTCCTGAACACAGAACCAGTGCTCTATTCACTGTACCACATAGCTGCACCCTGGTCTTAGTTCTTACAGAGTTACTTAGGGCATTTAGAGCTAAAGTAACTGGCCCAGAGTGACAGCCCAAATATTTGCGCCAGAGGTAACACTTAAACCCATATATTCTTGGTTTGGAAATAGTGCCGTAAATACTACTCTACTCTGCAAACAGACAGACACATTGAAGTTTCTAAATATACACTTATGACCACTTTTAAACGTCCCAGTTTTTTCCATCTCTACTCTTTGAAGAACTATGCTATTCTACCACCTACTATCTTTTCTAATAGTTGAGTTTTCACCTTACATTTTCTGGATATAACCCTTTACTTCAGTTCTTGGTCATCTCCACACTATACTTTCAAAATCCCCTGTATATGTCGTCTTCAACCTTAAATTCTTGTGAGCAGGGACTGTCTGGCATTCTTACATTTTTATTCCCAGTGGGTAACACGTTGCCTGGCATAGAGTAAACACTTTTTAAATGCTTATCTATCTATCTATCTACCTATCTATCTATCTTTTTGTCTGTCTGTCTGTCTGTCTATCTAGCTAGCTAGCTAGCTAGCTATCTTTTTTTCATGACTTAGGCCTTACAAATGGGCAGCTTTTCCAAAACCCCACTTCCAATTCCAAGGCTATTTTGCCACAGTGGGGAAGAGGAGAAGTCACTGTAGCTTGCTATTTTGTCTCTTTCCTACCTACAGACTTATTTCTGGTGTCTATATTGATGCTGATTGCTCTTAGTTTTTTATGTCGGAAAAAAATTGGAAATGGAAAATAGGAAAAACCCTTTCAGGTTAGTGGTTCTTTTTTGGTTTTTGACATACTTTAAGCATAATATTTTTTTTTGGTACCTTAAAATATTCTACCACCAAGCAGACTGTCAAAAGTGAGGTATTCTGTACAACCAAGTCCCTATGTTTTCTCTGGGGCCTTTTTCTTACCTAGATGTATGTTTAATATGATAACAAGGAGAGCTTTTCATTCACAGATGTCAAAGTGTTTTAAATACCACATTAGACCATCTGGACCCAGTTGAACATTTGGAATATACTGTTTGAGGAAATGATATTCAGTCCCTTAAATTATAATTCTTCCTTAAGTGAAAAGACCCCATACTATGTAAACTAAAATACCACCAAAGTCAAAAATACCTTGAAATTTCCAGGTACAGGCCTGTCTAATTTAACTAACATGCTGAAGTCAAATAATTCCTCAGCATTCAAATTTTCATCATTTTATTTAGATAGTTCAGCCTGAGAAAATATTACTGCTAGAGTAAGCCCAATTGATTCTCTCCCCTGTTTTCTTTTTTTTTTTCTTTCCTAAGTGACTTGGTCAAATCCACTTGGAATTTTTTAACCTATGTGCAAAATTTTTGGCAAAATATACAAGATCTCACAACTCTGGTGCTTTTAAATGTCTCACATTATACATATAATATCAGGAAATGCTTAATCTCAAAAAGTGTACAATATGCCCTGATATATTGAAGAATTGCGAAATGAAAGGTTGATAAGTCTTGGTCAAAACCTCAGCTCATACTAGCAGGATTTGGGATAGTTAATGCAAGATTTGAATGACAAGGTACAAGGATAGGCAAGGCAAAGGTATTGTATTTGTTACCAGAATGCCAAGAGTCTTCTCAATGTATCCACTGCAAATTGAAATCACTAGCATTGCTCTCTTGGTTGACGTCATTTGATTTTTAAAAACTAGGACGTTATAAGCCCGTTATCTGGAATAAGGTTTTTAATTATCCTGACAATTCCATATACTGAATCATACTTATGTCCATTACTTGAAGATGAAAGAAGCTTGTTTATAGAGGTGTGTTAAAGACTGTAATATTAAGTGTTTCAGAATATACCTACCTTCCTTTGAACTGAGGGCAGGGAGCTATAGTCAGGAATGGATAAACTGGGACTAATTTTATGGAATGAAGTAGCACTTAGCACCTACTTTCCAAAATGGGCAAAAACTTCCTAACACATTTAAAAGCAAGAGACACATTTGATGTAAGGTTTGAATGAAACTCAATGCACATTATATGCCATAGGATTTATATGAAACCTTACTTAGTACAAGTATGTTGACAGCTGCTTATTTCCCCTTTCTAAGTCTGACTAGCAGTTTTTTTCTTTACTCTTCTTTCTTTCTTCTTCCCTCCCTTTCTTCCCTCTCCTTCCTCCATGCCTTCCTTTCTTCCATTCCCTTCCTCCATTCTTTCCTTTCTTTGTCTTCCTTCCTTCCTTCGTTCCTTCCTTCATTTTTCCCTCCCATTCTCCTACTCAAGTTACAAAAAATAAATTTCTTGGGTTGGATTTTTATTTTTCTTCTCTCTATGGAGTAGTAGTATATTAAGACAGTCAGGAAGATTAAGTGACTGCTACTTTGTCTGAGATTCCTTTTTCCCCTTCCTACTTACTTTGTATTATGCTCTACATGACAAAGAAATTTCAGCTACTTAAAGACATTAACTTCTTTTCCCCTCTAAACCTTCAATCATCAACACAGTATGGTGTAACAGTAATTAATTTAGCAGGTACTTAGCCCTTAGTAACTAAACAGGAAGGGGTTGGCTGAGACAGGAAGCCAGTGTGTGTGTGTGTGTGTGTGTGTGTGTGTGTGTGTGTGTGTGTGTGTGTAAGAAGAATTCCAGAGACAGAGAGTCAGAATCAAGAATTTTTACTCCTGGTGGAGGAAGAAGAATTGTTTCAGCATCTGGGATCTGGGCTGCTACTAGAATGAGAACTGAGTTGGAGTTTTCTATGGGACCAGAATCTGGCTGTTGTCTCCCAGAAGGCTGAAATTTCTTCTGGGTCCTAGAGCCAGCTGAATTTCTGGAGGACTGAAGAAGCATGACTGGGATAAGCCTTTGTTTGCTTGTGGCTTGGTTGATCCTTGAGTTCCCAGCAACAGAAGTAGTGAAGGTTTTGAGATGTGCTGGACACTGTGAACTTCAGTGTGTAACAGGAACTGCCTAGAGGACTGGATGAGAACCTGGGCACTGTCTGCCTGTGAATCCAGGTGACTGTTTGCTGGATTCAGGTAGAAGCTGGGATCCAGGGAATCTAAGAGACCACCCCAAGTCAAGATGAAGAAAAGGCCTCTCCCTGAATATTGAATGTGTGATGAAATTGAAGTTTACTAGACACAGAGGGGCAGAGGATTCAAGCAATTTTCTAATCATTATATTTAGTGATTAATGATTCTTAGTAATTGTGAATCTGGATAAGTGACTGATTAAGTTAACTTATGATTGTTCCATAAGTGGAATGTCGATTATTGTATTAAGAGATGATTGAATGATTAAGTAAGGAGGATTTCCCCTCTAGGGATACCAGATGATTATTCTTTTGTTCTTTGTTCTAAATACCGTGGCCACTTTGGTGAAAACTATGTGGCCATTCTAATGGTAAACTGCTGTTAATGCTATATTGTGATTTTCTGGGATGAGATGTAATGTTGTGAATATTGTACTGTGCCTTGATTTTCTGAAAAAGTTTGCCTTGATTTGTTATGGAATAAATGGTGTGTTCACTACACTGTGTAATCAGAACCTTAGAAGCTGTTCACAGTAGCATTCATTTGGGAAGTTGCTTATGCATAGTTTTACATATGGACACAATAAATGTCCTGTAGATTGAAAAACTAAAGGAACTTAATTTTCCCAGAGCAATGACATAAATGTGATCCATATTATTTTCTATTTATATGTCATTTAAAAATGTATTTAGGAAATATTATTAGATTTGTCCAAGGATAATATGATGAATTAATTCACACATACTGACTCATGTGTGTGTGTATATATATATATATATATATACACACAAATACATATATATATATATACACACACATACATATATATATGAGTCAGTATGTGTGAATTATTTCATTATTCACATTAATCAGTCAGTATGCGTGAATTAATTCATAATCACACATTTATATATATATACACATATATATTTATATATGTGTGTATATATACATATATATATCTAAACAGCATCTGTATCTATATCTATATGTGTATATATGTATATGTATGCACATATACATATACATGTGCACTTTGTATGTATATGGACACAAAACACACATACACATTGAGCCTTGGCCAGAACTGATCATTGAAATATTATTTAACCCCATGGCTTTTGGTCTTCTGCTTTCATAGCTGGGAGTGCACTAGTAAAAAAAAAAATAATAATCCTAGGTTTAAAAGAGATAATGTGTGATAGTTCTCTAAGCATTCTCCAGCAAGCTTATAGGGACTCAGTGAAAATGAGGAGAGGGTTTCTATCTATGCTATGAGAATAGCTAGCTTGCTGCCTAGATATTAAGGTAGTACTAGAACTAAATATCTACCTATCTATGCATATCTATATTGATACACATTTATATACCCATAAGCATATGTGTGTGTATATGTGTATATATATATATATATATATATATATTTACGTATATATATATATTTACATATATATATATACACATATTTATAGGTATATTTGTGTGTATTTACATACATGTGCATATACATATATGTATATCCACACATTTTACTGAGTCCCTATAAGCTTGCTGGAGAATGCTTAGAGGACTATCACACATTATCTCTTTTAAGTTAGGATTTTTTTTTTTTTACTAGTACACTCCCAGCTATGAAAGCAGAAGACCAAAAGCCATTGAATTAAATAATATTGCAGTGATCAGTTCTGGCCAAGGCACAATGTGTATATGTGTTGTGTGTGCATATACACACATATACACAAAAAGCACAAGTGTATGTGTATATTTGCATATGTGTATATGCATACACACATATAGGTGTATATATATATATATATATACATATAAATCGATATAGATATAGATGCTGTTATATATGTATACACATATACACATTTAGGTCAGCTCTACCTAGGACTCCTCCCAATGTTAAATGTTGAGTAGATTATTTTTTGGAGTCAAAGCAATACATATTTATTAATCATTTATGATGTGTCAGGCATAATGCTAAGTATTAGATAAAATAAAATATTTTTGAATGGTCCCTGTCATCAAATAGCTTACATTCTAATGAGGAAGGTAACATACAGACAACTATCTACAATCTCAGGCATTAGCTTTAGAAGTGACCAGGAATAACTCTTTGCCATAGGTTGGATTTGAGTTGAGACTTGAAGGAAGTCAAGGAATCTGGGAGTCAGTACTGAGGAGGAAGAGCATTTCAGGTTCTAAGGAAAGCCACTGAGAAGGCACAGAAAAGTAGGGAAAATAGATATATTAAGAAAGATGCCAAACCTATTATATGGGGTCAGGAGCAAGTAAAGTGTAGAAAGATTGGAAAAGTAGGGGAAAACAGGCTTATTAAAGATTTTAAAAGCCAAACAGAGATTTTTTTCACTTGTTCCTGAAAGTAAAAGAGTCTACTATAATTTCCTGAATAAAGAAGGGATATAATCAGACCTGTGCTTTCAAAGAACATTTTGGCAACTGAGTCAAGGATAGAAAAGAATAGTGGAAGATTTGATGCTAAAAGTCTAACCAGAAGGCTACTACAATCATCTAAACCTGAGGTGATGAGGGCCTACAGGAGAATGGTAGTAGTGTCAGAGGAGAGAAGTGGGAATATTTCAAGGATGTTTCAAAGGCGAAATTGACAATCCTTGGCAACAGAATGGAGATAGGGGATGAGAGATAGGAAAGAGTGGAGGATGAGTACTAGTTGTGGGCCTGAAAGACTGGGAAGATAACATTGTCCTCTAAAGTAAGAGGGAAATTAGAAGGCAGGGTAAGGTTTTGGGAGAAAATTTTAAGTTCAGTTTTGGAATTGATAAGTTTAAACAGCTACTAGATATTCATTTTGAGATTTCTAAATATGAGATTAGAGATCAGCTAAGAAGTTAGAACAGGATAGGCAGATATTAGAATCATTGAAAAAAGAGTTGTGAATTAAATCCATAGTTACTGATGACATCACCAAGTGAAATAGTATGAAAGACAAGAAAAGAGGACTCAGGATAGATCCCTGGAAGACATTTGTCATTAGAGAGTAGGACCAGGGTGTACATCTTACAAAGGAAACTAAGGAGGGGCAATCTGATACATAGGAGGACCAGAACATAATGATGTCCCAAAAACTTAGAGAAAAGAAAATATCAAGAAGAGGGTGATTAACAATGTCAGAGGCTGTAAAGAGATTGAGGAGAATGAGAATTGAGAGGGCGTTGGACTCAGCAATGAAGAAATCATTGATAAATGAAGGGAGCATGCTTTTTTTTTTATTATTTTGAAATGATGTGGGCAGAAAAAGAAGGGCCTAAGAAGAAGGTAAGAAGAGAGAAAGATGAAACACCTATTGTAGATGAGATTGGAGATCAGCTACGAAAGCCAGAAGAAATACAGTATGAAAGTGAGGATGAAAGGATCAAATGAGAGTTTAAAAATTTATTGTGTATTTCTTTATATGTATACCTGCTGTTTCCTCTGATAAAAAAGAATCTTTTTGGGGACAGGAACTCTTTTATTTTGACATTGTCTTTAATACATACACAGTATCTAGAGACTAGTAAAGTGCTTAATTATGTGCTTATTGGATTGCATTGATTTGGAAAAAAAATCATTAATTCAAGTAGTTTTTTTTTTCATCTTCTGAATATCTAACCAGTGAACATTTATGAAATTCAGATGAGATTTATTTTGATTTTTGGAATATGTATGAATCTTCTAAATGCAAAGGGTGTGAACATATGTGAAAGAAACTCCTTCCCTGCAGAAAAGAAAGACTGAAACTCTTTTGATATGCATCGTTTTTCTTCTGCTTTCATTATATTTTTAAACAGGAACAAAAGCACACTTTAAAAATCTTTGCCAAGAAAAAATAAGGAATCTAAAGGGAAGTTCATATCAACTTAAGACTATCCTATGGTTACAGCCTCTCTTGTTCCTTCTTTGTAATTTGACATTTTTTTTTTACTAATGCGTTTATTAATATATGTTAGAAGTTTTATTGATGATTTTAGGCATGAAAACTACATGAAGATTAGAAAAACCTATAATAAGAAAGTAAAAGTCTATGAGATGTATGACAAAAGACAAAACATAGACTGTTTTTAATTATTTAATTTTCCCTTTCTGAATTCCAAATAAATGTTTTTACTTATAATATTTTATGTTACCTTTTTTTCTTGAGGATTCTATGAAATATAGAAAGAAGAAAATGAATGTTCTTAATCATTCATCAAGCCAAAACTACCTAGGGAAGTAACAAATCAGGTATTGTAAAAAGCATAGATTTTAATATACTAATTACATCTTATACAACACTAACGACTTGTTTTGTTATATCTTATCTAAATGTTTTGTCTTTGCGTTTTTATCACAACTATTAAAAGTAGTCTTTTAATAATAATACTTTGTTCATTCCCATTACTTTATACCCCAGGAATGTGCACAAATACTATTTCACTTGCTTATAACAGCCTTGAACTCTCACTGGCAATTGTTTATATTTCCACTATATAGGTGGAAAAGTATAGAAACTGAAATACTAAAAAACTTTATATAAGACTCTTGCTACTCATTACTCTACCCATGAGAAAGGCTCCAAGACAAATAATTCACGATCAATATAAAATGGTAGATCTCAGCTGTATAGATGTTCTCACAATTATTCTTATACACTTTGGGTATTTATGCCTCTCCCATGTTTCCTACAACATGAGTTAGGAGTGGACCTAATTATCTATACTCGTAAATATTAGAGTGTTATCCCTCATTCAGACTGTCCAAATACATACACACAAACACAGAACATGAATATTCACTCCACCACCACCACCACTACCACCACCACCACCACCATTACCACTTAGGTAAAGTACTCTGAAATGAAATATTTAATTTAATGAATTATATACACACACACACATATGTACACATGTTAACATATGTATATGTATGCGTGTGCATACAGATACACATGGTACATACATATATACACATATATGTGTGTATATTATATATGTATATGTGTGTATGTATGTGTGTGTATGTCTGTATGTGTATGTATATGTATACACACGGAGGTAAATTCTGTTCCCTACAAACAACAGGAACAACAATTATACATTAACTAGACTTTTTTGTTTGGTTTCAATTTGCTAGTCCAATTATTCTCCCTCATACCTTAACACATTTAATAAAGATATGCTGTGATTATGATTTAGTTGGAGGAAATTCCATGTATCTAAGAAATAGTACTTTTTTTTTTCCTGGTCAAAAGGTCATTAATGGCAAAATAGGCAGTTTATAACTCTTATGGAATGGCACAGTGGATAAAATGCTTGGCCTAAAGTCAAGAAGACTTCGTCTTCCTGACTTGAAGTCTGGCCTCAGACACTTAAAACTGTGTGACTCTGGGCAAGTCATTTAACTCTGTTTGCCTCAATTTCCTTATCTATAAAGTGATCTAGAGAAGGAAATGGCAAATCACTCCAGCATCTTCCCTCCGAAAAGCAAAACAAATGGGATCACAGAGTGTTGGACACAATTAATATGATTAAGCAACAGTAAAACCTTATGGAAGTCTATTCATAGTATTTATCATAGTCAGTTTGCTCTTGTTTGATTATCTTCTCTTCCTGTTCTCTCATTAGCATGAATTTCTGAACCAGATTGAGGCTAAGACTTGTAAAACATATTATGCTCCACACTACATCCTTTCTGGAAACAAACAATATCTAGGACAGATAATTCCTTATCTAATAAATGCTTCACTATGTAAGCATAATGCCATTTGATGGATATAAAATTGAAATAAAATTTCCGCCCAATGTAAGTAAAATCAAATATATAAACAGAGAGACAAAAAAATGGTATATCTATCAGTAAATGTATGAATGGCAACATGATATTTTAAATATACTAAAACACAGATTATGAATATATTCTTTCTTGTTGAGAGAGAAAATGAAGCTAAAAATCCAACTGCATCTTTTTTCTTAAATACTACTAAAGTTTACTTAATAAGTAGAGCAATATTATTTATATAGAGCCTACTTTGTGCCAGACATTATGAATGTTATCTCATTTGATCCTCACAAGAAGTCTGTGTATCAGCAATGCAGTATTCACAATGCCTACAGTAACTATAAGTATGATGATATGGTTATTAATCACAAAATGTAACAGGCTCTCTACATGGGAAATATAGCTAGAACATTTATTCAAATACCAGAAAACTGAGTCCCCAAACCAGAAAATCAAAGCAACACAGTAGTTATGAAATTAGCACATGTAGTTAATGTAGTAAACACCCACATTCTTAAGCCTTCAAAACAGGACAGGCTACCTCAGGCATAGATCCTCCTCTCCTCACTCACAACAACTGCTCAGCGTCCAGGCAGCTTGCTCCCAGAAGCTCCGCCCCCCTCTCCCCCCACCCCCCTGCAGTTCCTGTCCCTGGCAGTCCTCAGCAAGAGTCCTTAGCAGAGATTCTGGCAGGCTCAAAGAAAAAGGAGTTTGAGCAGCCACTGCTGCTG
>CM053581.1:450617876-450638822 GCA_028627135.1 Pseudochirops cupreus
CAGTCCTCAGCAAGAGTCCTTAGCAGAGATTCTGGCAGGCTCAAAGAAAAAGGAGTTTGAGCAGCCACTGCTGCTGCTGCTGCTGCTGCTGCTACTGCTTCCAGTCACCATGGCACTGATGGTAGCTTGGTTCTGGCTTCCTCTTGCTCCACCCCTTCCTGCTACATCAGCAAGTTCAAGGGGCATGGAAGATCTTCAAATCCCAGTATCATTACACCCTGGAAGGAAGGTGATATTATTATCCTCATGTTACAGTTAAGGAAATTAAGGCAAATAGAGTGTAAAAGACTTAATTGACCTCAGAATTAATAAGTGTCTGAGGCAGGTCTTTTTTTTCCCCCTGACTTCAAGCCCAGTGTGCTATTCACTGTGGTACTTAGCTTCCTCTTATTTCACTCCCACAATATCCGTGATTTTGTTAGTGCAGGTTTTCCTTTCACTCTTGCAGATTTCAATCTCTTCATGACTTCATAGACAGTATTTGGGTATTACTGGAACCAACAAAATTTAGCATCCTACATCCAACTCCATTTTTCAAGTTCTTCTAACTTAGCTGTGTGTTTTCTTTTTAAGTGGTAGTCATATAATTAATCATTACTTTTGACATCTTTACATCTAGGAAAGTTCTGTTTTAGCATCTGCTTTGATGCAATAGTCAAAGTCACTTCCAAGAAGCAATAAGGTTACACAGTGAGTACTTAAGATGCTTAACTACTTTGAGACTGTTACCACATATTTTTATCTTTTGTTTGTAGTGGGAAAATCAGAGTAATTGGGGTTAATTGAGTTGCCCAAGGTCACAAAGCTAGTAAGTGTTAAACGTCTGAGGTCAGGTTTGAACTCAGGTCCCCCTGACTCCAGGGTTGGTGTTCTATTCACTGCACCATTTAGCTACCCCACCACATTTTAAAGTAAAGAAATCAGATTAAATTTCCAAAATTCCTTCCCTGTGATCCTATGATTTGTTATAAAAAAAAAAGAACTTCATTTGTATAAGTAACTCCCAACAAAGAAACTCTCTCTACCAATATAAATCAATAATAATAAATGTTCCTTAAGTGTCTACTATGTGCCAGTTACTGTGCTAAATGCTGGGGATTTGAAAAGAGGCAAAAATTTGTCCCTGCCCTCAAGGAGTTTATAATCCAATGGAGAAGAAAACATGTGAACAAATATATACAAAGCAAACTATATTATGTTATATTGCATTAACCATATTATATTAATTATTATGTTATATTGCATTAACCATATTATATTAATTACATTACATCACATCACATCACATTGTACCCTACCATACCATACTGTATTGTATCGTATTGTATCATATCGTATCGTATCATATCATATTTAAAAACACACATTTGTACACACACCTTATATATACACATATATATGCAAAGGCAACTACATATGTAATACACACACACACACACACACATATAAATGTGTATGAGGAATGGGAAATCATTAACAGAAGGAAGGCACTAGAATTAAGAGGGGGTTGTGAAAGACTTTCTGTAATAAATGAGATTTTATTTGGGACTTAGAGAAATTCAGGGACCTACTAGGCAGCAATGAGAAGGAAGAGTATTGCAGGTGTGGGGGACAGCCTAGGAAAGCACTGAGAGATGGAGGTCTTGTTCATGCAACAGCAAGTAGGCCAATGGCTTTAGATGAAGAGTACTTAGTAGGGAATGGGGTGTAAGAAAACTGACAAGGTAGATGGGAGGTCAGATTATGAAGGACTTTGAACATCAAACAGAGCATTGTGTATTTGATCTTGAATGAAATAGGAAACCACTGGAGTTTATTGAATCGAAGAGTGACATGGTCTTTACTGTGCTTTAGGAAAATCACTTTGGTGGCTGAATGGAAGATGGATTGGAGTAGAGAGAGACTTGAAGCCAGCAGACCTACCCGCAGATTACTGCAATTATTCAAGTATGATGTGATGAGGGCCTGCATTAGTGTTGTAGCAGTGTCAGAGGACAAAAGGGATCACTTTTGAGAGGCGTCACAAAGGATTTACAAGCATAGGATAGAAATTACACAACATAAAGCTTTTGAGAGTTGTCTAGAGCACCAAGTGGTGAAGTGTCTTGTCCAGAGATGAAAGCTGAACACAGATCTTCCTTACTCTGAGTCTTATTCTCCATTCTCTACCCTGTCATGAAATTAAAAGTTTAAGTCCTTTAAAAGCTGATATTTAAATAATGATTTAAAATTTGTAAATTACTTATATACATTGTACTATTTGAGGCTCACAACAACACTTTAAGATGGGTAATACAGATTTTTCTATCCCCATTCTACAGATACAGACATTGAGTAAAAGTGGGAAAATGAGTGCAATATTTGAACTCAGATGACCTTGGCTTCAGATCCAGCCCTCTATCTCTTCTGTCATGCTTCTTAAAATTTTATCTTGGACAATGGAATGGACTATACTATATCTTGAAGTTCTGCTTACTAGGCTTGTAGTAGGTACTAAATAAATATGTGTTGAAAACAATATATGAGATCTTTAACAAGTTAATTGGTACTTTCTTCTCATTTGCCTTTAGTTTTACTGGAGAAAAAGTAACACATTCTTAACTATGTTCACTTACTGAGAAAAATGATTAAAAAATTAAACCTTATAATTTTTTAAAATAAATTATAACTTTTGTGTTATTGGATGCTTCTTAGTTATCTTTTTTGCAGAAATGAGATATATACCTAAAAGAGTTTCCTATAATGGACATGTTTAACCATCCATTTTCCAACTTGACACAGGCTTAAGGGTACAATAAATTGCATCTTCACTGAGGACCTTGCCAAGATGCTATTTGTCCTCAAATGCCTAGTAGAGAATTCACAGAGTTATTTGGACAGGAACTAGGATGAAGAGGAGGAAGAATGTTCAAGTTATTTAAATGGCAGAAGTATTTTCTAAATGAAGACATATGTCTTCCTCATTTAGAGAAAGCCTGGGTTGGGTTCCAGATGAAATCTCCAATTTTACCCTTCATTTACTGTAACCTACCTACCTCATCACTATAACTATATAGGAAGAAAAACACTTTACATAATATAAAGTGCTAGAAAGGTTAGGCATTTTATTATTGTTTCAAGATTAAATAAACACAATTTGTAAACTGTTGAAGCCATAGGAGACAAATTCTTTCCCTCTGATTTTTGGTGAAAAAAATAAATTGTAAGAGGGATACACAGACATTCTAGGGAGTAGAACTTGAGTAAAAGTTTAGCTAACCATAAAAAGAAAATGAGAAATATTTATCAGGATGCTTATAAAACTATCATTTTGTTATATAGACAGTTTTTAACTTGTGTAGATCTGTTCTCATTAGTAAGTGAACTGATTCCCCTCAAAAGGGGGAAGTATCTAGCTGGGACTATGCTTCACACCCAATCTACTCAGTCTCCAGGAATCAGCACATACCTGGTCATTTTGCCCTCTGTCTTACTTTGTAACCAATACCTCTCTCTCTACCATCATACTCTGCCTCTTGCTCTTGCTCTGGAAAAAAATAAATCCAATAGATATTACTACTGTTACTGGGAAGTGCATGACATTCTTCTCTCTTGAGGTTTTGTTTACAATACCTGTGATTCTCCAGACCTAGACTCTCTCCTCTGGCCATCATTAACCTATATGTCTTCTAGCCCCTTGTCTGTGTCATGGTTCCACATCTGGTCCAAATATCACTCAGAATCTGAGGGTTCAATCAAACCATCTGTTTAATAAAATATATGTTCAAATGCCCACAGTACCAAGGGAAAGAAGTTTCCAAAATAGTTAAAAAAGAAAAGAGGTTAAGGGCAGTTAAAGCTACAGTGCTGTCTTGAATGAATTATTCCACAGAAAACAAATCCTTTCCCATTTCCTTCATTTTCTGGCACTCACTGACACCTGACTTCCTCCTGATGACATGATATTCCTGGCTACCTTATCAAACACTGGTTTTACTTCCACTCATTTCTCTGACTCATTCAATGTGAGGGAGATAGAATACTCCTTGCTTCCCCATTGCTACTTCCAAACTCTCTTTCTAGCTTTATCACTTACTAACTTTTCATCCTTTGAGAGTCACCCAATCCATAATGACTAGTCAATCAAAATTCTAGTAATTATGTTCTACTGACCTCCAAGATAGTCTTCTTTCCTTAATGATTTTAGCACTAGGCTCACAGGCTTTCTCTTTCACCCAAATTCTACTCTCATACTAGGAGACTTCATCATACCTAATGATACTCCCTCAAACACCTTTACTTCTCACTTTCTCAACTTCTTCATATCCAATGATCTACTTTCTTTAAAATCAATATATACCAAACTATACTAAGTGTCTCCCTAAACTTTTTCCTCTTAACTCCCTATTACTGTTAAAGTTACCACCCTTCTCGTAGTCACCTTGTTTCACAATACAAATGTCATCCTCCACTCTTTACTGACTCTTACCCAACTCCATATCCAGTCTGTTGCCAAAAGTTGTCACTTTTACCTTCATAATATCTCTTGTATACTCCCCCTTTTCTCTTGTGATACTGTCACCGCTCTAGTACAGGTTCTCATTACCTCATACCTGGACTGTGGTAAGGTCTTTCTGGTTAGTCTCCTTGCTCCAAGATTCTCCTCATTCCAGCTCATCCTCCAACCATCTGCCAAATCAGGCTTCCCAAAGTATAAATCTGACCTTGTTACCTCCCTCTCCAACCCCATACAAACTCAATAAACTCTAATAGTGCCAAATTACTTCATAGATTAAATACAAAATCCTCTGTTCGGTGTTCCAAGCCTTCCATAACCTTCCTCCACCAATATCTTTCAAGTCTCCCCACATATCACACTCTGCCATATACTATATGATCAGGAACACTGGACTCCTTGCTTTTCCTCTCAGCAAACACTCTATCTTCTGATTCTTGGCATTTTCAAAGGTAGTCCCCCATGCTTATAATTTACTTCCTTCTTATCTCTATCTCTTGGCTTCTTCCTAGTTCTAATTAAAACCTTACCTTCTACAGGCAATATTTCCCAATCCCCTTTGATTCTACTGCCTTCTTTTTTGTGGAATATCTACAAGTTTTCCTCTACATGGAGTCTCTGGACATACTGTTTTTGTTTTGTTTTTTTTTTTCATTTTGTCTCCCCCATTAGCTGCAATATTCTTAAGAACTGAGACTTTTTTTTTGCATTTCTTTGTATTTTCAGTGCTTGATATGGTGTCTAGCACAGAAGATATGCTGGATAGATATTTATTAACCAACTGAATGACTGTGACCAAAGAGTTTAAGGCCAAGGGAAAGTAGTAAAGCAGAGAGGGCAAGGCAAGAAAAGGAGAATAGAAAGGTTTGAATATTCAAGAATATAGCACCAATGTGATGTTCGCAGGGCCTACAGTGGCTATGAATATGCTGGTGTAGTTGTGAATCACAAAATGTAACAGACTGTCCACATTTATTCAAATACCAGAAAGCCGAATCCCAAAACCAGAAAGCCAATGCCATCATAGCAACCAAGAAGTTGGTATATCTAACCAATGCAATGAACACCAACATTCCCAAGCCTTCCCTTAGTCAGACCTTCAAAACAGGCCCTCTTAAGCAAAAATGCCTCTTTCAGTCACACTAGTTGCTCAGCCTCCAAGCTGCTTGCTTCCGGCAGTTTTGGCTCTCTCTTCTGTTCCTTCCTATTCCACCCTTCCTGTTCCATCCTTTCAGCAAGCTCTCCCCCTCCACCCTCCACCCCCATCTGTAAAGAAGGCTGAAGGAATAGGATTAATAAGTAAGGATATGATGAGAAATAGAGTCATGGAAAAGTAACTAAGAAGAAGAAAATGGTGTTTGTCAAGGCCAAATGAGTTTTATTTTTTAAGGTAGCTGGCTTAAATTGATGGTAAAGCAAATTAGTGTAGTGTATTAGTAGGTGAAGCTGATGGGGTACAGGCTCTGGGAACCCCCTTGAACTATCCTTGAATCTTCCCACTTAATCTGGCATTCCCTTGAGGCCATAAGACTTTCATTTTCTCTATGCCCAAATCTCTGTTTCTTCCAGATTGCCTCTGGCTCCAGCCCACCCTTGATTCTTGATCCTATCAAAATCCCATTCTTTTGTTTCTTGGCATGTGATCTCTGGTCACCTCAGTCCCATCAATATCCTCCTTAGACCTCCCTTCAAATCCTCCCTGAACCCCTCCTTCAGTCACCCCAGACTACTTGGCCAACCCTAGATCCCTCCCATAAACTTAAATGTGTGTATATGTGTGTGTGTGTGTGTGTGTGTGTGTGTGTGTGTGTGTGTGTGTGTGTGTGTGTATGTGATCTATCTTGTCTCTATGAAGGCACTCAGATTCATTCTGACCTGCTGGTCAATACAAGATTCACAGGGACTGACGTTCAATCTGCACCACTGTCATCAGCAATATAAATGATCAGATTCCCTAAAGAGTCTTCCCAATATGATGGATCTTTAATAAACTTTGCTTTCACTTGGATGAAAGAAGCTTGGGTCAATTTCATTTGGAAAGGACCCATTTGTTGCTATTTCAGGGTCCTAGCACCCCTAACCTCAACAAAGCCAATTTATTAACACCACTTCTGGAATATTTTATGAATTTCTAAGTGCCACCATTTGAAAGGGTAGTGATAAGTTTGAGAGCTACAGAAGCAGACTGTAGGACAGTGAAAATTCTTGAGAGTGCCTGCTATACAAAGATCAATTGAAGGAAATGGCAATGTTAGAGGAGAGAACACTCACTGAGAAAATAGTATCTATGTCCAATATGTAAAGAACTTTCAGGGAAAAGATGGATTCGACTTTGTCTACTCAATTTGAGAGGACAGAATCTGAAGCAGTGGGTAGAAATGGCAAAGATAGGGGGATAGGTTAAAGGGTGGAGGGGATATAACCAACTTCATAAAAATTTTAGAGCCCACCAGAAATGGAATGGGCTAATTTTTAAAGTAGTGGGTTTGTACTCAGAGGACTTTAAGCAAGGGGCTTTTTGTTATATATGTAATGTTAGAGAATTTTTATCAAGTATGGTTGAGCTAAAATTGATATGATATCCCTTCCAAATTAAAAAAAGGGGGGGCTTTTGTGATCACTGATTTCTTCATTCTATATGAAAGTCACTATAATTCCTTGCCAGTAACCTTTTCCCCACTCTTACTTCTGGAGTCTTATGGATTGCTCTAAGAATTCCCTACCAACTCTATCATGAACCCACCTTCTATCCTTGTATCCTGAATTGCCTGTCATATTCATTTTCCAGAGGTTATCAATGTACAAAGAAACGTAAAACTCAAATGCATTATTGAAAAGGGCTACATTTCAAGAGTGAGAATCAAGGCTAGTATTAGCACTTAGCTCAATTCTACTTTCTGTTAAAAAAAAACAACTTTATGAGCTAGTCTAGAAATATGCCACTATTAACAATGTTAATCTGTATAAATATCATCTAAATTTCAAACAATATTACAGATGAACTTTTAAGTAAAAAACCTGTTCATAAGTTTAGGATTGCCTATATTAAATTTAGAGCCACAGTACATTAAAAAAATTCCTATTTTTTTCATTGAATTTACTTTTTAGCACTTTTAAATTTTGCTCCAAATGGAGATACAAGCTGCTGAACTTTAAGAAATCTAGCATCTCTTGGTTCTGCCAATTTACAAAAAGTTAAAAATGTGAGTAGGAAAAAAATCATTTCATTTAAAACAAAATTTAATCTTTTTGTTGTTCATGGTATAAAGTAAATTCAAAAATCACTTATTTTTAAGGAAAGGAACTAAGAAAAATAAGAGAGAATACCCTGCTACCCAATACCTTCACACCTCAATGAAGATGACTTTATAAAGAGTTTTGTATGTTTCACTTTCTATTTTGGTTTCATTGAAAGACAAGACCTTAGAAAACATCTGTCATAATCCCTACACCAATGACAGAGGCACTGTGAGGGCACTTGTAACTCCAAGGGTGGTTATGGGTATCACGACATAGGATACAGTGACTGGCTTGTACCATTTTTTTCTGCCCCTTAGCACCTGACTGATGCAGACAAAGCTGAAGATTACCCAGATTGGGTTGGCGTGGTTTATCAATTAATCTTTTCTTTTTTTATTCCCTCAACTCCCCGCCCTATTTCTGTCTATAGATTTTTTCCAACCACAGCATATTGCAATAATTAGATCACTTTTTATGTTAGGAAAAATATGGCCTTCAGGGACACATGTTTTATGGAAGCAAAAATTTAATAGTATAGTTATAATAGCTCAGAGCCCCCATTTAGGAAAATCCCTAACATTGAGTTTTAAGGACTCCACAATGCCTGCTTCAGCTACCTTCAAAGGCTGTTGGAACAAATTGTCCTCATCTTTCCATGCCACCAAGTGAAGTCTTCATATACTTGGGAGTAGACATCCCCTTAACTCAACAATGTTTTTGAGGCTTGTCAGCTAACCTCAACATATTTTAGTGTGTCTTGAAAAGTGGAGAAAAAAAGAGGTACAAAAATTAAGTGAATAAAACAGCTCCTAAACAAGAAGAATTTGCTGGGGCAAAGTCAAGATGGTGGAGAAGCAATGGCTCACCTGAGCTCTCCCCAAATCCTTCTGAACACCTTTAAATAAAGCCATAAAACCATCCCTTGTGTGATGTAATTTTTCCAGCCAAACACAGAAGGTCATTACAAAAGTTCTGTCACACCTGGGAGACAGGAAAACATAGTACAGCATGGATTGAGACAGCACAGACCCAGACCCAGAAAACTAGGCGTGAACATGAGGAACCACTAAATAAGTTTTCATTTTTTTAATCTCTTTTAGGAGGTGATCAGCAAATGATTTTAAGGTGTATTTTACATTCTGTATCTATAGATATCAGTTTTAAAAAATAATTTCTTGAAATATGATGTTTAGGTTATGTTTTTATCCTCACTTTGATGTAATCTAATAACCCCCATTTTGAAATTTATTTCATTAAATAATTCTTAATAAGTAAAAATTTTAAGCAGTTATTTTTCTTATTTCACATTCCAAATTCCCTCCTACTCACTTTTCCCTCCTCCCTTCTTGAGAAGGTCAGCAATTTGATGTAGATTACACATGAGAAGTCATGCAAAATGTGTCTCTATATTAGCCATGTTACAAAAGAAAACAGAGACCAAAAAAAAAAAAAGGAGTAAAACAAAATGTTTTGATCTGCATTGAGACTTTATCAATACTTTTTCTGAAGGTGGAAAGAAGTTTGCATCATTAGTTCTTGGAGTCCAGTATTTTTTTTTTAGATTTTATTTATTCTTTTTAGTTTTCAACATTCATTTCCACAAGATTTTGAGTTACAATTTTTCTCCTCATCTTTCCCCTACACCCTACCCCAATATAGCAAGCCTACTAAATGTTCCTTCTCCCAATCTCTTCTCTCTTATATCCTCCCCCATCACCCTCCTAACTTTCTAGTAAGGCAAGATGGATTTCTATACCTAAGTGCCTGTATATCTTATTTCCCAGTCACATGTAAAAAAAAAACAATTTTTTTAAACATTTGTTTTTAAAACTTTGAGTTCCAGATTTTTTTTTCCTTCTTCCCCCCTGACCCAATCCCCACTGGGAAGATAAGTAATTTAATATAGGCTGTACATGTGTAGTTACACAAAACATTTCCATAGTAGTTTTATTGTGAAAGACTAACTATATTTCCCTTCATCCTATCCTGCACCCTATTTATTCTATTTTCTTCTTTGATCCTATCCCTTTCCCAAAATATTTGCTTCTAACTATTCTCTCTCCAAATCTGCCCTCCCTTCTATCATCCACCCTGTTATCCCCTACCCCCCTACTTTCCTGTAGAGTAAGATACCCAATCGCGTGTATATTATTCCCTCCTTAAGCCAAATTTAGTAAGAATAAGATTGTCCCATTCTCTTTCACCTTCCTGCTCTTTCCCTCCATTGTAACAGTTTTCTTTTGCCTCTTTTATATGACATAATTTACCCTAATCTATCTCTCCCTTTCTCCTTCTCCAATCAATTTCCTCTCTCATGTCTTAATTTTATTTTTCAGATTCCATCCCTTCATATTCAACTCATTCAACTCATATATACATATATACATACATATATATAGATATATCAATACATACATATTCCCTTCAACTATCCTCATGTTGGGAAAGTCTAATGAGTTACAATTATTGTTTTTCCATGTAGGAATATAAATAGTTCAACTTTTATAAGTTCCTTATGATTTCTTTTTCCTGTTAACCTTCTCATGCTTCTCTTGCTTCTTGTATTTGAAAGTCAAACTTTCTGTTCAGCTCTATTTTTTTCTTCAAGAATGCTTGAAAATCCTCTATTTCATTGAATGACCATATTATCCCCTGAAGCACTATACTCAGTTTTACTGGGTTGGTGATTCTTGGTTTTAGTCCTAGCTCCTTTGACCTCTGGAATATCATATTCTAAGCCCTCCAGTCCTCAATGTAGAAGCTACAAGGTCTTGTGTTATCCCAATTGTGTTTATGCAATACTCAAATTGTTTCTTCCTGACTGCTTGCAGTACTTTCTCCTTGACCTAGGAACTCTGAAATTTGGGTATAATATTCCTAGGGGTTTTCTTTTTGGTATTTTTTTCAAGAGGTGATCAGTGAATTCTTTCAATTTCTATTTTGCCCTCTGGTTCTAGAATATCAGGGCAATTTTCCTTGATAATTTCTTGAAAGATGGTGTCTAGGCTCTTTTTTTGATCATGACTTTCAGGTGGTCTAATAATTTTTAAATGATCTCTCCTGGATCTATTTTTCAGATCAGTGGTTTTTCCAATAAGATATTTCACATTACCTTCTATTTTTTTTTCCATTTGGTTGGATTTGTTTCATAGTATCTTGATTTCTCATAAAGCCATTAGCTTTCAATTACTCTAATCTAATTTTGAAGGAGTTATTCTCTTCAGTGAGTTTTTGAAATTCCTTTTCCATATGGCAAAAATGCCTTTTTAAGCCATTCTTCCCCTCACTGACTTTTTGGGCCAATTTTGCCATTTGAGTTAGTCTATTTTTTAAGGTGTTTTTTTTTTCTTCAGTGTATTTTTGGATCTTCTTTAGCAGGCTGTTGACTTGCTTTTCATGATTTTCTTGCATCATTCTCATTTCTCTTCCCAATTTTTCCTCCACTTTTCTTACTTGATTTTCAAAATTCTTCTTGAGTTCCTCCATGGCCTATAACCAATTCATATTTTTCTTGGAGGCTTTTTATGCAGGAGTTCTGACTTTGTTGTCTTCTTCCCACTCCATGCCTTGATCCTTATTGTCACCAAAAAAGAATTCTGTGATCTGTTCGTGCTTCCCCAGCTTGCTCATATTGCCAGTCAATTACTTGACATTTGATCTCTTTGTCATGGTAGAACTCTGCTTCCTGAATGGAAAGAGCTTTGTCCCAAATTGCTGGGGCTTTTACAGCTGCCTAAGGTATTAGGAGGGTGCCCTCTCTACAGCACCCACAAACTCTGGATCACTGGTCACACACCTCAGGATCACCATGCAAGACCATGATCCAGATCCAAGCAGGTTAAAGCAAGAGTGATTATCCTCTTAATGGTTGCTTGGTCCCCCTACAATCAGCAGGCCAGGAGCTCTTGAGGCAGCCAAACAGCTGTGGCAGCACTGACACCATGTCTCTGCTGCTTCTCACCCAGGGGATAGGGGCTGGATCATGCTCTTCTGTTCTCTATTGTTCCAACAGAGTTCCACACTGACCTTTTACTTTGTCTTTGCATTTTTGGGTTGAGGGGTCTGGAAACCACCACAGATGCTGGTGATTCACTCTCCTGAAATCTGTTCTGGCCACTGCTATTAGGGGCTGCCATGGGACCATAACTGTGGCTTACTGGAGACCTCACTCAGCTCCCAACTTGGTGCAACAGCCCCTTCCTATCTGCTTGCTGGGTTTCCTTCAGTAGGGGAATTTGTTTCTCTCTGTCACTTTGTGTGTTCTGCAGGTCTCAAGTTTGATTAAAGTCATTTTTACATGTCTTGGAAGTGATTGGAGCTGGAGCCCATGCCATGTTTGTGCTTCTACTTCAGCCTTCTTGGCTCCTCCCCCTCCAATAATTCTTATATGGCTTCACCTTGATATATTTTATAGATGAGTTGTTTTTCTGATATCTCAAATTTTCTTCTATTTTTTCCAGTCTTTTGACTTTGTTTTATTGTTGATATCTCATGGAGTCTTTAGCTTTCACTTGCTAAATTCTATTTTTTAAGGAATTATTTTCTTTGTTAAATTTTTGTACTTCTTAAGCCACTAAAAAGTTCTGCTTTAAAAAAAAATATTTTTCCCCAGTTGGAAATTTGAGTTCCAAGTTCTCTCCCTCCCTCCATTCCCACCTACCCCACCCATTGAAAAGGCAAACAATTTGATTTGCTTCCTGGCTAATATGAAAATTTATTTTGCATGTCTGTACATGCATAATTAAAATTACATTTCTTGCCTTTTCTGTAGGAAGGAGAGGGGTTGGAGAGAGAGAGAATGCGGAACTCAAAACTTAAAAGAAAAGGAGTACTTAAAATCAATAAATAATTTCAAAGGAGATTCAAAAAGAAGAAAAGAAAACACAGTTATTCATCTTCAGATTAATACAGGCAGAATAGTCTTTTAAAATTTTATTGTTTTCAAATTATCTGTAAAGACAATTTTTACCTTGCTTTTTGTATTTTGAATTCCAAATTTTCTCCCACACTCCTTCCCCTCCCGCATCATTGAGAAGGTGAGGAATTTGATAAAAGTTATGTTTCGGAATTCAAGCAAAACACATTTCCATATTAGCCATGTTGTGAAAACAAACACAAACAAAAAAAATAAGAAAAATGAAGAAAGTTAGAAAGGAGCATGTTTTTATCTTCATTTAGATTCAATTAGTTCTGTCTCTGGAAGTGGGTTGTATTTTTTCATATAGGTATTTCAGAACTTTCTTGGATCTTGGAATTTCTGGGCATGGCTAAGTCATTTACAGTTGATCATCGTACCACATGTCTGTAATGGTGTAAAATGTTATCCTCACTCTACTCATTTCACTTTGCATCAGTTCATGTAAGACTTGCCAAGATTTTCTGAAAGCATCCTGCCCACTGTTTCTTATAGCACAATTGTAGTTGATCAGAATAATATACCATGACTTGATTAACCACTCTCCCAATTAATGGGCATCCCTTCAGATTCCATTTTTTTTTCTACCATTAAAAAGAGTTGCTATAAATATTTTTGTTCATGTGGGTCTTTTTCCTACTATTTTCTGATCTGTTTGGGATACAGACGTAGCAGCAGTGGTATTGCTGATCAAAGGGGCCACATAGTTTCATAGCCCTTTGGGCTTTAAAAGCATAGAAGAATTATAACTAATGGGGAAAATCATGAGGAAGAAAAAAAATAAAACAAAACAAAAAATAAAACAGTCTTCTTCATTCTCTATTCTGACTCCATAGTTCTTTCTCTGGATGTGGTTAGCATTTTCCAAATTGCTCTCCAGAATGGTTTGATCATTTCACAATTCCACCATTGGTGCCTTTGTGTCCCATTTTGTTTTCCACATCCACTCCACCATTTATTATTTTACTTTTCTTTCCTATTAGCCACTTTGATAGGGCTAAGATGATTCTTCTGAATTATTTTAAATTGCATTTATCTAATCAATTATGATTTAAAGTATTTTGCACATGACTACACATATCTTTGATTTTTTCACCTGAAACATGCATCTTCAAATGCTTTGCACTTTATCAACTGGAGATTATTATAATTTTGAATCAGTTTTCTACATATGTGAGATATGAGACCTTTATCAGAGAAAGTTGCTCTAAAAATTTCCCCAGTTTCCCACTTTCCTTCTAATCTTAACTGCATTTATTTCATTTGTGGCAAAACTGTAAAAAAAGTTAATGCCATTAAAATTATCTTAAATTCTGTAATGTTCTCTATCTCTTGATTGGTCATAATTTCTTCCTTTATCCTTTAAATCTGACAAATAGACTATTCCACATTACCCTGATTTGCTCTGTGTCTAACTCATGTACCCATTTTGATCTTGTCTTGGTATATTGTATGAGATGTCGGCTTTCCAAAATTCTTTCCAGTTTTCCTGGCAGTTTTTTATCAAACAGTGAGTTTATGAAAAGGACCCACTTGTACAAAAATGTTTATAGCAGGTTTTTTTTTTGTGGTGGCCAACATCTGAAAATTGAGGGAATGTCCATCAACTGGGGAATGGCTCATTATATATGAATATAATACTATTGTGTTATAAAAAAAATGATGAACAGGCAGTCTTCAGAGAAACCTTGAAATACTTAAATGAACTAATGCTTAGTGAAGGGAGCAGAACCAGGAGAACACTGTACACAAGTAACAGCCACAGTGTGAGAGGACTAATTTTTGATGCAGTTAACCCTTCTTAGAAATGCAAGAATGTAAAACAATTCCTGAGGATACATGATGGAAACTGCCAGCCACATCCAGAGAAAGAACTTTGGAGTTAGAATGTGGAATGAACCAGACTGTTTTATTTTTCATTTCATTTTATTTTTTTTTCTTTCTCATGATTTTCTCTATTAATTATAATTCTTCTACGCAACATGACTAAAGTGAAAATATGCTTAATAGGAATGTATGTGTAGAGCCCATATCAGATTGCAAGCCATCTTGGTGAAATAGCAGAGAGGGATGAGGAGAAAATTTAAAACTTATGGAAGTGAATGTTGAAAATTAAAAATAAAAAAAAAATAATCACAAAGAAAAACAGTGAGTTCTTGTCACAGAACTCTGAATCTTTGCCTTTATCAAACACAAGATTAGTATGGTCTTTTCCTACTGTGAATTATACACTTCATGTATTCCTCTGATCCACCACTTTTTTTTTTAAAGGCAGTAACAGATTATTTTGGTGATTAATTAGTTTCTACGTAGTTTAAATGACTAGACCATGTCCACATTTTTAAAATTAATTCTCTTGTTATTGTTATTATTTTTTAATTCGCTTATTGTTGTTTAGTCAAAGAAGCCACACCATTTGTTCCTCCACATAAATTTTCTTTTATTACTTTTTCTAGTTTTATGAAATTATTTTTGGTAGTTTGATTGCTATTACCCTGAATAAATATGGTATTTAGGTAATTGTATTTCATTTTGTTGGCTTGGCCTACCCTTGACCAATTAAAATTTTTCCAGTTGTTTAGATATTGATATGACTTTATGAGAAAAGGTTTTAGAATTGCATTCATATGCTTCCTGAGTTTGTCTTGGTAGATATGCTGCCAAATATTTTATATGGTTTAAAATTATTTTAAATGGAATTTGTCTTTCTAGCTCTTTTTTGTTGGCCTTTGTTGGCACTATATAGAAATGCTGATGATTTATGGGAGTTTATTTTATATTCTGAAACTTCTTTTAGTTGTTAATTATCTAAAATGTATTTTTAGTTGATTCCCTGAGATTCTCTAAGCATATCACCATGTCATATGCAAAGAATGATTGTTTGGTTTCCTCATTGCCTATTCTAATTCTTTCAATTTATTTTTCAACTGTTTACATTCCTACAAGGAAAGATGATATTAGTAACTCATGAGACCTTTCTCAATATTAGGCTAATTAGGAAAGATAGATAGCTAGAGAGAGAGAGAGAGAGAGACAGATGGGTGGATAGATAAAGCACAAAGGGTGAGTTGAATATAAAGGGTTCATATCTAAAAAATAAAATTAAGGTGTGAGAGAGGAATATGTTCATAAAAAGAGGAATGGAGAGATAGAATGAGGTAAAATTATCTCACAGAGGCAAGAAAAAAGGTTTCACGGTGGAAGGGAAGAGGAAGGAAGTGAGAGGGAATGAATGAACCATACTCTCATTGGATATGACTAGAGGAGGAATAACATGCACACTCAATTAGGTATGTAACTGTACAGGAAAGCAAAAGGGAAAGGGATAATAGGGGAGGGGATGATAGAAAGGAAGGAAGATTGGGGGGGTGGTCAGAAGCAAACATGTAAAAAGGGACAGGACAGAAGGAGAAAATAGAAAAGTAGGGGGGCAGGGTAGGATGGAGGGGAAATATAGTATTTTGCAACATGAATATTACAGAATTGTTTTACGTAACTGCACATGTATAACTCATATTGTACTGTTTGCCTTCTCAACGAGGGTGGGGGAGGAAGAAGTGAGAGAATCTGTAACTCAAGGTTTTCAAAACAAATGTTAAAATCATTTTTATATGCTACTGGGAAGTAAGATATGCAGGTAATGGGGTATAGAAATCTCTCTTGCTCTACAACACAATAAGGGGGATGTGTATGAAAGGGGGGTGTGATAGAAGGGAGGGCCAACTGGGGGAAGAGGTAATCAGAATGCATGCCATATTGGAATGGGTGTGGGGAAAGATGGGGAGAAAAATTTTAACTCAAAATCTTGTGGAAATGAATGTTCAAAATAAAAAATTAACAAATTAAAAAAAAAAAAAAGGAGAACACAATCCTGGACAGTAAGCATCCCAGCAAGACAGCAGCAAGCCCCACCTCACCAAATCAACAGGAAATCCTGAGCCCCAGTGCAGTGCAGCTGGCAAAGGCCAACCCCAGGACCCCACACATACCTTAACATCATTAGGGGAACACGCAGACTCAATCTCAGAGAACCACAACATGCCTCAATTTAGCACTTGGAGGGCAGTTGTCCTACAGTGACTGGACCTTCATGTGCAATCAGGGTAAACAGACTTTATCCAAGGACCAGAACTCCATGTGTTTTAGTGTGGCCACAGGGCAATGCAGAAAAAACGCTACCTGGCCTCAGCACATGCCAGACACCACCACTAGGACTCCAGCTCACAAAAAGGTAAGTTGCCAGACTCCACCAGCTTGCAGTCACCAGCACCTGAGGTCCAAGCACACAAAGCCAGCTGGCTCCCAGCATAAGAAGCTTGGGACAGAGCACTCTGTGGTCCAGCAGCAGAGTTCAACTTTAAAAGTCATGAAAGAGGCAAAAAATGGGCAAGAAGCAAAAACAAAAATTGACCATGAAAAGTTATTATGGTGACAAGGAACATCAAAACACAAACTCATAGGAGGACAACATTGACAATGTACCTACATCTGAAAACTCAGAGGGGAATATGAATAGGTTTCAAGTCCAGAAAATCTTCTTGAAAGAGATAAAGATTTTAAAAGTCAAATAAGAGATGAAGAAAAACAATGAGAAAAGAAATGAGAAGTATGGAAGAAAGAGTTACCAGCTTATAAAAGGAAGACAAAATTGGCTGAAGAAAATAATCTCTTAATAATACAATTGATCAAAAGGGGAAAAAATTAATTGAAGTATATAACTGCTTAAGAAGCAGAATTAGACAAATGGAAAAGGTGGTACAAAAGCTCACTGAAGAAAATAATCCCTTACAAACTGGAATTTGGCAAGTGGAAGCTACTGATTCTAGAAAGCATCAAGAATCAGTCCAACCAAATCAAAAGAATAAAAAAAGTAGAATAGAATGTAAAATACCTCATTGGAAAACAACTGATTTAGAAAATTGAACCAAGAGAGACTAAAAAAAAAAAAAACTTGGACAGCAACTTTCAGCACATTATCAAGGATAAATAGTTAAATTATATGTTTTCAGAGGAAGAAATTAAAGCTATCTATAGCCATTTGAAAAAAATGCTCTAAATCACTATTTATTAAAGAAATGCAAATTAAAAGAATTCTGTGGTACCGCATCACACCTAGAAGATTAGTGATGTGACAGAAAAGGAAATGATAAATGTTGGGGAAGATGTGGGAAAATTGGGATACTAATGCATTGTTGGTGGAATCATGAACTGATCCAGTCTTTGTGGAGAGCAATTTGGAACTATGCCCACAGGGCTGTAAAAAAGTGATACCCTTTGATGGATCAATATCACTTCCAGGTCTGTATTTAAAAAAAAAAAAAGATGATAAAATGGGAAAAGAACTCACCAGTAGAAAAATATTTATAGCAACTTTTTTTTTTGGTGGCCAAGAATTGGACACTGAGTGGCTTTTCCATCAACGGGAGAATGACTGGACACGTTGTGAATTATGAATGTAATGTAATACGATTAGGCTATAAGAAAGGAAGAGCAGGTGGATTTCAGAAAAACCTTTGAAAACCTACATGAACTAATGCTGAATGAAGTGAGAAGAACAAGGTGAACATTGTACACAGCAACAACAACATTGTACAATGATTAAACTAGGATGGACTTAATTGTTTTCAGCAATAAAATCATCCAAGACAATTCCAAAAGACTCCTGATGGAAAATGATATCTATATCCAGAAAAAGAAATATGGGATCTAAATGGAGATTGAAGCATTTTATTTTCTCTCTCTTTTTTCTTGCTTGTGATTTTTCCCATTTCTTCTGATTCTTATTTCATAACATGACTAATGTGGAAACAAATTTAATATGAGTGTACATGTATAGCCTATATATGTACATGTTCACATGTAGTTTGACTGTCACATTGTGGAAGGGGGAGAGGGTGGAAGAAGGGAGAAAATAAATTTGAACACAAAATCTTATGAAAGTGAATTCTGAAAAATAAGTAAATAGATAAATAAAAGACATCATTAAAAAGGAAAAATAGCGAAAAGGAAATCAGAACTACTTGCATTTAATTAAATTCAGCAAACTCATAAAAAAGAAGATCCATTCCAATATACTCCCGAAATACATCATCTCATCTTTGCTGAAGTTCTATAATAAGGGGGAATTCACTCTACCTACCAACATAGTATATTTACCTTATAGTCTAATTGTTAGACTTTTTTATTCTTGACATACTATGATGACTACATTTTCTTCTTTTTTTCAACCAACTTTTAGTAGTTTAATCATTCCTTTTAGTAATGTTCTCTGAGAGCTGAAGATAAAAAATTCTAATCCATATTCCATATTCCAAGTTTTATTGTACTTTCAAAGTAACTATTATGTCTTCTGTGAACCTTCTCTTTTTACAACTAATTACCCTTGTTACATCAACCAATCTTTCCATAGCATAGCCCTTCCAGTTCATTTAACATTTTAGTTGATGTCTTTCACATATGCCCCATCAATAAATTTTGTAAAATATGATACTCAGAACTGAGCATAATACTCCAGGTATAATCTAACAGGAACAGGGTTCAATAGGGTTATCATATATTTATTTTTAAAAGCTATGCCTCTCTCCATCCAGGTGAATATATCACTATATTGGCTCATAATGAATTTTAAATACCCTGAAATCTCCATTTTTATTTACAAATAGCTACCAATTTTTTTTTCTGTCCTATACTTGTGAAGCCAATTTCACTTTGCATTATATTATTGCTACTGTCATAGCAGCAGTTTTTATTTCTTCTAGTAACTTCATTTAAAGATTTTTAATGCAATTTCACAAGCTGAAATTTTACCTAAATTGAGGCAACTAGTGCAGAACTGAGGTAAACAGTAAAATACTTAATCATCAATCCCACAGACTACTTCATGTTCTGATGAAATTTAAATTTTAGGCTCTTAGCAGATTGTAATAGTATTTAGGTTGTTATCAAATCCTAATTCTAATGCCATATAAAAGTCATCTTTGTTTAACATTTCAGTAAAGGAATAAATTATCTTTCCCATACATTGTTGTATTTGTACATTGAGTTTATTTTTGCTTTCCACAGCTTTGGAGGTGTCTCTAGACATGAATCATAAGTCAAATTGTCCTCTGGGGACACAATACCTGGAGTCTTAACAAGTAAAAAGGTACAAGAATAAATAGCCTCATTCCTGTAGGGAAAGCAGACATCCCCTGTCTGAACCCTGTCCTAAACAAATGCCTAGGTACAGGATGATATTGAACAGGGACAGAAGTTGTAGTCCTTCAGCTGCTGTAGAGCTAGTTGTGGTTCATAAAGCTTGTAGTAATGTTTCCTTCCCAGCTTTGCATTATACAAAAATTTGATAGGTTTATTACTTTTCTCTTTGTGCAACCTATTGGCAAAAATGTTTAACATCACAGATCCTTGGTCCATTCCACTAGAGACCTTGTACCAGCTTTGCAAATGATTTTCAATGAATGCTTTTTGAATGTGGCCACTCAACTTGTTCCAAATACACCAAATTGTGTTATCTTTTGGTCTATATATACCTATATTTTCACTTAGGACAGTATGAGATACTTTTTCAAACACCTAGCTGAAATCTAGACAAACTATATTTACAACATTCCCCTCATCTTCCTGCTTATTAATTTAGTCAAAAAATAAATTATGGTTATTTTAGTATGTCCTGTTCTTTATGAATCTCAACTAAATCTATATGAAATCACCTTCCTTTTCTAGATCAGTTATCATGTCTTTAATAATCTTCTCTAGAATTTTGCTAAGAATCAAATCTAAGTTCATGTACCAGGAGTTCTGAAAACTTCTTACCCAAGTTTCTTAAAATAGGGGCAATATTTGCTTTTCACCATTCCAGTAGTACTTCTTCTTATTTTCATGATCTTTTACATATTACTGAAATTGCATTTATCAGCCATGTACTCCAGTTTTTCAGTCACTAAGAACTTAGTCCATTTAGACAAAATGATATGAATTCTTTGGACAAATGAATTCATTTACACACTTAGTAAGTATCTGATGCTAGATTTCAATTCAGGTCTTCTGACTCGAGATGCAGCATTCTATCTACTATGCTACCTAGTAGCCCCAAGAAAACAGTGAAATAATCCCTTTCATCAAAGAGCCTGAGCTTACTGGTGAAAGAATACACACACTCAGAATCCCCAGATCAAGGAGAAGGTATTGCAAGCTGCCAGGAAGAAACAATTTGAATATTGTGGAAACACAATTAGGGATTACCCAGGATCTAGCAGCTTCTACATTAAGGGATCGAAGGGCCTGGAATATGATATTC
>CM053581.1:450639322-450676694 GCA_028627135.1 Pseudochirops cupreus
TTTTGGGGTGGCTATGTGAGATCTGCGATATGTTGCTGCTGCTAAGCCACCATCTTGGCTCCCCCCCCCCCCCCGCAAGATGAATTTCTATACCCCAATGCCTATGCATCTTATTTCTTGGTTTCATGTAACAACAATTTTTTAACCTTTGTTTTTAAAACTTTGAGTTCCAGATTCTCTCCCTTCTTCCCTCCTCACCCACCCTCACTGGGAAGACAAGTAATTTTATATAGATTATACATGTATAGCTATGCAAAACATTTCCATAGTACTCATAATGTGAAAGACTAACTATATTTTCCTCCATCCTATCCCAGCCCCTATTTATTCTATTTTCTGCTTTGACCTTGTCCCCTTTCAAAAGTATTTGCTCCTGACAACCCCCTCCCCCAATCTTCCCCTTTCTATCCTCCCCCCTCTTATCCTCTTCCCCCACTATTTTCCAACAGGGTAAGACACCTAACCAAGTGTGTATGTTATTCCTTCCTTAAGCCAAATTCAATGAGAGTAAGATTGATCATTCCCTTTCACATCCCTGGTCTTCCCCTCCATTGTAATAGCTTTCTCTTATCTCTTTTATGTGGGATGATCTACCCCATTCCTTCTCTTCCCCTCTCCTTCTTGTAATATATTCCTCTCTCACCTCTCAACTCTATTTTTAGGTATCATCCTTTCACATTCAACTCATTCTGTGCCCCCTACATGTGTATACATATATACACATATATGCATACATATGTACACACATACACCCAAATATTCATGCATATGTATTTGTATATACAAACATATTCATACATACTCACGTATACATGTACATACATATATGTATATTTACATATACACACATATATATTCCCTTCAACTATCCTAATACTAAGAAAAGTCCCATGAATTATCTATGTTACCCTCCATGTAGGAATGCAAACAATTTGACTTCAATAAAGTTCCCTATGATTTCTCTGTCCTGCTTACATTTTCATGCTTCTCTTGATCCTTGTATTTGAAAGTCAGGTAGGGTCTTTCTAATAGCAATGTAGGTCTTATTATTACCCCACTTTTCCGGATAAGGAAATTGAATCAAACATAAGTTAAATAACTTACCCAGAGTCACACAGGTAGCAAATGTCTGGGGCTAAATTTGAACTTAGTTCTTCCTGACTCCAGGTCCAGCACTTTACCCACTGAGCCAGCTAGCTGCCCATCTAACTGCTATGTAAAAATATAAAATTATTTGGTGTCATTTTTTTCAAACTCTATGTGCCCATTGGTACATCGGAAATATTAGTTGAACCCTAAATCTCTTTTGAGATTTGTAATCATTTGGAGTCAGGAAGACTCATCTTCCTGAGTTCAAATCTGGCATCAGATACTAGCTGTGTGACCCTGGGCAAGCCACTTAGCCCTGTTTGCCTCAGTTTCTCTATTTATGAAATGAACTGGAGAAGGAAATAGCAAACCACTTCAGGATCTTTGCCAAGAAAATCTAAAATGGAGTCACAAAGAGCCAGACATGATTGAAAAAATATCTAAACAACAAACAAAAAATCTCTTTTAAAAGCCTCCCTAAGATTTCACTGTATCCTTCATCTACATGAAACTTTGCTGATCAGTGATTAAAAGGTCATTCTAAATATTTACCTAATGATCAGAAAATAGCATGCCATCAATTGAAAGAGTAGATTTAGAGCTGAAAGGATCTTTCAGTGGTCATTTAGTTGGGCTTCCTGCTCCCATCTCTTTTACCAGATATAACAGGAATTGGTATATGTTTATGAAATGGATGATCTCCTCATGGGCATGCTCAAACAGTTCTGTTTAAATAATGATCTATCTAAACTCCATTCAGTGCTATCATGGGACTGTCTCAACTAAGAGAACCTCCAACATCATACCCTATTCTGCATAACTATTTGCCCAGCAGTTTCTTTCCTAGGAGCTGACTTTCCACTCTAACCATATTTTTTGATAATGATCTTTCTTGAAAAGCCATTCCTTATTTTCCCTTCTCCCTGGAAAATATAAATGTCAAGCTCTTTAATATAAGTTAGAGAATAAAGCCTCTTTCCTCCCTCCTCCCCCATTGTGTGAAAATTCCAAGTCATCTCAACTTAAATAATGATTATAGCAGGTTGCTTGCTCTACCCCTCCTTCTATTTTGGTGAAAATTTACTTTCTTGACTTATTTCCAAAATAATTTCCTTTCTCAAGGGCAGAAAATCTTTGATTGACATTTATTTTCTGCACAGTTTTGAGCTCAGTGGCCAAATACATCATGATAGAAATAAAATTATTTGGCAAGACAATTGCTCCTGCAGCCTGGAAGCCTGAAGCCCCCTATTTATCTCTGATTCCATGAATGTATGGCTCTCTTGACCCACATGGTATCTGTGGTATTTATTTTTGAGACCAATGTAAGACAATGTTTATATTTATTTAAATTTTTACTTTTTATACCTATTTATTTCTACCTATTTAAATCTTACTGTACTGAATTCAATATTTTTGTCAGCAAGTATTTTTTTTATTCTGACTTTGTTATCTAATGTTTTAATTACTCTTCCTAAATTTATGTCATCTACAAATTTGTTGAGTATACTATTGATGCCTTTATCTTAGTTATTGCTAAAATTATTAAACAGAGGATCAAACTTAGATCTCTAGAACAATCTAATAGAGTGCTGGCATCAAACTCAAATAGAAATGATGGCTGCTAAACTGTACATAAGGAAAGTAGGCAGCAAAGTGGATAGTGTTCTGGGCCTGGAGTCAGAAAGACTCATCTTTCTGAGTTCAAATCTGGTCTCTGATACTTAAGAGCTGTGTTATCCTGGGCAAGTCACTTAAACCTGTTGATCTCAGTTTCTTCATCTATAAAATGATCTGGAGAAGGAAATGATATAACCACTCCAGTATCTTTGCCAAGAAAACACTAAATAGAATCACAGAGAGTTGGACATGACTGGTATGAGAGAAGGAAAACAAAATAGTTTTCAGAGTTCTTTTAGAAAATAGGAGGAAACATTGTGTTTCTCCTATGCTAGGTAACTTCTCCCATTTTCCACCATTTTTTAAAAGATCACAGAAAGTGATGGTGAGGGAATTGAGTAACTGATCAGAGGAAAATTGAAGGTATCTCTTTAATGGTGCTGAGGCAGAAGTCTCTTGCTTTGCTTGCAGTTGGATGTGGATCGCAGTTCTGCGTGGTAGTCCTGGGGTGAGAAGGAATGCTGGCATGGCAGAGCTTGTGACTGGAGTGGAGAAGAAACATTCCTTGCAGTTTCAAAGCAGAAAAGTGTGCTTGTGGTCACTTATAGACCAGCACACAGGCCAGTAGAAGAGTAAACAGCTCTCCTTTGATCATATCATCTTGGAAGAACTAAAAGTTTACAGGTTCCTAGAAGGATCTCTGAAAATAGCTACACAAAACCCCTGAAGCTTGGGACAGTACACCCTTCACACTGGATGAAGAGTCCAACCTTAACAAAGTTAAAAATTCAAGTAATGGTCTGGGAAAATGAGCAAACAACTGGGAAAAAAATCATACTATAAAATTTTCTTTGGTGACAAGGAAGACCAAAATGCAACCAGAAAAAGACAACAAAGTCAAAGCTCCTACACACAAAGGAAATATGAATTGGTCACAGGTCATAGAAGAGTTCAAAAAGAATTTTGAAGCTCAAGTAAGAGTAGAGGAAGAATTGGGAAGAGAAATGAGAGAGATGCAAGAAAATCATGAAAAATTAGTCAAGAGCTTGATGAAAGAGATACCAAAAAAATAATAATAATAATACTGAAGAAAAAAGAAAGATCATGGAAAGTGACTCTGCATTCATAGTTTCCTTTTTTCCCTCATCAGAGTGCATTCTCTATGTGTATGCAAAATTTCATTTTGGAGACCTTTCTTTTCAGTGATGACTTGCCCTAAAATTTTATACCTATCCTTTCTCTGAAAACAATCCAATCTTCTCTCCTAAAATCTATGGAACCACTGGCTTTTCCCTTCTACTCTATCACAAATTTTAATGTGATGCATTTATTTCTCTTTAAAGTTCCCATGATCTTCACCCCATTAACCATCTCATTTTTGTTGATAAGATGATTCTCATGTCAAGAACAAATTATAATCCTTTGTCCCAGAAAACAATTTGACTTAAGGTTAGGAATTCATGAAATTGTGTTTAGCTTGGAATGAAAATTAATTTTTACCACAACAAAATATGAATTGCCTACTATCTTCCAGTCACTTTGACTGTAACTAGAGGCAATATCATTTTAAAAGAGTGAAATAATGCTCATTTTTGTGAAGCTGGAATTCTAACGGAGGAAGCAAAGCCATTGTTTTCTACTCATTTTCTACACATCCTGTTCTTTATTATATTTACATTTTGAACCCAAAATAGGTTTTTGGTGCTTAATTTTGCTGAGTGGAATTTTGTTTTCTACCTTATCTGCATGTTTTATTTTCCCAAATACTTTCTACTTTTCCTAGATATTGTGTTTACAGCAATCTTTTTTAAAAGAAAACTCTCATCAATTCGCTTCCTTAGAAAATTCCAATTTCTCATTAATATTACTGAAACAAAATCCAATATTCCCATAGTGGTATTGAAGCTCCTCCATGATCATGTCCCAATTTATGTTTTCACTGTTTTCCACTATTTCTCCACATCTACTTTTTCTCTGATAGAAGTGAACTAGTTACCATTTCTTCAAATATATAACTGACATTTCTGTTTTGTTTACTTGACAACTTGCCCATCATTCTTTAAAGGCCAGATCAATGTCAACTTCTCTGTAAAACCTTTTATGATCTTCCAAGTAACCAAGTAATGATTTTCACCACTTTTATATTATGACAAACTGATTATATATCTTATTATATTAATAGAATTTTGCTTATAATTAAATTGTGTGCATGTGTAAATGTCTGTATATATGCACACATATATACAAACACACACATTTTGATTATAAGCTTATTGAGGACAAGCACTCTAGCCTGCTTTTCTTGATACCCTTCATAATATCTGATAAAGTCTTCCTTAAAAATGGAGGTACTTCTTTTTCACTCTTCATCTAGTTCTTCCATTCACAGATATTTAGAGTGATCATTAGTGTGTACTGTCTTGCCCCCTGAAACCAAAAAAGCAAGAAGGAAATGTTGAGAAGGAAATCTTGACAGTATAAGACTCCATTATTCTTCATTATTTTTTTGCCCCTTCCCTAACTCTAGTACCTTTTCTTCTTATGTAGTGTGGAAAGAATTCAAAAAACAACAACAACAAAAAAGGTTATTTTTTTGTTCAGTATGAGTAGATAAGCTATGCAATTTTCCCTGTACCTATATATATGAAACAATTATTTCTACATAAACTTAGGGAGAGGATATTTAAGATCACCTTCTCCAATGCCTGCAGTATAGTTAACACAGAATGCAGAATGAAACTCTCAAACTGGCAGCTGACTTGTTATTGGACATGATTTTCTTTTCATGTATATTGAAAAATGAGAACGATTCAATAGCCTTGCTTTCCAGTTTTGTTCCATCTGACCGCCCTTTGCAAATTCTGTGTTCCAGCCAAACTAGACAATTAGCTGGTTGCCAATTTTGCTCATCATTCTCACCTTCATACATGTGCTCAGCTATCTACTATACCTGGAATGTATTCCATATTCAGGGCTGCTTATTGAAATCTTCTTTCCATGACCCTATCAGATTATATTTCACTGATAGTTTCAGCCAAATATGATCACTCCCTCAATTTTCCTGGGGAATATTGTCCAGAAATCTCCTTTTTCCTTCTCACATTTTATATTGTCATATAGCTATATACATATTATATTCCCCGTTAAATTCTAATGTCCTTGAGAACAATACTTGTTATTTTTTTAGTACTTAAATCTTCAGCTTGACACTGTCTACATTCACAAATTTGTTGGTGTAGAGATCCTCCCAGTGAGGGAATTCCCTCCACTAACTGCAGAAGCTGTCTCTTTATTACTAAATACATCAGTTTTGGGGGGTCACCCACCTAGTAAATATTAATAGTTAAATTTGACCTTTTACCTTCCTGACTCTATCCATTGCCTCAAGCTGCTTCCTAAAACATTACTCATACTAAGAGTTTAATAAATATAAATGAATTGAATGATACATATTTCAAATGAGAACTTTTCTAAATTTATCAACCAGAATGTTATTTTATAGAGATCAAGACAGCATTTATTACTCACAACATTTCTCCTCATCTATTCTTCCTCCCATTAGAACAGAAGAGAAATGTTATGATTCAGGCTGCTATTCAGAATATTTTTTTGGTCCACTGTTTTTAGAGCTGTATCTACTCCAGATGAGCTTTATGAAAAATTTAAACTGTTTTGTATGATTTTAAATTGGTGAACTCAATGACTGTTATACATTCTCTCTCTTTGTCTCTCTTTTTTATCTTATGTGGGCCATTACAATGGCACTTAGAGCCAATGCATAGCTAAACGGAAGGCTATTTGTAAATAAAAAGTCAGAATTTCTTTTCCCACATCTGAACTAAATCATGCTTAACCATTAAAGTAGCCATTTGGATAGCATTTAAACTGGCAACTGAATTGGAATCAGAGAGAATAAAAATTTGGATACATGTCCACCTAAATAATAGCATTTTGTTCTTAATTTAATTTTCATTTGAGACTGAATGGTAGCCCATAGGACTTTCTTACTTTTAATTATCTGAAACAGGCATGTTTTTCCTGCTCCAAAATATTTAAGGAAAGCCTAATGGAAAAAGTAAAATAAATAAATACACAACAAATAAATAAAGTAAACAAATAGATAATGTATAAAATAAAATAAATATACATGTTACAGAGCATAGATATTTTATCGCATGTTGTTCCTTATCCCATCATAGGTGGCAAGAACAACTTCCTTGGAATAACTATCTTAATCTACCTAGATTTAAAGCTTGTATTGTGATATGACCAGAAACAATGATGACCTGGAGAAATCTTGATGATGCCAATGGCCAAAATCTATTCTTGTCCCTTGGTGATAGGAATTATCAAAATTGAATGTCTCTGATGAGAGAGACAGAAAAAGAAAGAGGGGAGAAAAGGAAGAGAAAGAATGGAAGGGAGAAAGGAAGGAAGGAAGGAAAAAAGAAAGAGAGAAAGAGAGAGAGAGAGAGAGAGAGAAAGAGAATGAAAGAAAGGAAGAAGAAATACTTAGCACTCTCTTTCACAAACACCCATAGCCCCACTCTCGTCTCCAAGATATTTCATAAATATCCTTGGAAAATTTGTATATTCCCACTTACTTGTTACCAAAGGCATCTATAGTATCTGTTGGGGCATCTGTAGCTCTGCTGAAATCATAATTCTAGACCAAAGGGAAGTGCAGATGAGAACCAGGAAGAAAAGGCTATAGATCTATTGAGTCACTCTAACCTGACTGGGTTTGTAGGACGGAGAACTATATAGAAGAGAGGGATAAAATATGGAGAACATGTGTGTGCTTGGATCATTTCACAATCTAGTATTTAGGTATATCTTTAAAATGAAATTTGAGCATTTGGGGGAGGGGAAGGGATTTAAATAAGACAGCTCTTCTTTCCATCCTTCTGAAATACCCATCATCTTTAATATACAAGGAAATATGTTTAGGGATTTATTTTGTAACCTAAGACACATTAGAAAAATAACTGAAATTTTTGACAAATGCAAAACAAGCCTGGGCTCATCGACCTCTAAAGAGCAATAGATAGCTATTTACAACACCTAGAATAGCTACAGTTCTACTTAAATTCAAATCAATATTTAAATGTTGAAACACAAACATTGTGAGGATGAGACCAAAACAACTTTAGTGTGCAACCTCAATAATAAATGGAATGCTTGCATTAGTAACCATTAAACGGATTTTTAATTACTTCAGAAGATGGATAGCCTCTAGCAAGGGAAACCTTCCCTATCACAGAAAGATTCATATGCCATAGAAGTCGAGGCATGGAATTGCCATTTACTCTGATGGCAACTTGAAAATGCAAAGAGTTATACTGAAAATGAGAATAAGACAGAGAAAGAGTGGTAGGCAGCCAGACAGACATACAGAGGCAGAGACAGAGAGAAAGAGAAACAGAGAAAGAGAATTAGCCATCTATGTGTTATATTATGTGTAACAAGGGACATTCAAAAGTTTACTTTCTTTTAAATATGTACCCACTGACCAATTTGTTGTATGAGGCTTTGTATAACTATAACATCCTCATTAAAATGTAAATTTATGGCAATCAATATGGATTAAGTCTCAACTAGGTACAAGCTACAATGCCAGATAGATTGGAGAATACAAACAATCATATGATCAGGCCTCATTGTATTGAAATTTGTATTACAATATAAGATGAAAATAACAGTATGAGCCAGCCATACATATGTTATAAATATTACATCTAAGATTATGGTTGGTTGGTTGTTGTCATCTGTTCTTGAAGAGAAACAAAATGACATCACTATGTTAGAGTCAAGATATAATGCATCCAACTGAGGCTGATCAGACCAATATGAGCTCAGAATGATCTACCACAGGTCTGGCACAAATATTCCATGTGAATATTTTGGTTGAATTCTCTAAATTTGTGCATCTCTCATTTCTTTTGAGCTACTTGGATTCTTCTTTGATCATAGAGCACAGCACATTCTCTGATGTGGGCAAATCGTGCTGGGCAGTCCTGTACCAGTGACTTACATGTCATCCAATCAGTTCCAATGTTCTTAAAAGAAACCTCGAGAAGGTCTTCATACAGCTTCTCCTGACCACCAATCTAAGCCATCTAAGCTTACATGCAAACATAAACTGAAGAGTACAAAAACACTGATATGAATAGGAGAGACCACTGTGCACTAGAGTGGATTAGCAATATTTAATGCAGGAAGATAAAATTAACTTCATTACCATTACCCTATTTCTGTTATCCCCATGAAGATAATTTAGCTACCAGAAGCAACACAAAAAGTTCTAGACAAGAAGCAGATTTTATGGACTTAGGTGGTACTCTTTTATCACTACAATTTAAAGAGAGAATGTTCAAAGTTTATAAATTCTGGTACTAAACACTTGGTTAAGTAGCTAAGAAGATGGTTCCTGGAAATGGGTTCTAGACATTTGAATGATAACTTAAAAGATAGAAATTATGGGACCTGTGATATGATGAAGTAAGATTGTGGTCTTAATTTGAATTTTTGTAATTGGCAATTTTGAACTCTTTGTCATGTGGATATTGGTAATTGGGCTTAGTTTAAAAAAAATGCATGTCCTTATGTTTTTAAGCATTTTGTTTATTGGGAAATAGCTCTAAATAGTACAGATTTGTCTTGATTCCCTTTTGGTTTGTTTCACACTTATATTGAGATGTTTAATGTAATTTATTTCTGCAGTCTTCATTCTTCTTGTTCAAGTTTCAATGTTTTTATACAAAAGTTTTATGTAGATATAATCAAAATAATTTATTTTATCTTTTATGATTTCTTCTATGTTATGAATGGTATAAGTCCTGCCTTCAAGATATGCTAGCTGTATGACTTCATATGCCCTAATCATCTAAACTTTCAGTACTGTCTTGGATGTACAAGTTATAGGGAAAAAAATGATATTTTGTAACAGTGGTAATACCTTCTACTCTTAAGATTTCTCCAAAGTCATAAATTATTAGGTCTACAAAACACCTCACTCTCGGCATCACACACACACAAAAAAAATAGTTAATGATTTCCCCTCTAACCTGAGAGCTGAAAGATATAAGCGGGAATTTGCATCAAATTTTTAATAGTGAAACTATGTATGTGTGTATGTATACATATATACATATGTATTTTTGGGTGCATACATTTACTAATACATTATTTATGCATATATAATTTGTCCTCCTGGAATTTATTGTGGTGTGTGACAAATACCAGTTCTACCAAACTTATATTCAATTTTCTCACAAATTTTTGTTGAAAAATAAGTAGGAACAATAATTTTAGGATAAAAGATAACTATTTTTTCATCTCACAATTTTTTGTTGAAAAATAAGTAGGAACAATAATTTTAGGATAAAAGATAACTTTATTTTTTGACCTGTTTAAAATGAAGTATGAGTGAAATGCCTAAGAAAAAGTATTTTTCAAGTTGATAAAAAAAATGTAGCAATGGCATTGGAGAACTTAGTGTTTAGCACATAATAGGTATATAATAAATAATAGTTGACTGACAAGCTTAGTAAAGAAGTCAGGGAAGGATGTATAGTTTACTGTAGGAAAGAATATATGAAAATAAATGAGGAGCAGTGTACAGAGAGCTTGGAAACAACCAACCCTTCTAAACTTTAAAGATTGGGAACAAGACCAGTGAAAAAGACAGAAAATGAGTAGCCAAAAAATAATATACCAGGAGAGGATGCTAACTCAGAAGTTGAAGAGAACAGAATGCTGAGGAAGGAAAGAATGGTCAAGGCACCCAAGAGTCCAAGAAGATCAGGGAGAATGAGGATCTAAAAGACCATTGGGTAGAGGGACAGCATAGGATAACAGAATTCTGGAATTGGAGTCTGAGAAGCTTTGTTTACTTGCCTGACTTTGCCACATTCAGTATGTGTGATCTTGGGCAAGTGACCTAATATCACTAGATTCAGTTTGCTTTTCTATAAAAAGAGAAGCTTGGATAAGACAGCCTCTAAAGTTCCTTTGTCCCTGAATATATTGTTCAATGATTTGCAAATAAATTTTAAAGAACAATTTTAGTAGAATGGTAGAAATGGAGCTCAGCAAAAGTAGTGAGAAAGTATAGATACCCTCAGTGTAGAAAACATGAAGTTTGACAACTAAAGAGGAAGGAAGGTGACATAGCAACCAAGTGTGTCAAAAGGGACAAAATGATGCCTTTTGTTTAAGGATTAGACTTAAGAACGCTTGTAGACAGTTGCAGAAGAGTCAGTGGAGAAGGCAAGATCACAGACTTGTGAGAGAAAAGGAAAGACTGTTGTAACAGCATCCTGGGAGAGTCAAGATTGGATAGGATAAAAGGTGGAAATAATAAAAATTAACCTTTGCAAGGAGTGTGGATATCTCTTCTTCTGGAAAAAATGAAAGGAGATAATGATAGGAAAAAAAGCAGAGAAATTTTGAAGGATGGAGGGTGGTGATTTAGTTAATACCTACCAGATGGTTTCACAATCCTAAATGAGGTAGAGGGCTATGTAATTTTCTGAAAGTGTGAGAAGTTGGTGAGAGAGGATAAAGGTTTGAAGCAATCAAAGCCAAAGTGAGGTTATGCATCATAAGCTAATATTCAGTGTACCTTGCTTAAGAGGGAAGCAGTGTTTATATGTATGTGTATGTACACAATATGTTTTAGTATGATTCCCATTAAATTTCCTTGAAAAAAGGTCAATCTTTTTAACATAAATATTCTAATTATTGTCCCTGACAGAAACTCCTAGAATGCTGCTTTATCCAAAGAATTTTTGTTTTGTGCAGGTAACCAAAAAGTCATGGGAAGTGTGTGTGGTATACGTAAGTATGCTGTATCTTGTTAGAAAGAATTATATACCAGAGGGATTATAAAAGTGAGCACTAGAGAGATGTAGAAATGTAAAAAGAGATGGAAAGGTCATGGAAGGAGAGGAAGGTATAACACAAAGGAGCAACCGACCCCATTCCCCATTAATATGCACACAATTCCAAAAATCAAGAGAAAGATCCCTAGCACCCTGGATATCCCTAATGTGTGAGTACAAGGGGCAAGAGTGCCTCAGATTGAAAAGGTATAGTGAAGTTGTGTTCCACATCTGTGAGGGAATACTCATAAGGAGAGAGAAAGAGCATAGAGCCATCCAAATATTGTGGATCCATTAAAATGATTTTTATACTGATATTTGAAGAATGTTTCAATTATCTCTGAAATAAATGTTTTGGAGTGAAATAATTTCTCTGACAATACTGGATAATTGTAATGTTATTACTTAAGTGAGGTAACGTAGAAGAGTGGATAAAGAGCTGAAATTAGCATTGTACACTGACTTTGTGACCATGGGCAAATCGTGTAATTACTTAGTGCCCCAGGAAATTCTGGAGGATTATAAATTGCAGAGGAGGTACAAATCCATTTTGGTAAATGGAGTTTCCTTCCTAGTAGTGTCTTATGCCAATGAAGTTACTGGTACAATCTAAAATATGTATGTGTTTGTATGTGCTTTTATATATGTATACTTATAAAGGCATATAAAAATGCTATTAAAATCAACTCACTTTTAGGAAATCACATCTCTGAATACTTCATTCATATACACATAGTACATATACTAAATATGCATATATGCACATATATTATATATGTCCTATATAGATACATATACATAAATATACACCCAAATGGACTCACAAAATGAGTCTATTTTTTAACAAATAATGTATTTGCATGCATTGTATACTTTATTCATATACACATATACGTCTGAACATAACCATATGTGCATATATGTTATATCCATTTATCTAGTTGAACTATTCAGGATACAGGACAATAGGACTTGAATGTGGTCACATTTTAGGAGCATATGTGTGTGTATAGCAAGTATGCATGTATAGCATATATATTTATAGCATAAAAATGTGTAGCATATATATATACATATCTATGTATATTCTCTGTGCATGCATATATATTATATATTTGTGTGTCTGCACACACATATGATGCTAAAATGATATCACTTACATCAAATTACATAGTATCATATGTTGAATAGTTCATCAGTTCAGACACAAGTGGACTGTGATTGTTGTTCAGTGGTATGACAGCAACATTACAGAGAAGTCACCACTCAAATCTGAATCCCAGGAAGAAGGGACATGGTTTTTATCTGAGACTGTACTCAACCATTATGTGCAAGCCCTATCCAAGCCATCTGCTCCACCAAGGAAAATGCTTATTCTTACAGCTCTGAGTGGAGGCAGTTGTCTCCTGTGGTAGCAGAAGGTAAGAGGCTGTGAAATGCACCCTGGGAATCAATGCTTATTTTTAAGGTTGATGATTCTTCTGTTGACAATACTGGATGGTGAACTCATCTGTGCTTATTAGCTAATGCACCGCTAAAGAGCTGAAGCACTCTTGGAGCAAAGGCAAACAAAGAACAGAACTTCCCTGCTCTCCTCCCCTGCCTCCTACACACAATACTCCCAAATAATTATCTCCAGCAGGAACTAATGTAATCTCCTATGTATACAGCTGCAGTTCTAAGGGATATTTTTATAGTGTTTAGCCCAGCACTATACACATGAGGCCGTTTAAGTAAATATTATTTCATGATGGTTTAATTTTTTTTCTCTTTATTCTTTCTCCAATATCTACCATGCAGGAAGGAATTAAGCCTTCCTCTGGGGAAAATGAAATCATATTATCCAATACTCAAAACTTGATCACCTAACACTGGGCCATTTAAGCTAATGGTTACTAAAATAAAATAAAAAGAGAAAGTTACATAATCTGGTTGATAGAGTGCCCACCTGACAGGTAAGAACTTTAGGCTGGTCTCTACTAATGACAAATCTAGTCTTGGAATTTAATTTCATTCAATTTCTCTGTACCCCAGTTTCTCTACCTATAACCTATAGATAATGCCTAACCCAGTCTACTTCTGAGGCTATTCTGAGGGAAGAGAAGAAAATGTGTCAGTGTTCTGAGTTTTTCAGCTTAAAGGGGCTGTAGAAAACTAGAAGTATTTGTACAGAACTGTAGGTTTCTGTTTAAATCTCAATGATCTATTTCAATCTCAACTATCCTGTCAGATGAAAGCCATAAATCACATTCAACACATTTTGAATGAGTTAATGGATGAATGAATGAATGATAATTTATTATGGTATTCCTAAACACTGTGCTAAGCATTGTTGATAACATATAAAAAAACAAGACAATCCCTACTTTGAAGGAGTTTATATTCTAATAGGACACACACACACATGTTGTAGCTTGAGAGGGGAGTTTTTATCTGTACTTAAAAGAAATCTTGGCAGATCTGGATGTCCTTCACAAAGCATGCTAGCAAAATTTCACAAGAGAAGACATTTAATTAGATGTATTGGGCTGACACTTTTTTCTTTTGAACTAGAAGGATTTAAAAAGTACATGATATTCTACAACTTAGATCATCAATGCTCTAATGCTCTCTGGAGTGATAATATGAAATTGAGGCAAATCCTTTGATTGAAAAGCAAAGTAATATGATGCAAAGAGCATGTGATTTTGTATGAAACAGCAGAGTCCAGATTCTACCACTTAGTCATATTTCTTAACCACTCTTAATCTCAGTTTCCTCATCAAAAATGGAATAATAATATTTGCACTATATTTCTTATATAGGTCCTGTGAATTTCCAATGAATTGCATTTGTGGAAGTATTTTCTTAATAAAGATGGCAGTGCTACATAGTCATGCATAGGACTTGAGGTGAGTGTGTGGGAAAATCCCTCTTTGGCTCTAAGGTAATTAATATGTATTGGGGGACTGGCCAGTGAGGGCACAGTCCTTTGAATATGTCCAAATATGCCCTTCTTGGTAAAGCATGTGCAACATTCCCTGCCTAGATATGGCTTTTGTTTTTTGTCATGAGGGACTTAAGGGCTTTTTGTTAGTAGTGGAAATAGGACTGAGGATGATGGAAAAGGTTTAAGCATGTAATCTCTCATTCTGTTCCCTTGTGGTTCTAGAGTAAGGAACAGCTACTATGAATGTCCTAGTGGGGACAGAAGCAGTGACTTTGGCTGCCTTATGTCACCAGCCATTTTGTTTCCCTGAGTAGATGATGTCTGTTTCTTTTATGTTTATTTTTTTCCTATTTTTCTTTTTTCTAGGTGAAAGACTATCCAGAGAGAGAGAAATGTACCAGATGACTTTGTGAAATGAAGAAGCAAAGCAGCATTTTGCTTAATAAAGTAAGCACCTATTATGTACTAAGCACTAAGTACTTTACAAACATCTGATATGACCCTCACAACAAACCTCAGATATAAATACTATTATTACCTCTATTTTGTAGCTAGAGAGCTAAGACAGACAAAAGTTCAGCAATGTGCCGAGGGTCACACAGTCCATAAATATGTGAGGTCAGATAAGACTTCAAGTTCTCCTCACCCCAGACCCAATAATTGCTTTATGGGACCAGGTAACTGCCTCACTCGTCTGTCAATTTTGAAAGTTTTTGAAGGTTTAAAGAGCCATTGGATTTACTACAACAGCCAAAGCTGGTAGCAAAGATAATCCAAGATATTAGCAGGAGTAGTTGAGTCCAGCCCAGTTGAAGAGACAGTGCTAAGAAGTCACTTGCTTTAATCATCATAGCAATGGACTGAATTGTCTTTTAAGATATTACATATTAGGGGTGGCTAGGTAGTCCAGTGAATAGAGCACCAGCCCTGGAGTCAGGAGGACCTATGTTCAAATTCGGACTCAAACACTTGACACACTTACTAGCTATGTGGCCTTGGGCAAGATGCTTAACCCCAATTGCCCTCCAAAAAGCAAAAAATAAAAAATAAAAAATAAAAATAAAAAAGATACGACATATTAAAAGGAGCTGGCACAGATGAACCAGGAAGCAACTCAACTATCATTGATATCCCACCCAGAAATGACCATGGTGGGAATCCTTGAAGGGAGAAAGGTTATAAATTAAACAAAACTGCTAGTCTACACTAGGAAGGGAGTTTCTACACTGAAATTACCTAAAGTTATACCTCAGTGACCTTGAACAAAACACATAACTTCTCTGGGTTTTCCTTATCTATAAAAAGAAAATTTGACCAATTCACTTGTGACATATCTCTAGCCATAAACTGTTAATCCTGTGCTGTGGATTAAAAGAAGGAATTTCTTCACCCAGAAGACAGCCATGGTAATAAAATCTCTGGTCTATTCCCTATTCCTGTGCTATGATTAAGGTCTAGGTCTAAATGCTAAGGATATAAAGCATAAACAAAAACAAAAAAAAAAAGAAATTCTTGTCCTCTAGTGGCTTTCATGACTGCTTAAAGGAGGCAGAAGAGGTAGTTTTGAAACAAATAGAAAAATAGGGGAAAGCTCATGACAAGTTGTAGCTAGAAAAGTGGGAGATATTTTTTATAATTTAGTGACAGAAGTCTGCATTTTAAAAAAATAAATTAGGAAGAATGAATTAAGCAAATATTTTTTTAAATCAAATGAACTTATTAAACCCATCAAATTCTGTGTATGCCAGATAAACATATTCACTGGCATGATGTCTGTTTTCTATAAACCTAATGAAAGTTCTATTCTCTTTGCTTATTAGATTCTCCTTATTTCAGGACACTGGGGGTACCAAAGACATTTAGCAAACTGTTCCTGGCCCCTTTCAAAGCAATTTCCCAGTCAGTTTAGAAATATTGGACATTTACCACAAGGAAAAACACAGAGAAAAACTCAACAACCCTTTAGTTATCTATATGGACTGAATAATTGTTTTTAATTCACATTTAAGTGTGTGTATGTGTGTCACTGTGAGATGTACATGAGCCCTAGTGCCCAAGGGGGCTCTCAAAAAACACGGTAATGAGTCTTGAGAGAACTATTTGAGAGATTACATTTTAACGTCTTAGGTAAAATGAGCACACACTCATTTCCTCCTTATCCTGAGGTAGCATTCCGATGCTAAACTGTGGATGTCTTATTTTGTTTTCCACTGACAACACACTTGGTTCTCTACTACACAGTTCAGTTGAGAGGACTGTTTATTCAGCAGTTAGAGAACTTTTCCCTTTTTCAGGCACTAGTTGCATGACATACTTAGAACTATTTATTTTTGGTAAAAAATTAAAAACTTTTCATTACATTAATATGTTTTGCCATATAAAAGACCTGCCCTTCTGTCTCTAATAAAGCTTTCATTCACAAGCTTATAGGTTTTAGAACATGAAGGGTCTCATATATCATTTAGTCCAAACCCATGTTTGACGTGTTTTAATTATCCTAATAAGTAGTTTTTTCCCTCCCACAGAACCTTCCCTAATCATTCGACAATTGTAAGGTGAATCCTATCCTGCTGTCTAAGTACTTGAACTATAGAACCTACTGCTCTATGCACTCTTACAGGCAGATTATTTTATCCATACAAGCCACATATTTATTTTTATTTTTCACTTAATTCCTTTTTTATTCAGGGACCAAGCATCATTCTGTAAGCTGTTTGGTGTAATATATTGATAACACTGATAAAATTCCTTCCAGATAAATCAAAGTAAGAACCATATGAGTTTGCAAACACAAATCTACACACCTCATTTACAAAGAACCTCTCAAATTGAACTAGCCATTTTTACCTGGACACATGGAGATTCAAGGTAGTGACTTTCATATAAGGTTTGATCACAAAAATGGTGGAATGTAACTCAGACCATAATTCAGAAGACTTTTGTGTTATATGATTGTGATGGAACACCACTGTTCTATAAGAAATGATGAGCTGAATTATTTTAGAAAAACATAGAGTTGCATGAAAAATGTAGAGTGAAATGAGCAGAACCGAGAGAACATTGCATACAGTAGCAGCAGTATTGTTTTAAGAATGACTTCAATGTAATGGAATACTACTGTGCTATGAGAAATGGGGGGGAGGTGGTCTTCATATTCACCTGGAGATATACAAACTGATGCTAAGTGAGGAAAGTAGAAACAGGAAAAATTTGTACACAATCACAGACACATCATATATGTGATGACCAACTTTGATAAACTGGATTCTTCTGAGCAACACATAGTTATAAGACAACTCTACAAGTCTCAGCATGAAAGGACATATCTACATTCAGAGAAAGCTCTAGAAAGAACAGAGTTTAAATGGAGACTGAAGCAATCTACATGCTAGCGTTCTTTTTCATGTTCAGTTCTCTTTCTTTTTTTCCCATTGTTCACTCCATTGGTTACAACCCTTCTATATAACCAAACTAATGTCCAATTTGAAAATATTTGCAGATCCAATACTTGATTGCATGCTGCCACAGGGCAGGGAAGAAGGAGGGGAGAAAGTTTGAAACTCAAGACATTATAGAACTGAATCTTGTAAGCTAAAAGTAAATAAACCAAATTTAAAAAAAAATAGATAAATTTAAAAAAAAGAATGACTTCAAATAAGTTATTTTGCCTATCATAAATATCTAAGTCGACTAAAAAGGAAATATGAAGAAAATGTTATCTGCATCCAGAGAAAGAAATGATAAATAAAAGTATGTGTAGAAAAATTTTCATATACATATATACCTGTGTGTGTGTTTCTGTCTAATGGTAGTCATCTCTAGGGTCGGAGGGAGTGGAGGGATGAAAGAGAAATTTACATAATAATTTTGTTGTATATTTCAAGGGAATACCAAGATGGTCATGTAGATTTGTAGTTTCATATGTAATCATCTTTTTGCTTTACTGTTATAGAAATGCTTATTTTATTCCACAAATTAAAAATAAAACAAAAAATAGACTAGAAACCAGTCCATCTGTATTTTAAACCTGACACATTCTGACTCCCATGTTCTTTTCAAGACTTCTCTCATATATCTTTTCCTGAACTCTATATTCTGGTCAAAAGAACTCCTCCCTGAACTTTATATTACAATTCCTGCCTCCAAATCTTTGAATATTTGGTTCCCTATATCTGGAATGAACTCCCTTTCTTGCTCTATTAGAATCTTTAGCTTTATTCAAAGCTCTACTCAAGTGTGAACTCCTAATTGAAAACCTCCCATATTCCCCTATATTATTAGTGTTTTTGTCTCTCCTCAGGTTTCATTGTATTTGTCTTCTTTTACATAGGTGTCCTTCCTGCCAGTTCTGTTCTCTCTCCACTATACTATGCAGCCTTACTGAACAATAGACTTGAAGGAGGCAGTGCTCATCTGCTCTGTTCAAGTTCAGAGATAATTTTCCCTAGATAAATATATATATATACATACTCTGTATGTGTACTATATATGTAAAACCCACTCTGCTGGAAATTGGGCATGCAAAGGTACACATGATACAACCCCTACTATCAAAGGGCATGTTGAAATATATACTCCTGAATGGCAGGGAATGTTTCATTTATAACTGCTGAATGGTTAGGGAGTGTCTGTGAAGAAAACCTGTTACAATTGGAAAAATGTCCCCATTCAAAAGCTGGTGCTGAAATTTATTAGTATTAGCTGAAAAGAGCTTTATGGATATTTGCCATCTTGGTGTTTTACCTTGACATTATTATACCTTTTTTTTTCTCCCCTAGTGTTGAGCTGATTGACTTGTGGCTTTATGCAGCAGTGAAAAAAATCAATCAATTGCATTTATTAGGTGCAGATATCATGCTAGGGGACAGAGATGCAATGACAAAAACAAATTTCTCTGCTTTCAAGAAGTTTATATTGTATCAAAGTGCAAAAGAAATGTCAGTCATTATGAGGTTTGATTTTAAGTTACTACTGCCAATAATTAGAAGCTTCTTTCTTTTCCTTTTTTTAAAAATAAATTACTTTGATGCATTCCAACAGTTCAAAAAGGCTTAGGGTTAAGGTACAGAAATGTGAGCTGGAATTCTTAGGAAAGGCTTCATGGGAGAAATAGGATTTGACTTGGGCCTTGAAGTATAGGCAGGATAAGGAAAAGTGAAAAGGAGGGAGAAGGATGTGCCAGACAACCAGGATTCTAATAATACTTATTACCCACAATAGATGAATAGGAAATTTGGAGAGTCTGTATAATAAGCCCTCTTTATAAGATTTTCATTATGACCACGAGAAAGTAATATAAAAGAATTAGAGAGCATTGGAAGCTTTAAATGCTTTATTCTAAATTGAAACTTTATGTAGCCTGTTTTATTTCTCACTGAAAAAGATCCCTATCTTTAGGAATCAACAAGAAATCAACATTTCCAAATCGTACCAATTGTTCCATGGCTCTTGAAGCAACTGGAAAGGACACCACTGACAGCCTTTCAAATATATTCCAGACCCAAACAATAAGAAAATAAATAGAAGAAAACAAAATAATCTTTCTGACATTTCTGTGAAAATTGAATGCTCTTCTTCTACAAACAGAGAGGAGCAGTTTCATTATTGAATGCCAGGGATCACATCTCCATAAAATACCAAGTGATTCTGCATGTCATTCAATCACACAACTGACAATGCCCAAGAAAAACCACTTTCCAGTGAGATAATATATTTTTAAATGAAGTAATTAAGTGAGGGAATCATTAGTTAGCAAAGGAAGGTGAATTGATGATTCCAACAGCCAAATAGCACAAGAATTGCCATTTCTTCTGTCAATATAATGCACTGTATAATATGAATTAGGATTATTGTATTTACTTAAAATAAATGGAAATCCAAAGAAATTTCATTTCAGCAGTAGGCTACCTGATTTTAAAATTTGTATAGTGATATTGAGTTTTCTTTAACCTGAAATACATCATTATACATAGTTGGGTCTAATTAACTATAATTTCTGGTCAGAGAGCAAAGAAGAATAAATGTAGGGCTGAATGTGACCCCAGAGGCCATCAAGTACAACCTCTTCAATTTACATACAAGGAAATTGTGGCAGAGAAGGTAGCGGATTGTCTAGAAACTCACAGCTATTAAGTGACTGGATGAGGATTCAAAGTGAGACCCCCTGATTCCAAGTCCTGTACTCTTACACCATGCTGCCTTATTAGTCAAATGTTAATCAAATTACTGACTCTGATATGAGCAAGGCTAGATCTTTATCTTATACTTTAGCTAGGTTGTGAACATTCATTGAATTACCTTATTTAAAATTTTAAACAACTTTAAAGTAACTGCATAAACACCTGTTTAGTCAATTCGTGGCTTGCATTTATTTATTTATTTTTCTTTTTTTTTCCCTTTTTTAGCCTGTAGATTAGTTTTGGTCATTAGGATCTCTCTCCATATCTAACAAATTATATTCAAATGGATCCATGATATCATGCATTTAGGGTTTTCTTTCAATGATAAAAATTGCAGCTTCTCCATACTTGTCTATCCTGTGAAATATCATTCATATTCTCCCAAAAATATGCTGCAAGAGGCACACACAATATACTTGATTGGCAGTATTGTGTAGGAGATTGTCACTGAACCTGGAGTTAGGAAGACCTGTCTCCAAGACAAATCTCATCCCACATACTCTGTCTGAATGTACGCAATTCATTTAATATCTGCATGCTTCAATTTCCTCATCTCTAAAATAAGGGGGCTGGGCTTACTGGCTTACAAGGTTCCTACCAAATTTAAATTGGTTAAACTATGGATTTCACTTTTTCTCGCCACTATGAGAATACCAGCGTCATACCCTGGCTGTCTGGTTTAGCCAGGGGAACACTCTGGCTCTTGCCATATGACCAATTCATCTCCTCTTTCTGTCATTCAATTCCTTGATGAAGGGCTTTTTTCTTTTTCTTTTTTAGAATTACTTGTTGATCATATGGTACAGGCTCCTCACACTCACCATGGACCTTCTTCTTGTGTGATACTCATCTTTAGATTTTTGGATACAGTAGTGTTCTCACTGTCATACAGCAACATCAGAAAAATGTATTGAAAATCTGGGCCTTTTCTTTTATGTGAGACTTGAGATCCAAAAAAATGTTTTGCAATTCCTTTTTCCCTCCAAAACCAAAAAAAAGCAGCCTGTTCTCTTCTTTTTGCTAAATTTTGTTCATTGTCCATATGTAATTCTCCTGGATATACATAATCCTGAACAAATTCTATTATATTACCACTTAGATGTGTGTTAAAACTTTGGCAATAGAAATTATTCATCCATTATGTCTTTCTTATGTGGGTGGACAGGACAAAATTCTTTGATTAATAATTATAGATCTCTTTCAGAAATCCCTATAATATCTTGGGGGAGTGATGCAATCAGCATAAGGCCAAACAAGCCCATCTGGAGAACCTCACCATACATAAGATAACTTTCCTTGACCTCAACTTGGCCTTAGATATTTTCTATTATAATGGCAAATAATTTTGTCAAGAATATATCTGCCTCTCTGTTGCCTCACCTGTTATTTATTATTTGAGGGTCACTGAATAACATTATTTCTATTTTTACATCTTCAAAAAAATCCTGAAAGATCTTGATAAATAGATGTGAGATATATTGTGTAAAAGTGCTTATGAAACATTTTGTTCTACTAAATCAAATGGGTTTTTTTGATCAGCAAACAATAAAAACAATGGAATCCAATTTTCTCTACATATTTTAATCAGTGGTGAGATAGTATAGATGTGACACCATTCTCAATATTGCTCATAAAAGCATGATCATCCTACACTACCACTAAATTCGTATATCAATGACCTTATAAAGATTTTGCACAGATAGGAAGGTACACATATGGAGTGGTAGTTACTGATAGCCTTAGTCACATTTTTAGTGTATTACTAAGATCATGATTTTTCCCGTAACCTTCAAGATGCCTAAAATATCAGTTGCTCAGTGCCCGAACAGTTACATTCCTTCCAACAGTGATATCCTCTAAATGTACTTGAACAAATGAGAGATCCTCTCAATAATCTGCTGAATTAACTGACCTGGCATCATCTATACCTTGTGGTAGGGAAGCCTATTGATGATTTACAAAAGGAAAGAATAATTTTTTATTCTCTTTATCATAAGTAACAAATTGAAGTCCATCCCATCTCTGTGTACCTGTGGAAGATGTATTGTAACACCTTATGTTGAACTAAGTCTAGAAATAAAGTATCTGACAATAAATTTTTACTGTTTTTGGTTTCTCTTTACATTAATAAATCACACAACTTCTGTGTTTCAAACTATTGAATATAGTCTGAAATATAGAAAACAATACAGAAGTAAACAAATAAACAGTGCCTAGGGAGGCAAACAGACATAAACTGATTGAAATCAGGCTGGCTTATAGAATAATCATTATAGGGGAAGATACACACATATATGGGTGTATTAATATAGACATTCATATATGTATGTATGCTATATATGCTATTAAAGTGAAATGTTCCTATGTCTCTGTTTAGCATCATAAATGGCAGGGAAATGGCATTAATCTGAGTATTTGAACTTCAATTTTGCTACAATAAGTGAAGTCCTATTCTAATAGCTCAGGATGATTTTGGGTTCTCAGTGGTGATGCTAGTGAAGCACAAATGATGAGTAATCCTACAAAGATGGAAAGGATCCAAATTAAATGAACCTTAGGGGAACCTTCTAGGTCTAAGCTGCTAATCCTATGTGACTTCAAGTGATGCACTGTGTGTTTTCCAAGGACTGACCTTGCTTAGTTGGTAAAGGTCACTCAGTATATTGGTCACTGAAATTCTAGAAGACAGTTTACTAAATTACATAAAGGTAATCCTTTGCACAAAAAGAGGGAACACTAATAAGTTTTTTTAATGTGAAATATTGAAATCAAAGTTTTATTAAGGAAGAAAACAAAAAATATGATTGTTGCTATCAAAATAAAGCCTAGACATTCAGTTTGTTGATCCCATGAAAATTTTTTTTTAAAATCAGGGAATCTCTTATACACACACACATACACACACAAATATATGTGTGTATATGTATACATATATATACATATACACACATACATACATACATACATATACATGTATATACATACATATATGTGTGTGTGTGTATATGTAATCCTGTGAGAATATTGTCTAGAGTTACAACAAATGTTAGATTGGAAAGAACGTTTGATTTGTAGTTAGAGGACATGAGCTGAACTTCTTCTTCTGTTGCTTACTGTGTGACCTCAGATAATTCATTCAATATCTCTTAAGCTCAGTTTCTACATTTGTAACATAAGGGAATTGGATTTCCTCAAAATCTCTAAATTCTGCACCAGCTCTAAACCTATGTTGTTATATATTACATGTCCATAAATCACTTATGGATTATGTATGTGTGTACACACACACATACACACATATACATATATAGGCACACACATAATACACATATATACATGCATATAAAATATTCAATAATATGAATATATGATTACATTGTATTCATGTAACCCATCATGTAATTTTATATATAAGTGAATAAAAAAAAAACCATTAAGAGCTTACAATATGCCAGGTACTGACCACGAGGATACAAATACAAAATAGCAGATAGTTCCTTCCCTCCAGGAGCTTAGGATGAGAAAACATGTAGGAGAGTAGTGACCAGCCAATGTTTTGGGCAGAGCAGTCAAAAGCAAGCTCCTTCTATAAAGGATGGCACAATTGACTTTATCATTGTGCAGCAAGAGAAAGAAAGAATTTTGTTATTTAAGCATTGACAGACCAGATGGCAAGATGGCCCAGCTGGATTGTTAAATGACTGAATGGTGTGTAAATATGAGCATGATCTGGGGGCCACATATATATATAGACGTCAAGTAAGTTTTCGTTCAGTTAGTCCCCACTCAAAGGGGATGACTCCAAGGTGTAAGTTAACAAAATTGAGTAATTCAACTTCTTCAGATAATGGATCAGTGATTCTGGATGTCATTTGTATGGGCATATTGAAGGCAAGATGACTTGGATGGATTTCTGGACAACTAGCCATACATATATGCATTCATAATTTATGGTATATGCTAGGAATATACAGAAAAAGTATTCCTTGCTTATAGGTATTTCAAAGTTTTCTCAGCAAGGTTTTCAGGCCTACATGTATTTTGGAAGTACATACAATTGTGCTTTCTTTGTTCATCTCATTTAAAAGCAGAGATGACAAGACAATTACAATGTTATCAATGAAAAGTGTGTGGGGTTTCTTTTGTTTTTCAATTGTCCTAAATGAATACTTCTAAAAGATTGGCCAAAGTTAATCTACACGTTATATGTAAAATGCTCAGTTGCAAATGGTTTGCTTTTTAAAAATTTTTACACTTAGCAAAACTTCACAATCTCAAAATGTTTCAAAAATATTTTAAAATGATTGCATTAAATGCTTAGAGTATATTTAACTTACTTTAAAACAGTATTATTTTATAGCTATAACTGATCTTATCAGTCAATTTATGTGGGATTCAGGTGACAGCTAAGTAAACACGGTCCCAATGGCTTTATTTTAACTACTGCATAATTCATAATTTATTTTTGTATTTCCTAAGCACCATTCTGCATATTTTTAATCTACGCCTAATATTCTACCTTATTTAGAGATTCTTTGGTAATACTGATAGCTAGAAAAGTATCAGTTTCACAGCTGCAATATATAAAACAAAAGTATTTATGTCAGTTATTTTCTGCATCTTAGTAGCTAAGTTCTTTTGTGGTGCTTTTTAATCTTTGTATTGTTTTATCATCAAATAATTTAATTATTCATCCTAACATTCCTCCAAGGAAGGAAAATACTATCAACTCTTATCTGTAGAGATGAAAATGGATTTATGGTAAACAAAAAATTTATTCCAGGTTAAAGAACAAACATATGTTTTCATAATCAAACACATGTAAAACTGAAACATATATGTGAATATTAGAGTGCAAGCTCTCTAAAGCCAGGGACTTAATTTTCATTTTGTTTTGTTTTAAAGAACTTATGTACCTCCCAAGTGCACGTGAAGTTGTGCTGAGTAGTGGCTAGAGCAAAGAGAATAATTCACAGCTCTTGATTATTGGGAGTGCTTTTGTACTTCGGTAGAGCAGTAGAATATTCATGCAGTTCCCCTTACTTTAACTCTCTTCTGGTCTCCAGAAGTTGATATTTTTGTAGAATCCATATCTTGTAATTTTCTCCATTATAACATTTATAGTTCCTTAAGTTGCCTTTCTTTGCTGGGTCAATATGCTGTCCTTTACTGATCTGGTATATTCAATAACTTAGTCAGTGTTAGGTGGGGAAGAGAGAGTATTACACTCCATATGGACTCAAGGGCCTCTCCTCATTTCCTGGTACAAGTACATAATTCTGCTTCCTCAAGGTACTCCAGAAGCCTCCATTGCTTCACTATTTGCTAGACTAAGCCAACTGTTTTAATTCCTGTACTATTTAAAGTTTCCAAGGTTGTGGTTAATACTGTCTAGGTAACCAAATGCTCTAGTCCCTTATTGACCCAATAAAATAGGAGTTTATACCTTAAGAAGAGATCATAGGGCAAAAACTATCTTATTCACAAATTTTAAAATACATTGCTGTGGTTCATTAATACATTGAACACCTTGAAATCTCACTAATTGATATGGGTATAGAACTCCATCTTCATGTAAGCAGTGATTGTGATTTTGCTTTCAAAATTTTCTAAATAAAGGTGAAAATGTAAAAAACTGAAAGACTTCAGCTTCTGGGATAGGAACTCACTGTTTGACAAAAACTGGAAAACAGTATGGCCGAAACTGGGCATAGACCAATATCTTACAGCATATACCAAAATAAGGTCTAAATGGATTTATGCTTTACATATAAAGGCTGATACTGTAAACAATCTGGGAGAACAAGGAGTAGTTTACATGTCAGATTTATGGACAAGGGAAGAATTTATGAACAAACAAAAGATAGAGAACATTGCAAAATGCAAAATGGATTGTTGAGGGCCAATTCTAAATTTGACAGGTAGCAGCAGTTAGCTTCTTGCAGCTGCTCCCAGGACAATAGGATGTTGGCTCACCACTGTCCATGATGTGCAAAGAAAGGAGTATCCCGAATTCTTGCTCACCTCGAAAGTAGTGACACAAAGGAAACATAGTACAAAGGAGTGTATAGCCTGTCCTGTGTGATACAGGAACTAGCTTACTCTGTAAAAGGTATATAAACCCTGATCCTCCAAAGAATAAATGGACTTCACTGCTGTGAGGCTCCTGCCTGGCCCAGTTCATCTCAAGTCTTTGCTAACTCTTGATGCTGGCATCATGTGGCCTCCATCAACGGATAATTTTGCTTACATTAAATTAGAAAAGTTTTTGTACAAACAAAGCCAATGTAACGAAAATTAGCAGTTAAGCAGAAAATTGGGAAAGAATTTTTAAAATCAGTGTCTCTGATAAAGGCCTCATTTCTAAAACATACAGAGAACTGAGTCAAATTCATAAGACTAAAAGTAATTCCTCAATTGATAAATGGTCAAAGGATATGAACAGGAAATTTTCAGAGGAAGAAATTAAAGACATCTATAAGCATATGAAAAAATGCTCTGAATCACCATTAATCAGAGAAACGCAAATCAAAACAACTCTTTGGTGCCACATCTCACCGATCAGAATGCATAACATGACAAAACAGGAAAATGAGAAATGCTGGAGAAGATAGGGGAACATTGGAACACTAATACATTGCCGGTAGAGCTATGAACTGATCCAACCATTCTGGAAAACAATTTGGAACTATGTTAAAAGGGCTATAAAAATATGCATGCCCTTTGACCCAGCAATACCACTTCTAGGGCTGTGCCCCAAAGAGATCATATAACTGAGAAAAGGACCCATATGTGCAGAATATTTATAGCAGCTCTTTCTCTGGTGGCAAAGAATTGGAATTCAAGGGGATGTCCATCAATTGGGTAAAATCTGAACAAGTTGTGGTTTATGAATGTAGTGGAATACTATTATGCTATAAGAAATGAGGAGCAGATCGACTTCATAATAAACAGGAGAGACTTACATAAACTGATACTGAGTGAAGGGAGCAGAACCAGGAGAACATTGTACACATTTATAGATATATCATATCTGTGATGACTGAATTTGATAGACTGGCCTCCCCTTAGTATTGCAAGGTTATAAGACAACATCAAAGGACTCATGATGGAAAAGGCTATCCATATCTGGAGAAAGAATTATGGAGTTTGAATGCAGATTGAAGCAAACTACATGTTCTCTCTCTCTCTCTCTCTCTCTCTCTCTCTCTCTCTCTCTTTTGTTTGTTTCTTCTTCCTTGTTCATTCCACTGGCTATAATTCTTCTTTACAACTTGACTAATGTTAATGTGAAAGTATATGTCGAACCTATATTGGATTGCATGCTGCCATGAGAGGGGAGGAGGGAAAAGGGTGGTGGAGAAAATTTGGAATTAAAAAACTAATGGAACTGAATGTCGTAAACTAATAGTAAATATATTTTAATTGAAATTTTAAAAAAATAAAGATAAATATATTGCTGAATCCTCTGGATTAATGCCTCCACTTTTCAATGGATTGAAGAGATGTGCCCTCCAGACTCTAATTTCCAGGGCTAGATATTTGTTAGGACTTGGAAATTAGAACTAACAGTAACATTCTGTCTCTAAATCTATAACACTGTGATCACTTATTTTACATATGAGGAAATTAATCTTCTTAGAACTCATAGTGGTTTAACTAAGGCCACAAAGTTAAAAAAATAATAATAACAACATACTACTACTACTTAAAGGTTTGTAAAGTACTTTTACATATCCTTATCTTATCTATACACTCCACAAAGCAGGTACTGCTTTTTTTTATCCTCATTTCACTGATGATGAAACCTAAGCTTAGAGAAGAAAGATTAAGTGACTTACCCAGACATGTGACCCAAGGTAAATGGCTCAGGAAGAATTAGAACTCAGGTCCTTCAGACTCCAAGTCTAGAATTCTATCCAATGTTACTTAGTAGAATAAGTTTCAGTAAGGATCTCAGTGTCTGGTATTTTATCCTGACAGATGATCTTCAGAATCTTCCCAAGACAATTTAAATGGAAGCAGTTCCATTTCCTGGCATGGTGCTGGTAAACTGCCCAGGTTTTACAGACATACAACAATGAAGTCAGCACAATGGCTCTGTAGACCTTCAATTTGGTAGTCAGTCTAATACCTCTTCTCTCTCATTCTTTCCTTCTGAATCTCCTAAACACTGAACTAGCTCTGGCAATATATGCATCAACCTCATTATCAATGTGTACATCCCTGGAAAGTATGCTACCAAGTTAAGTGAACTTATCTATAGCATTCGGAATTTCTCCATTTGGTGTAACGGATGATTCCACTTATGGATGGTGTGGTGGTGGTTGATGGAACACCTGTTTTCTTGATGTTGTTAGGCCAAAATTAGCACAAGTAGCAGAGAGCTACCACCATACCATCTATAAATGGAGCCATTGGTTACATGGAACATGTATATAAACACACTTTCCAAATGGTTATCTACATTTTTTCCAAAAAGGATACTGAGAAGGAACACCTTGAAATTGTTAAATTTCATTATTCCCCAAAGATGACAGTATTCTGAAGAACTGTGATAATATGTGATGGCTCTCTAAATTTATCCTCTCTTCATTCCCATAGAAAATGCCTTCCTGTTACTTTTTTTTATTCAAGTTATCCTAAATCAGTTCAGCAGCCTTTGTCTACACAAAATTCTGGAGACAAAAAAGTATGAAATTCAGTCTCCATGCCTAAAAGGCATCATTGTCTAAAGACAATCATGTGTTCTGAACCACATCAGGAAATAAATTGGATAAATACAGTGAAATGGAGAGAATATTTTGTCTCTGGAGCTCTAGGCTTGTGATAACTAGCATTTGTTTTAATTTTATAATTCCAAAGTGGTTGTGGTGGCAAACAGATTTAAATTGAGCATATTTAAATTGCTATCTAACGCTCATAGGCCCATGTCTCAGTTCAGGACTTAGACGATATCCAGTCAGACGGGAGCTATCCATGGTAGCCTCTCCACTATCCCAAGATCTCTCTGTCTCTGTCTCTCTCTCTGTCTCTGTCTCTGTCTCTCTCTCTGTCTCTCTCTCACACACACACACACACACATGCACACATGCGCACACACACATAGTATGAAATTCTAAATTTTATACCAGTGGGTTTGACTATGTTGCTTAATCTCTTTGTTCTCTTTCTGAAAAATGGTGATCAGAGGACTTTATTTTTTTTCCGTAACACCTTTGAAATGTTTTTTGAAAGTGTGACTAAAAGCCATCAGCTCAACTGAACACTCTCTGCATTTATTTTTTCTTTCTTTCTTTTTTCTTTTCTTTTTTTGCTAAACAGGTGCTATGCTTGCCTTTTATTTTGTGGTTATGTCAGCAACATTAAATATTTCTAAGAGAGCAAAAAAGTTACCATTGAAAGTAGAAACCAAAAAAATCTTCCTTGATTATCATGTATGACTGATTAATAAGCAGTTTTAAGGAACGGATTTCTTTTAAGTCCCTGAGAAGTCTGGGAATGCAATTCCAATTTCCAAACTCTTTTTTTTTTATTTGATATTTTTCCTGTACTACCTTATGGGAATTCACTATGAATAAAAACATACAGGAATAAATTTTAATTCTCCCATATGACAAATTGTATTTTAAGAGCAAGAAGTTCTGAAAATACCACACACAAATGCACAGATGCAGACCCCTTCTGTCTAAAACTAAATAATTCCCCTAAATCAGTAACTGAATACATCGAACTGTATATTGTTCAAATCTGTTCAACCACCATTTTGAGGCACTTACTAACTGCTAATAACTGGGTTTCATTCTTAAAACAAATTTTTAAAAAAAAGTTTTGTTCTAAAGTACTTTATGGATTCCTTGGTAAGGGCCTGAGGGTGGGGGTAGTGTTGGGGTCAACATAATACAATAAATATGAGCTGGCTATACTACAGGAAATATAATGTAATTTGAAGACAAAAATAATAATGCCAACCATAAGGAGGAGGATTAGGAAAGGCTTCATGAAGGTGGTTACTCTTATGGTAAGCCTTAAAGGAAGATAAAGATATTGAATATTGGAGAAGGAAAGGATTTCAGTCTGTCACTTTTTCCTAGTTGTCTCTTAGTCACAGACACCATGTGATAATTGTTGTCTCGGGGATAACTTAGCATATTACAATAGTTTGAGTTTGTTTGTTTTCATAATCAGGAAAACCTTGGCTTTTTTCTCATAGATTCTTTATTTTTTAAAAAAACAATATGTTACATATAATTTCATCCATCTCAGAAACTCTCTGTATAGAAACTTTCTTTACTGATGGAAAATGTAAACTAGTCTATAATGTACATTCTTATAGAGGTTAAGTGTGACATTGTCATAATCTTTAGGTTTTCTATGGGAGGACACATTGTACAACTGAATCATGACATTCTGGGTGATAACTCAACTTTAATCATTTTCATCTACTCTTTGATAATATTCATGCAATGACCCCTACTGTTATCTGTGTCCCAGGTAACACCTGAGCCTAAGTCTCACTGAATCTAAGGTTAGCCCTCTTTCCATTAGATCCTACTGCTTCTATTCTAAGGGTAACTAGGTGGCCCTTAGATACAGTGTCAGGCCTGAAATCAGGAAGGCTCATCTTCCTAAGTTTAAATCTGGCCTCAGAAACTTACTAGCCATGTGACTCTGGACAAGTCACTGTTTGTCTCAGTTCTTCATCTGTAAAGTGAGCTGGAGAAGGAAATGTATAATGAGCTCAGTATCTTTGTCATAAAAACTGCAAATGGAATCACAAAGAGTTAGAACAACAACAGTATGTCCCTCTGAGTTTACCCATGCTTTCTGTAAGAAAGACAATCCTCTTTAAGCCTTCATCTGCTGTTTCATTATTTGTGTAAAAGAAATCTTTAATTTTTAAAGAGTATGCCAGAGGAGAACAAGAAGCTCCGGCTGGTCTAACTGAATTATAGGTCTAGGAATGAGTTGTATATCCATAGCCCAAGCCTAGTTAAGGTCACAATAAGTCAATGACAGAAGGTGAGCTACCAGGCAATGAGTTCTTCCTCTTCAACACATTCCATGTAACCAGTACTAACACTCAAGAAATGAAAGATTCTTGAAGCGTTAAAATAATAAGACTAGAAAAAATAATTCAGCTAGATAGCAAAATATAGGGTCAGAAAGTTTTTATTGTTGTTGTGGCTCAGTTGATCAGAGTCAGGAAGATCAGGGTGCAAATATGGCCTCATATACTTGCTAGCTGGAAGCAAAATAATTTAATTTCTGTTTGACTCAGTTTTCTCATCTTTGAAAGGAAGATAATAATAACATCTACATTTCAAGGTTGTGAGGATCAAATATGATCACTGTGATGCACTTAGTATAGTGCCTACCATATGGTAAGGGCCATATAAATATTAGCTACTGTTATAGCTATTATTAACTCAATATATCCTAGATCCTGCTTCTTCAGTGTAGATATCATTCAGTTAAGGAATATTCTAATCCTATCCCCTACTGCATGGTTTTAGTGTGTACGAAAAATTCATGACCAAGCATCCAAACTTCTGGGGTTGAGTTTCTCTCAATGTAGTAGGATAGATGAGACAGCAGCTAGACCAAAGTCCATTTTCCCTATTTGAAACATCTCTCATAGCAAAACCTGACAGAATGTAGATCTTAGTTAGGAACACAATGTCTTTTTTCTTTATATTATTTCTTTAATAAGGAATCAGGGTACAACTCTTGACATGAAATAATGTTTTACAAATTACATAAAACTAAACTATGCCAAAGGAAACAAAGAATAACAAACATACTTTCTAAATGCCAAGGGTAAGCTCACTATTTTTGTAACAGTGAAAAAAGCATATTGATCCATTTTTGTTTATCAATCTTTCCAAAATAACCGTTGTAGTTCTGTTTTGAATGTTCTATTACTGGTACTAGAACTGTGTTTCTACTTTGTATTTTTCATATTATGCCCTTTTTATGCATAGATCTTACCCTCCAATTATACTGTTGAGTTCTTAGCTCCTAGGAATTTCACACATGCAATTTAGGTATACTTTTTTACATTAGGAGCTTCCTCAGTTACGCCGTATGAGTCTTTGATATTCGGATAGCATTTCTTCCCTTACAGATATAAATGAATGGTTGGTGATCTTGGGCAAATATACCTAACCTTCCTCAGCTTCAGTTTCTTCCTCTTCAAAATGGGAATAAGCATAGCACTTATCTCACAAGGGTGTTGTAAAGATCAAATGAGATAAAGCACTCTGTAAACCCTGAAATTCTATGTAAATATTACCTGGTATTAACACTGTGAAAATTAGATTAGTTTTATAATTATATTTTGTATCTTTAACTTTTAATCTTTTAAAATTTTGAGTTCCAAATTCTCTCCCTCCCTCCTCCAGGTTTTCCCCCACCCATTGAGATGGCAAGAAATATAATATTAATTAAATCACACGACATCATGTAAAACCTATGTTTATATTATCTATGTTGCAAAAAAAGAAAAGAAAGATAAGTGAAAAAGTATACTTCAAACAGCACTCAGAATTCTTCAGTTCTATCTCTGTATATAGATTTTTTTTTTGTGAGTCCTTTGGAATTGTCTTGGATCATTGTATTGAATAGAGTAGCTAAGTCATGAAAATTAAATTAGAAAAAAAAAATGTGAAGCATTTTACTTTAGAAAGTTCAAAGCCCTGAATAGATGCTAATCATTATTTGTAGCTATGGATTTTCAGATATTAGTTTTATTCTTATAGATCATCACAAAGAAAATTGAAATAGATATTTATTTCAGTAAACATTTTAAACAAAACACATGATCCCTAACTTCAAAGAGCATATAGTCCACTAGTATAGTTAAAAAAAATTAATTTAGAATATCATAAATTAAAGAAGTCCAAACATTTTTCACTTCCTATTGATTCTACCTATACAAACCATTTCAAGTCCACTCTAATTTAAGCCTTTATCAGAATATACATTATCAGAATTGACCTTAGAATTGAACTACTGGAATTGGAATGAATGAGGCCCAGCAGTTACAGATTTTTAATGATAATACAAATCAATAATCATCTAAATAAGTTCATATTACTTAGAAATATGGAGGTGAGGTAGATTAATGAAACAGATTAGTTATGCAACCTAGTGAAACAAATGAACCTAGTAACATTTGACAAACCTAAAATTTGTAGTTACTTGGATAAGGCTCTACTATTTGACAAAACCTTCTGGGAAAATTGGACAGCAATCTTGCAGAAATTAGGTTTAGGCTAACAGCTCACACTGTGTACTAAGTTAAGTGACAAATGAATACATGATCTAGACATAGAAGGTCACTTCATAGACAAATTAGAAGAACAAGGATGAAATCAAATTTCAGATATCCAGGTGGGAAAGAGTTGATGACTAACTAAACCAGGGATAGAGAGGATCTCAGAAGATAAAGTAGAACATTTTCACTACATTAAACTTTTAAAAAAGGATTGGCATAAACAAATCCTATACAGCTCAAATTAGAAGAGATACAGTTGACAAGGAGGAAAATTACAGCATTTTGTTTTCTGATAAATGTCTGAGGTAGACATAAAAATTTAAAAAAATTCAAATGAAAAATGATCCAATATATGAAAGGTAATTTTCAGGGAAGAAATCCATTATATAAATGCAAATTAAATCAATCCTGAGGATCCACCCTACATCCATCAGCTGATCAAAATTGCCAAAAATGACAAACAGTAAATTTTAAAGGAATCATCCAAAAGTTCATTTGGACTGTTAATGGAGGTATAAATTGATCTAGCCATTCTTGATAGCAATGTGAAATTCTTCCCCCAAAGTTACTAGACTATGAATACTTTTTGACTTAGCAGTCCCACTACTGGGGCTATATGCAAGAGGAATCAAAGAAAGATGAAAATATGCATATAAAATATTTATTACAACTCTTTTTAGTGATTATAAAGAACTGGCAAATAAAGGATTATCAATCAGTTGAGGAATGGTTGCAAATATTATGGCATATGAGCGTAATGAAAAAATAGTGTGCTTTAATAATTGAGGGGTAGTTTCATATAAAGATGGGAAGACCTATTTGGTTTGATATAAAAGGAAGTAAGCAGGACTTGTGAAAATGGACAAATTTGAAAGACTTAAGAATTCTAATCAATGTAATGGTTAATCATAATCCCAGAAAAACAATTCAGAATGCTAGTCACCTTCTGATAGATAGGTGATGGACAAAAGAAGAATGAGACACATTTTTGCACATGGACAACATAGGGATTATTTTTGCTTGACTGTGCTAATTCGTTGCAAAGGTTTCCTTCTTTTTAATTTCATCCTCCACCCAGTAAAGGCAGGAGGAAGGGAGTTAGAAATAAAAAAATAATAATAATAATTTGAAAATTTTTTAAAAATAATATTTTAATTAAAAATTAACAGTCTTCTTAAATTGTCTCTCTGACTTAATTCTATCTCCCTGCCAATCTTTCAGTAAAACAGATATACTGAAACTATTGGTATAGTTACTTGATCCAGTGGTGTATATATGATACACACACACACACACACACACACACACACACACACACGCACGCACACACACACACACAATATAGATATATATTTTTCCTAAAGATATTGCTCTGACTACATACAAAAGGGTTTAGTGTGTTGTCTTATTGTTGTAATTTTATTTCATGAAGTCATTTATCATCTTTGATAGACCAGCTCATTAGGAACAGGTTATTTAGTCTCCAACTAATGTTAATCCTTCTCAAAGCCTTTTATTTTTATTGTGCTGTTATTGGTTAAAGATATTTAATTTTTCACATTTCTGTTTTTGTGAAGTTTTGATGCCCTGTCATATAGTCAGTATTTGTAAAAGTATAATGAAAATTTTATTAATGTGTGCATGTCTATTTTAAAATTCTTCTTCAGTAATCATCAAAGATTTCTCATATCTAACTTTTCTAAAATTCTATTTGAATTGTTGACTTATTTCTTATAATTTTATTCAATTTATCTGGGTCTGACTGTGTCAAAGTGAGATCTCCAACTACTAAAATACTGAAAACTGTTGTTTTTTATGATTTGTTCTATTTTATTTAAAATATTTAGATGCTAATTCATTTGATCTATACATATTACATTTTCATATCAATCTATTTTAATTCCTTTAAATATAATGTAGTTTTCTGTTGATATTTAATAATTAAATCTATTTTTATGTCTTGTGTGAGAACATAATTGCTGCACCTGATTTTTTTTTAGATTACCTAAGGTAATTAAAAAAAATTCAAGTGTATTTCTTTTTTAAAAAAATGCATGTGGTTGGAATTTCATTTCTTATCCGTTCTTATACTTTTCTCTATTTTATTTCTCAGTTCATCTATTTTTCACTTTTATCATCATGAAACAGTATAACCATCATGCTCCTAAGTCAGGTACCTCCTAATGCACCTACCCTTCCTCCCCAAATTTTCAGATTCCTTTTGTATATTGTGTCATAAGCACCATGAGGACAGGGAATTTCTTTCTTTTCCCTGTTTTTAGAATAGAATTTGTAGAACATAGGAGGCACATAAAATGTTTACTGAATTAAATCCTATTTATATTCGGTATTATAATTATTAATCATGCATTTCCTTGTATCTTACCCTCTTATAATTCCTTTTTTATCACCATGTCTCTGCCACTGTTTTATAAAGATATTCCGAAAATGAGAGGGAAGTGTGATCAAAAATAGTGATACATTATTAATACAATCTGCTTCTGTTCTACTATCCTGTTCCATTTTATGAGTATATTTGTCTTAGACAAGTTCATGGTTATGATTGTTGATTACATGGGTCCCTGAATGTTATCCTCTTATATCCCTCCTTTGACTTATGAAATAACGTATTTAAAATTTTCTACTCTTTATAGTAGGAACTTCCCAATCTTATATGTCACTGACTGTGCCCTCTATCTTCTTTACACTCGTACTCTTTCTTTCTGACTAATCATAGCATATTTTTTTTTTTGGCCACAAAAGCTCTCAATTTTAGCTATGTTGTCCTTTTAGGTCTGCGTAGTTTTCATTAACAATTTCTTGATATACGGCATCTAGGTTGTTATCATGATTCTTTTCATTTTTTTATCCTCATCATTGTCTTTATCATGGTTGCAGATGGTTCTCTGTTTTGTAATTTATCTCTCTCTAAATTGTTTTTAGGTAAGTTATTTTTGATAGGAGATTCCTTGCATTTTTTCTTATTTATTAGAGATTAAAAATATACTTTTTAAAATTTCTTGCCTAAGTGATTATTGATTTCTGTTTGGTTTGATCTAATTTTGAGAGACTCTTTTACTTGAATAAGATTTCACATCTCATGTAGTAATGCATTCATTCTTCTAATTCTTTTCTATTTAACTCTGATTTCCTTTTACCATTCTTTCTCTAAACCTTTCATTTAATTTACAATATCACTGATTGATTCTTCCTTCATTTATTTGTTCAGGAATTCTAGTATGTAGTGTGGAGAGAGAGACAGAGAAAGTGAGAGAACAAGAAAGAATTAGGTAAGTGATCTCTGTGTGTATGTATATGTTTTATATGTAATATGATATGATATGTGATATGACATGACATGGCTTTACATGATATATTATGTTATATCATG
>CM053581.1:450676794-450689231 GCA_028627135.1 Pseudochirops cupreus
ATAGTTTTCCCAACAATGTGTGACCTGCCAATACTTGCTTGTTAAGACCTGTCAGTGGACTTGACCATGAGCACTCACCATAACTTATATTGTGTCTGTTTATGTGAAAAATTGTTTAATCACTATGACTTTAACTGTTATACAACAGATGAAACAGTTTTTCAAAAGTTTCTAAGTTTTCTTGTCTTCTCTTTCCTTATGCTTCCATCACCCCCTTCTTTTTATTCAACACTCATCAATTGCACCAGAAGATACTACCATCCCACTTGGAGAGTTTCACACACTCCCCCCCAAGGGAGCACATTCATGCATTTTAAGAGCTAGAGTCTAGTTCCTGACCATTGTGCTCTTCAAGTACTTCAGTTATAACTGATTCTGGAGTGCTACATAACAAGGTCTGACGCAGAATACAGCATGGCAGTGGCCTTCCTAGTCCAAACTTCACTGGTTCCTCATTTCCAGTTTTTCCCATAACTCTTGGTCTTGGGTCAGAGAAACACAGGTGGTGAATCTCAGTTTTCCAGACTAATAACTGATCCAAGTCTCTTTCTTCTCTGTTCATTTTCTATACAGCAACAGATTTCAGGCTTCACTGGATTGTTCCTGACTAGTGATTTGGAGGGTCTCTGCACTACACGTCTGGAACTGGCTTTTATTCCTTGATCTCTTCCTTGGTGTCTGCAGTCTTCTAGGTGCCTCTTTGTGTGAATGTGGGTTGGAAAAATGAACTTATCATAGTTTCTCCTTCAATTTGTTAATACTCAGTTTATATTACTTTTTTCATCCTTGGTTATATTGTTTGGGATAAATCTGACTATTTTTGATACTTTTCACAGGCACATCTTGATAAAGTCTCTAAAACAGAAGACAGAGTTAGGATCCAAAAGGGTCTTCACAGGTGAGAGATGTGAACTTAATTGACTAGGGTAAAAGCAATCAAAATAAATGTAAATACTTGCACTTGAATAAAAATAAACATCACGTATAATTGAGGAGAAGTTTGGATAAATAGAAATTGTTTTGGACAATGGAGTTATGGTGTTACTGGACTGCTAGTTTGCTTCTGAGTCAGCAGTGTGACGTAGCCCACACAGGGTAATGTAAATTTAAATTGGAGTAGGAAGAACATAACTTCTGAGAATTGGGAGGTGATAGAACCACTGTAATCCTCCATTGTTTGATTTTATCTGTTTTAAGTGTCTATCATTTAAGAGGAACATTGATAACCTGGAGTGGTTCAAAGGAGATTAACTTATGAAAAATGGTCCAGACTCCATGACATAAGAAGACTAGTTGATGGCATGAGGCATGTTTAGCCTGTGGTAAAGAATATGCAGAAGGACATTCTAGACATTTTCAATTGTTGAAAGAGTTATCATGTAGAAGATAAGAATTCTTCTGTTTGATCCCAGAGAGCAGACAATGCACAAATGGTAGAAACTACAAAGAGACAAATTTTGTTTTAATGATTGGGGGAGGGATGGAATCTTGCAAAGAATTGCAGTTATCTGAAAATGTAATGACTTGCCTCAAATAATGGCATTGTCCTACTTCTTGGAAGTCATTAAGCATCACCTGCTTAATTATTTATTAGGTATATTAAAGTGGTAATTCTCTTTGTGTATATATTGGGCTAGATTGCTACTGATTCTCAAGTTCTATGGTTCTATGAAGTACCTACTAAGTTCTGGGTACTATGCTAGGTGCTGGGCCTTTTGTAAATAGCACAGAGATTATCTATTATTCTTTATGTGTACTATATAAGTATACAATTTCCTCTATAGATAGTGCACCCCCTGGTATGTAGATATGACAGTAGCATGATACTTCTTATTTATGCACATTGTAGATTTCTTCATTCTTATTTGTCTTACAATTAAAATTCCTAAAATTTGTAGTATTTTATGTATTGTGGCTAAACAACATCAACAGAAAATTTCAAAGAGAAACTTAGAGTCATTAAAAGAACTATACCATTTCCTAAATACAATCTAGTCTCTTCCATTCATTTCTGGGTCCAGTTTCTTGTTCTTTTGTAAATATTAACATGCATTAATGTGCCAGTGTTATGGGTTATCCATCTAAGAACAAGTCATGATCTGGACAATAGGAATTCCTTTTGTCTAGCTGATTTTCCCCGTGATGATAGAGGTAGCTAGATAGTTCAGGGGACAGAGTGTTCGACCTGGAGTCAGAGGAACCCAAGTTCAAAGCCTTTTATATAAATTTAATAGCTCTGTGATCCTGAGCAGTTCAGGATCTATCTAAATTCTATTAGCCTCAATTTCTTGATATGTAAAATGGAGATTATAACAGCATCTACTTTACAGTCAAGGAGTGTTGTCAGACTCAAATGAAGTTACACATATAAAGCATTTTGCCAATCTTAAAGCATAATACATCTGACAGTTATTGCTGTTATCATTAGACCATACTTGCTTTACAAAAGTTAGCCCTTTTATTAGGTAATTATTATTTATCATGCCACGATAAAATATATGTATTTAAAGTAGAATGTTTTTAAAAGGAAGTGGCACCTAGACACAATTTGGTACTTTCATTATTAATCTTTTAAAAGTTATCAAATATTATAAACTTAATTTTATACACAGAGATTGAGTACAATTTTTCATGAATTTAGTCTACTGGTTTTATAAAAAAGCAAACCCAAACTCCCTTGGGGTGTACAGATATCTCCAGGCTTTTAAATTCATTGTAGCTTCTCTCAATGTCTGCTGAAAGGTATTCCCACATCATTTATAGTATTATTGCATTTGAGAGCTGGAAGGGACATTCTTGTCATTGTTCTAATTTGCAGCTTCTGAAGTCATTCTCTATGGAATTCAGTTTCTCTCTCCCTCTTTTCTTCTATACATCCTAGGGGGAAAAAAGTCAGAAAAATGAGAACATATAAGCAATCCAGCAAGTATTTATTAAGGGCCTACTACATGTCTAGTACTTTCTTCTAAAGTCAGAGATATAAAAACCAAAGTCAAATAAACTCTACCTTCAAGAAACTCATGCTTTAACAGAGGAAATAACATGTATATGAAGAACTACATCCACAACACTTACAAGACAAATATAATCAATGTTGGAGAAGATGGTACTAGTACTTCTGGGGATCAGGAAAGGTTCCATGTACAAAGTGAGACCGAGATTGAGATTTGAAGGAAGATGTAGAAGAAAGGAGGTAGAACTTCCTAGGCACAAGTCAATGAAAAGCCAATGAGTTGACAAACATTGATTAAGTGCCTATTACATGCTAGGTACAGTGCTAGAGATAGAAATGTAAAGAATATAATAATTGCTAATCTGAATGAGTTTATATTTCAATGAGGAAGACAGCAAGTACATGCATAAGTATATACAGAGCAAATATGAAGATAATAATTCAAACAAATACAAAACAGTTAAATTTAAGATAGTTTATAGAGTAAAGATAGCAGGTTGTCCTTGGGTAGCAATATAATATTAATAGTAGCTAGCATTCATACATCACTTTAAGATTTGCAAAGAGCTCCATGAATAATCTCTTTTCATCCTCACAACAACCTTGGGAATATGTTCAGTCATTTCATTTGGGTCTGACTCTTTATGACCAAATTTGGAGATTCCTTGGAAAAGACACTGGAGTGGTTTACCATTTGCTTTTCCAGTTCATTTTATAAATCAGGAACTTAGGCAAAGTTAAGTGACTTCTCAGGATCTCACAGTAAGTGCTTGAGGTCCAATTTGAATCCATACAGATGAGTCTTACTGACTTCAAGCCCACTGTGCCACCTAATTCTGAGAGTTTAATGCTTTGATTATCACCATTTTAAAGATGAGGAAACTGAGGCAGGCAGTGGCTGATTGACTTGCCTAGGATCCCACAACTAGGAAATGTTTGATGCCATATTTGAACTCAAGTCTTTCTAATTTCAGTTCTAGCTCTTGGAGGCAGAATCAGTTTCCGTGAAATGTGGTTAAGGAGAGAGTACATTCCAAGAATGGGAAATGACTATTGCTATGGCAAAGAGATGGAATATTGAATGAAGATTAGAGAGAAGAGCAGTTTAATGTATGACAGTGCAGGAGAATAAGCCTGAAAAATCAGTTTGGAGTCAAATTATAAAGGTTTTTAAAGCTAGCCAGAAACATTTACATTTTATCATAAAGCCAAATGGAGATATTGGGGTTAATTGAGTAGAGAGGAAGGGTTATATCTGCTCCTAAGGAAAATTGCTGCTGCAGAAGTTTTGTAGACAAATTGAAGAAGAAAAGGTCTTGAAACAGGGAAATAAATTAGAAGACAGTTGGAAGAGTGTAGGTGGAAGGAGGAGGTGATAACTATCTGATCTAAGAGGAGAATTGTATGAGAAGAGAAAAATGATTAGGGATGAGAGATGTGAAGATAGAAATGGCAAGTTCTGGCAATAGATTGGATATGTGGGATAAAGAAGAATGAGAAGCTATGGGTAATGCCAAGATTATAAACCTGTTTGACTTGTTGAGGTTAAGATATTTCTGGGATTTCCAGTTTGAGATGTCTGATCGGCAAATGATGATATAATAAAGAAGTTCAGGGGGAAGACTGGGACTGCAGATCAAATGTGGGAGTCATCTTAATAGACATGATAATTAAACTCATAGGAACTGAAGAGATCACTGAGAGAAAAGAGAGGAGCAATTAAGATAGAGCTCCAGGGAACACCAGTAAGTTAGGGAGCATGATATGGATGAGGAGTAGGATAAAGATGATTAAAAACTAGCAAACTGGCTAGAAAAGTAAAAAGATAAACAGGAGAGGAAAGCTCCCATGTAGACTATTCTGTCTTTCACTTTCTATTTATTCAAAACTTCCTGAAGGGCTATAGCATTCCCATTTCCTCCACAATTTTTTTTTCCTGATTTACCTGATTTCTTGTGACTTGTTATATAGCAACAAGGTGGTACAGTGAATAGAGTGTTGGGCCTGGCATCAGAAAGACTCATGTTCATGAATTCAAATCTGGCCTTAGGCACTTACTAGCTGTGTGATGTTGGACAAGTCCCTTAACCCTGTTTGTCTCAGTTTCTTCATTTGTAAAATAAGCTGGGGAAGGAAATGGCAAACCACTCTAGTATCTTTGTCAGGAAAGCCATAAACGGTGTCATGAAGAGCTGACTACTGAACAACAACTGATTCCTTACAGCACGTATAGACTGGACCAAATAATTTAGCACTATTATATTTTTTTTTCTATTCACTGTTGATCCATTCTTTTCTCTTCAAGTAGCTTGCCCTTTAGCACATGAACAGTCTGTAGGCTCTACGATGTTGAGAGTCTAGTGGATACTACATAAATACTTGTTTATTGACCCTGAAGATCAGTCTAATAGTTAAAATAAAGGGTAAGAATCTATTCGTATTTTCAGCAAAAAAGAATTGCAATAAAACTTATCAAGCTGATGCTCACTCTCTACAACACTGACCCCTTCTGTGAATGCTCAGCTTCCTGAAAAAAAAAGGCCAGATAGATAGGATAGGAAAGTAGTTATGCAAATCTCACATCCTTGATCAGGAATGACCTGATATTTCTGTGAATGGGATATATATTGTTAATGACTGATTGGAAATAATTTTGATGCAATTCTAAGACGTAAAAGGAAACTACAGTTTATGCCCTTATATGTATTTGAGCTTTTTACTTGAAAACCCTGTTTGTGTAACTATCTTAAGTTTCATGGACTTCAATTAAACATGCCATGCTTTCCATGGTCTTGCTTGCCTTCATGCTCTATGGTCTTGCTGACTTATACAAAGTTTAGATTGGTTACTGTTTGTTCTCTCTTGTTTCTACTTCCTCTCCTTAACAAATTGTGCTCATTCATTAATTATTCCACAAATGAATATTCAAGTATGTGACTTTTATAGACTGTTTTTTCATGTTTTTTTGGGGGGGGGGGCAATCTCTAGAGCACTGAAACTGGGAAAGTCACTCCAGGCTCTGGGCTTTTGCTGTCACCAATGCTATTAGCAAGTCAGTGAGACAGCCAGGACATTATCAACTACTTAGAAAAAAAGGCACTTGAGGCATGCACTGCTGACCTGAGAGATACTAAAAGTTTAAAACCTATTGTCTTCATGAAGACAAAATGAATAAGACTTCTTCTATCTGTTTGATTCACTTCTATTCCCATCACAGGCCTTGTCCTATACTTCTTTGACTTTCCCTCCTCTTCAACATTATCATATATGTTCCTTTTATATCATTTTCATCTCTCTCCTATATCTTAAAATATGTATATGTGTATATATATATATACATACATATGTCAATATATCCATATCTATCTATATTGATATCTATATTGGTATCGATATAGATATCAATATAGTTATGGAGATAGAGATAGAGATACAGACAGAGACAGAGACAGAGAAAGAGACAGAGATAGAGATAGAGAGGGATGTGGATGCGGATGTGGATGTAGATGTAGATGTAGATATATAGATATAGATAAAAATATAAATATAGATAGATGTAGATATTTATTGAACAGGCTGAGTTCAAAGTCCACCCATTGGGGAAGTCACATACCCATTGGGGAAGTCACATACCCTTCCCTTGTTTTCTCATATTAAAAATTAAGAAGTTGGACTAGATACATACCATTCAATCTCTATTCCTATTATCTAATGATAGACCCATAAGTGTATGGTTCAATTTTCTCTTAACTTTATTCTCCTACTCCTTGGCCCATAAACAATAACTGAGGGTCTCCCCCCACATAGTGATATACAAGACAGATGTGGGTGCTCCCAAGATATTTGGAGATTCTAGTCATATTTTTCAGTGGTTAGGGAAGGGATTATTTCCCAGCAAAGGAGGTCAGATATTAAACATTTAATGAATGCTTCACATGTGTCAGACACTGCTAAGCACTAGGGAAACAAATTCTAACAAATAGGAATGCAATTACTCCAATCTATGAGCTTATAGATAGCACTTTAGAATAAGATGATAAGTTTGTGTGTGATCAGAAAGAGGATACCTGTACTGAAGGGATGTTGGTGAATTTTGGGAGAGTAAAAAAGCACAGTCCAGAGAGAATAAAGCACAGAATAAGACATGAAATTAAAAAATTAGGGGCATGGAAGGAACTCACCAAATGGGAGAAGGGGCAAGAATGGTAGAGAGGTGATCCTCGGGAAGAAAGCAATTAAGGAGTCTCTGGTGTCAAAGTCGAGAAGGAAAATGATAACGTGAGATTATTAGTCACTGATAAATGTGAATTTTAGTCAGAAACCTCTTTGGTCTATTTTCATCCAAAGTTCTGCATCTAGTGTTGGTATTACACTAATTGCAAAGATCATGGTCCAGAATTTCCTTGCTTTTTCTTAGTTTTAAAATGTCCAAGTTGACTCAGAAAATGAGAAGCCATTTTAATGCAATTTTGTTTGTTCAGTCATTTTAAAATGTTGGCTTTCCTTGAAAGTGTATTCTATGCATTTTCATCTCAGGTATGTCCCACATGAATGCCTTGCCTATATTCTGGTGCACTCAATCATGGGGATTTGCTAAGCTAGAGTTAAAACCAGGCATGTCCTATCACTGAAACTTGGCAGAAATTAGAAGTTCAGGTTCAATTCTCAATAAAACACACTGACTAAATGCATGGACAAGGGTTCACACTATCAGAATTAATTTCTTCTTTTTAATGATTGAAAATGAATTATCTTCATTTAGGGTTCAGAAAATCTATTTACCTTCTTCAGCAAAGGAGAGCTTTTCCATTAAAACTGGAAACAAATGAGAATTGCAGTACAGTGAGGCAGGTACCTACTTCTATGTGGAAGCAGTTTTAGCTCAAAATGTTACAGATTTTCTACAAGAAAAGAAAAAAAAAGTAAAGCTCTTATAAATAGCCATCAAGAAATTCTTGCTTGTTATATTCTTGTACCTACCATTTGGCACTCTGCAAGAGGCAATTTCACTTTTATGGATGAAAAGTGGACTCTAAAAGAGATGTACTTTACTTGGCTTGCTCTCAAGAGAAGCTTCAGACTCACAGAAGCTTGGTAACTTTTTAATGTTTCCAAATGTCTTTGAAAATCTCGATTTCTTGCATTGAACTAAAAAGAGTGAAAAGGAAAAAAAATTAACTAAAGGGCTCCTATGACAAATGCTATGGTGACTCCAATACCTATCCCTTACATATACCATTCAATCAAAAACTGGTTGAAAAATTACATGAATTTCTTAATGGGAAGGAGGGGAGAGGAAGAAAGAAGAAAGGGAGAAAAGAAGGAAGGAAAAAAGAAAACAAGGAAGGAAGGAAGGAAAGAAGGAAGAAAGAAAGAAAGAAAGAAAGAAAGAAAGAAAGAAAGAAAGAAAAGAAGGAAGGAAGGAAGGAGGGAGGGAGGGAAGGAAGGAAAGGAGGAATGAAGGAAGGAAGGAAGGAAAGGAGGAAGGCAGGCACTCAATAACAGAGAAACAAAGAGAAGAGAAGAAAAGAACGAAGGAGAAGAAAAGAAGGGAGAGAGAAAGGAAGGGAGGTAGGGAGGAAGGAAGGAAGGCAGGAAAGGAGGGAGGGAGGGAGGGAAGGAGGAAGGGGAGGGGGAAGGAATGGAGTCAGAAGGGAGGGAAGAAGGAAAGAAATTCTGGTTTATGTTTTAAAGTTCTAATTGGTATATGTCTTTGAAAATGTAGGAATCTGGTTATCCCTGTGATATTTTAAAACCCAACAAATTAGGGCAGGAGGAGAAAATATGTGGGACTTTTTTTTTTATTTAATGAAGCTTAACAAGGGTCACATTTCAACCAAGTAAGAAGAGCAGTGAAAATTTAGCAGTGACTAAGATGGATTATGCAATGGTCATTTATTCTGTCATATTTATTTTATTTGTTTTTTGGAAGGGGGAAGGTTAATTGTGAGGATTTGCTTTGCTTCCTTTGCCTACTCATGTTGCCAGTCAATTACTTGACTTTTAGGTTCAGTAGAACCCTGCTTTCAGAGGGGACAACTCTGTCCAAAATCACTGGGGTTTTCACAGCTGCCAGAGCTATTAGGAGGCCACCATTTCTGCAACCCTCACCAGCTTTGGCTCACTAAAACCACACCTCAGGACCACCACCCAAGACAGAGATCCCGATGCAGACAGCTCGAGGCAAGAGAACTTAGCCTCTGAATGATTGCATGGCCCCCCTGCAATCTGCAGGCCCAGAGTTTCTGAAGCAGCCATGTGGACATGGCTGTAGGGCTGCTGCTTCATCTGCTTCTAGCCCTGGGGCAATCAGCTGGACCCTCTACCCCAAATTTATCTGAGTTTCACAGAACTTTAATTTAGTCCTTGTTTCTTTTGGGTTGGTAATTCTGGAAAACACCACAACTGCCAGTTGATTTGCACTCCATCCGCAGCTTGTTCTGGTGGTCCTAGGGCTGCAGCCATGAATTCATGTGGTACTGGCCTGGTCTCCCAGCACACTGTGATGAACCCCTTCCTGTCTGCCTGCTAGGCTGCCTTCAGTGGGAGCTTTGTTACCCCGTCATTTTGTGAGCTCTGGATCTTTAAAATTTGTTAAGCGTCATATTTTAAGGTGGTTTTGGGGAGAGCTGTGGAGTTTTGCTGCTTCTATATCACCATCTTGACTCCCCTCCTCAGGTAAATTATTTCCATGGAAGGGAAGAACAGAATGGCAAAAGGGAATGGGTCAACCTTACTGTCATTGAATTTGGTAAAGGAGGGAATAACATACACACTCAATTCAGTATCTTACCCTACAGAAAAGTAGGGGGGAAGGAGATAAGAGGGGAGGATGATAGAAGTGAGGGCAGATTGGGGAGGGTAGTTAGAAGCACATACTTTTGAAAAGGGACAGGGTCAAATTAGAAAATAGAACAAGTGGAGGGTGGGATAGGATGGAGAGAACTATAGTCAATCTTTCACAATATTTCCACTATGGAAATGTTTTGTGTAACTATAAATGTACAACCTATGCTGAATTGCTTATCTTTCCAGTATGACAGAACTTTCCTACTGACCTTGTAAGTTGCCCTTGGTTAATGTGAGCTGAGAAGTTTGGAAACCACCATTTCTGTCAGCAATTCATTTGCCCCGAGGCCTGCTCCAGGTTTTCTGGTGGCCAGTCTGCACTGCTGTGGAATGCCTGCACCGGACTGTGCTCCTTTCTGACGCTGCTGCAATGAACCTTTCCTGCTGACCTTTCAAGTTGTCTTGGCCTGGAAATGTGTTTCACTCTGTCTTTTTGAGGGTTCTGCAATTCTAGCATTTGTTTAAAGTATTTTGTGCAAGGTCTCAGGCAAGTCTCTGCTTTTTCTCTACCATCGTGGCTCAATCTTTCCCTACATTAAATTTCGGTGTCCAATTCTTGTCACCACAAAAAGAGCTGCAATAAATATTTTAGAACATGACAGTATTTTTCCTTTTTATGATCTCTTTGGGATATAGACTCAATTGAGGCATTGTTGGGTAAAGGGGTATGCAGTTTTACAGTCATTTGGGCACAGTTCTAAATTGTTCACAGGAATTTTTGGATTAATACACAACTACACTAACAATGCATTAGTCTTCCAATTTGCCCTTACATTCTGCTACATTTATCATTTTCTTTTTCTGACATATTAATCAATCTGAGTTGTGTTCCATTTCTCTAATCAATAGTGATTTAGAGCATTTTTTCATACAATTATAGATAATTTTCATTTTTTCCTCTGAAAACTGCCTGCTCATATCCTTTGACAATTTATCAATTGGGGAATAGCTTATATTCTTATAAACTTAACTTACTTATTTATGTATTTGAGAATTGAGGCCTTCATCAGAGGCATTTGCTGTAAAGATTATATCCCAACTTTCTGCTTTTTTTTCTAATCATGGTTGCATTGTTTTTGTTTGTGCAAAAAGCTTTTTAATTTAATGTAATCAAAATTATCCATTTTGCATTTAATAATGTAAAATATATTTTAGTAGGTCATAAATTCTTCCCTTTTCCACAGATCTTAGAGATAAAGTATTTCTTTTTCTTAACTTTTATTTATTTTAGTTTGCATCATTCATTTCCACAAAATTTTGAGTTACAAATTTTCTCCCCATCTTTCCCCTACCCACGACCCCAAAACAGCCATCCCATTGTATAACCACTCCCCCAATCTATTCTCTCCTATATCCTCCCCCATCATCCCTCTAACTTTCTGGTAGGGCAGGATGGATCTCCGTACCACAATGGCTGTGTGTCTTAAGTTCTAGTTGGATGTAGTTAATAATAATAATAATAATTGTGTGTGTGTGTGTGTGTGTATACACACACACATACACATATATATTTTTAACATTTGATTATAGAATTAAAATTCTAGATTCTTTCTCTCCTTCCCTCGTCACCACGCCCACTGGAAGGACAAGCAGTCAAATACAGGCTGCACATGTGTAATTACGCAGAACGTCTCTACACTGGGCATACTGTGACAGGCCGATTACATGTCCCTCCTTCCTAACTTGCCCCGCCCATTCCACTCTCTACCCTGTCCCTGTCCCTGTCCCTCTACAGAAGTGTGCACTTCCATAAATCCTCCCGCCCCACCCTGCCCTCCCCTCCATCTTCCCAACTCTCATCCCCATTTCCCCTACTCTCCTGTGTGGCAAGATACCCAGTTTAGAGTTTATTCTTCCCTAAGCCAAGTTCAGTGAGAGTAAGGTTGACTCTTTCCCTTTTGCCTTCTTGTTCTCCCCCTCTATTGTAACAGTTATCCTTTGCCTGTTGCATGAGATGCTCAACCCCATTCTGTCTCTCCCTGTCTCCTCTCAATCTAATCCTCTTTCATCTGAGGATTTCACCTTTTAGAATATTGTCCCTTCTTATTCAATTGATCTTATACCCTCTATGTATTCATATATACATATACTCACATATATGCTTGTATGTATATATAAACTGTCATATAGATATGTGTGTATGTATATGTATATATACATTCATATTCTCTTCAGCTATCCTCATACTGAGAAAAGTTTGATTAGTTACAATTGTCACTTTTCCATGTTGGCATGTAAATAGTTCAACTTTGAGAAGTTCCTTATGATTTCTTTTCCATGTATATTTTCTCATGCTTCTTTTTTTTTTTGCATATATATATAGATATATATTTATAACATTTGATTATGGAACTTTAGATTCAAGATTCTTTCTCTTCTTCCATGGTCACCCACCTCCATTGGGAGCACAAGCAATCAAATACAGGCTGAACATGTGAAATTACGCAGAACCTCTCCATAGTGAGCGCACTGTGAGAATCTGATTATATGTCCCTTCTTCCTATCCTGCCCCCCCATCCACTCTCCACCCTGTCCCTCTCCCTCTACAGAAATGTGAACATTCATCAGCCCTCCCCCCACCCTGCCCTCCCCTCCATCATCCTACCTCTCATCCCCTTTCCCCCTACTCTTCTAT
>CM053581.1:450689731-450742725 GCA_028627135.1 Pseudochirops cupreus
GCTTGTCCTTCCAGTGGGGGTGGGTGGTGAGGGAGGAGGAGAAAGAATCTGGAATCTGGAGTTCCATAATCAAGTGTTATGAATGTGTATCTATCTATCTATCTACCTATCTATCTATCTATCTATCTATATATATATATATATATATATGCAGTTATTATTATTTTTATTGACTACATCCAACTGGAACTTGAGATACACAGGCACTGTGGTTGGGAGATCCATCCTGCCCTACCGAAAAGTGACATAGGAGAGAATAGACTGGGCGTGGGGGGACACACTGGGATGGCTGTTTTGGGTTGGTGGCTGTGGGAAAGAGGGGGAGAAAATATGTAACTCAAAATCTTGTGGAAATGAATGATGCAAACTAAAATAAAATTTTTAAAAAAATTTAAAAAAATAAAAAGAAAAAATAAAGTGCCTCCACTCTTAAAAAAAAAAGAAATTGTTTTTCCTCAGTTAGCTTTTGACTCTCTTTTCCATTTGAGCAGTTATGCCTTTTAAGCACGTGTTTTCTTCAGTGGATTTTTGTATCTCTTTTTCCATTTGAGAAAATCTATTTTTAGGTAGCGGTTTTCTTTTCCCAAGCTATTGATTCTCTTTACATATTTCTCCTTCATAATTTTCATTTCTTTTCCCTATTTTTCTGTTACCTTTCTTGATTTTCAAGCTCCTTGATCACCCATGATTTCTTCCAGGGCTTGAAACTGCTTCCTGTTTTTCTTTGAGGTTTTTCCCATAGGTATTTTGACATTTTCTTTTCTGAGTTTGTGTCCTGATCCTCAGTGTCATCATAATAACACTCTATGGTCATATTCTTTTGGTTTTTTTTTTAACTTTTTACTTTCTTTTAACTTTGTGCTGTGCTCCCAGGGTGGAAGGTGAACTGTCTCAGATTTCTTGTCCTGGCGACTGCAGGCCTTGACTGTTTACCTAGTGCAGCCCTGATGTTGCCCTGGGTCCTACGTGGGACCTACATATCTGTTTTTGTGGTGAGGGGTTGGGGTGGAGAGTGACTGGTGCTGCTAGAAGTTGTGGTGGTCTGGAAGTTTACATAGTGCTGAATTGGGGTCCTAGTGGTGCTGTCTGGCATGTGATAAGTCTGGTGGAGTGTTTCTCTGTTTCCCCAGGGTTACAATGAAGCACATGGTGCTCTGACTAGTGGAAGCTGCTTGTTTGACTGTGGCTACACTAAAGCACATGATGTTCTTGAAGGTGGAATCTCCCCATTCTCCTTGTTATTTTGTGCAAGTGTAGGAGTCCTGGTGTTGACATTTACCTGCTTCACTGGGATAGGGCTCAGGATGTCCCACTGGTTTGCTGAGGTGGGGCTGGCTCCTTGCTTGCTAGGACATTCCTTTGCTCCCCTTTTACCTGAGTTAGACAGACCTTTCTTATCAATCTTCCAAGTTTCTCAGGACAAAAGATTGTTCCAAACCATCTTTTAGCTGGTTCTGCTGTTCCATGATTTATTTTGGGTTTCTATTTTATGGTTGTTTGGAGGTAAATATGGGAGAGTTATGACAATTTGCTTCTTGCTCTGCCATCTTGATTCCCAGAACCATCTCCATCAGTTTTGAAACCAGTAGCCCACAACCCAATTCTGCTCACCCATGTGAGAAAATAATGTATGCAAGATGGGACCTAAGGAGCATTGTTATAAATATCATGATGTCTTGGTCAAGAAAATGAAGATCTTAAGGCAAGGGTTCTTAAAGTTTCATGTGTCAGAGACTCTAAGACCATCTGGTGAAGCCTAGGAAATCCTCAAAATAATGTTCTTAAATTCACAAAAGAAAATACGTAGGAATACAAAGGAAATCACTTATTTAGAAATATAAATATTAAATATTTTACTTAAATGTATTATTTATTTGTAGCATTCGTTTTATTTTAAGTTTTGGTTTCAAACTCTAGCAATCCCTCCTGCCTCTTCACCCATTTAGAATACAAGCAATATGACATTAATGTGTGTATGTATGTGAGTGTATATATATATAAATATATATATATACAAATATACATACACATATGTGTGTATACACATTTATATGCATATATACGGAAATACACACACGCAGACACACACAGACACACAGACACACAGACACACACACAGACACACAGACACACAGACACAGACACAGACACACACACACACACATATAAATATATATATATCACTGATTCCAAATTAAGAACCCCTGACTTAGAAGTATATATGATATTTTCCAATGCAAAGGCCTCAGATGAGTAAATCATGTTTGGGAAGTTTAGAAAATGATTTGCTTATTAAAAAAATGATATATGACAAAGTAAGTTTTGAGCTCTTCTGCACTGCTTAAAATAAAAGAATTATAGGCCCTTGACCAGGAATGGTTTGTACATTAAATTCTATTAAGAATATATTATCCTCAAGATGGCAGCATAGAAGCAGGAGAACTCTGTGAGCTCCACCCATAACCACCTCACATACCTATAAAATATTAATCTAAACAAATTTTAAAACTCCAGAACCCGCAAAACTCCCAGTGAAGTCAGCCCGGTAGGCAAAGAGGAATGGTTCATCACAGCAAGCTGAGAAACCAGCATGGCATGAACCCAGGGCTTTAGCTTCAGAGCAGTCACAACAAGCTGCTTCTAGAGCACTTGGGAGAGTAGATCAACAGCAGCTGTGGCAGTTTAGAGAATTATCAATGCATAAGAGCCAAGGACAAAGTGAAAGATAAGTGCAACTTGACTAAATTTGGGGGAAAGAAGTGGGTCTGGTCATCTACTCCCATAGCAAGAAAGCAGCAGAAGTGGCCCCTGCAGCCACCTCCACACAGCTGCTTCAGAGCTCCCAGCTTGCAAATTTCATGGGAGGGACAAGTAATCTTTCAGAGGCTAAGTGCATTTGCCTTAAACAGCCAGAATCAGTATCACGGTTTTGGGTCGTGGTCCTGAGATGCCAGACCAGTGAGCCAAAGCTGAAGGGGCTGCAGAGATAGAGGCCCCCTAATAGGTGCAGCAGCTGTGAAAAGCCCTGTGATTTGGGACAAAGCTCTCTCCTCTGAAAGCAGAGTACTATGGAGCCCAAAGGTCAAGTAATTTACTGGCAACGTGAGCAGGCAAAGGAGCAAAGCTAGCACAGCAATCCAACTTAAGATTCCTTTTTGGGGGGACAAAAAGGATCAAAGCATGGAATGGGAGGAAGACAACACAGTATGCACCAAAAGCTTCTAAGAAAAATGTAAACTTCTTATAGGCCATAGAGGAGCTTAAGAAGGATTTTGAAAACCTAATAAGAGAAGTGAGGGGAAAATTGGAAAGCGAAATGAGAATGATGCAAGAAAATCATGAAAAGAGAGTCAACAACCTGAGAGCAGAAAATAACACCTTAAAAAAATAGATTAACTTAAATGGCAAAAGAGGCCCAAACAAAGCAATGAGGGCAAGAAGGCCTTAAAAAGCTGAATTTGCCAGATGAAAAAAAAACCTCAAAAGCTTGCTGAAGAGAATAATTCCTTGCTGAAGAGAATAAGAATGGAGCAAATGGAAGAAAATGACTTTATGAGAAATCAAGATGCTATTAAACAGATCCAAACAAATGAAAAAAATAAAAGGCAATGTGAAATATCTCCTTGAATAAAACACTGACCTGGAAAATAGATCCAGGGGAGACAATTTAAATACTATTGGACTACCTGAAAGCCAGGATCAGAAAAAGAACCTAGAAATCATCCTTCAAGAAATTCTCAAGGAAAATTGCCCTGATATTTTAGAACCAGTGGGCAAAATAGAACTTGAAAGAATTCACCAATCACCTCTGAAAGAAGATCCCAAAGAGAAAACTCTCAGGAATGTTATAGCCAGGTTCTAGAGTTCCCAGATCAAAGAGAAAATATTACAAGCTGCCAAGAAGAAACAATTTGAATACTGTGGAAACACAATTAGGATAACCCAAGATCTGGCAGCTTCTACATTAAAGGATCAAAGGTCCTGGAATATGATATTCTGGAGATGAAGGGAGCTAGGATTAAAACCAAGAACCACTTACCCAGCAAAACTGAGTATAATCTTCTAGGGGAAAATATGTTAATTCAGTGAGGTGGAGGACATTCAAATATTCTTGCTGAAAAAACCAGAACTGAATAGAGAATTTGACATTCAAATACAAGAAGCATGAAAAGGTAAACATGGAAAAGAAATCATAAGGAACTTAACAAAGTTGAACTATTTACATGCCAACATGGAAAAATGATGATTGTAACACATGAAACCTTTCTCAGTATGAGGATAGGTGAAGGGAATAGAAATGTGTGTGTGTGTATGTGTGTGTATGTGTGCGTGTGTGTATATATATATATATATATATATATATATATATATATATATATATATATATGTATGTATATATACATATACATATAAATGTATATGTGTGTGTTTGTGTGTGTGTGTGTGCATGTGTGTGTGTGTATAGGAACGGATGATATTTTAAAAGGTGAAATTGAGAGGCAGGAGAGGAGTAGAATGAGAGGAGACTGGGAGAGGCATAATAGGGTTGATCATCTCATATAGAAGAGGCAAAGGATTACTGTTACAATGGAGGGGAAGAACAGGAAGGCAAAAGGGAATGGTCCAACTTTACTCTCATTGAATTTGGCTTAGGAAAGGAATGACACACTCTAAATTGGGCAACTTGCCCTACAGGAGAGTAGGGGAGAAGGGGCTGAGAGGGAGGGTGATGGAGGAGAGGGAAGGTTGGGGAGGAGGGTTGTTAGAAGCACCCACTTCTCTAAAGGGACAGGGACAAAGTAAAGAATAGGACAAGTGGGGGATGGGATAGGAAGGAGGGATATATAGTCAGTCTTTCACAATATGTTGATTGTGGAAATGTTCTGCATAGCTACACATGTATTGTATTGTATGCTTGTCTTTCCAGTGGGATGGGTGTCAAGGGAGGAAGGGAAAGAATCTAGAATTTAAAGTTCTAAAATCAAATTCCTACATATATATATATATATATATATATGTGTGTGTGTGTGTGTGTGTGTGTGTGTGTGTGTGTGTGTGTGTGTGTGTGTGTAACTATTATTATTATTTACATGCAACTGGGTAATAGGATATAAAAGTACTAGGGTAGGGAGATCCATCTTAACCTACCAGAAAGTCAGAGGGATTATGGGGGAGGATATAGGAGAGAGCAGGTTGGGGGAGGGGATACATAGTGGGATCACTGTTTTGGTGTGGTGAGTAGGGGAAAGTTGGGGAGAAAATGCGTAACTCAAAATTTCGTGGAAATGAATGATGTAAACTAAAAATAAACAAAAGTTAATAAAAAATACAAAAAATATTTAAAAAAAAAACACTATATTTTCCTAGGACCTTACAGCTATACTTCAAAATGACTAAAACTAAAAAGAAAAGAATAGATAGAATGTTGCCTATGTACACCAATTAAGCAAGATATCATAGAGCATAGTTGCAATATAGGGAGAGGAATAGTAGATGATCAGAAGTTCACAGCATCCATTCAGAAAAAGGAGACAATCATATCACTAAAATGCACCATGTATGGGATACTTAGAAGATAAACTAGAGATACCAGCACAAGAAGAAAAATGATTTTGTGAGATGAGATATGTGGATAGAATATGGATTTAGGAGGATATCTCATTCAAAAGAAACAATATAGGTAACAGGTGGAGAATTAGGATGAATTGCACCAACTATTAAGAAGAATGATTGTGGAAAGTATGGTGAAAAACAATCCTATAAAGATTATCAGAGGCAAAAATGGAAGCAATATTAACAATGTAATATATTACTAATCACCTTAAGAGAAACAAAACATTTATAAGGAATTCACGAAACAAAAAAAAAACAAAATATAAACTTGATACAGAAGCCTCAGCTAGTAGTAAAGGAGAATTCCAGTTACTTATATATCTTCTGAAACCCTAATCATAAAAGCAGAAGACCTAGTAGTTTATTCTTAGGACAATAAAAATTTTGTCCTTCAAAAGACACCTGACAAGGAGAACTAATCTTGGTATAATTATCAGAAATAAGAAGAAACTGAATCCTACAATAGGAGCTATGAAAATATTGGAAAGAATTATTCACTAGAATTTGTGGTAGAGAATGACACAAATATTTGACACAGTGTCATAAATCTTAGATTTTTAGCAGAATATTGAATCTGTCATTGGGCTTTGGATTTTTGAGCTATGATTAAAGTACAGTAATCATATACTTTTAGCAGAGACTACAAACGGTTGGGGTAAAAGATGAACTGAAGTTATGAAAGATAAGTTAGAATTTGAAGGTCTCCAGAATGAAATTTTAAGAAACAAAGAGAAACCATTCAAACAAACTCAAAAGGAAGATTTTTTTTAATAGAAAGTATGTGTATACACAGGGATTTCCCTAATAAATCCAGGGAGTAAGTTGGAACAATAATTAAGTGAAGATAGAAGCTAAGCATTCATTAGAGGAGAGATAGAAAACACAAGAGTCTGAAGGAATAGTGTCAAGGATTTGAAATATCAAGATGATTTTAGACTAGTGAGGAAACTTAAGCATGACAAAATGAACAATCATATTTTCTTTTTTGAATGATGTTATAAAGAGCACATTCCACTTATAATGTATCTAGATTTTAATAAAGTATTTGACAAAGGCTCTCAATCTATTCTCAAAAAAAAATAGAGAGATGGAGGCTAGGCAATAGTACAGTTAAATGGATTCTGCACTAGTTGAATGACCAGTTCAGAACTATGGTAATTGGTGTCATATGAGCTTAGAAGGTTGATTTCCAGTGGAGTACCTGAGGGATCTGTGGTTGGCCCGAAGCTTTTAAATAATTTTCCAGTATCTGGATAAAGGCATTGAAGGAATACTTATTGAATTTGCATAAGACAGAACACACTAGATGGCCGAGTCAGAATTCAAAAAAGATTTTTACGACATAAAACATTGACACATACCTAATAAGATGAATTTTAATAAGAAAAATGTTGGATCTCACACTCAAATAAACTTTAAAACTACAAGAAGGTTAGTAGCATAGCATGATAACATCTCCTTTTAAAAGATTTGGGGCATTAGTACTGAGTAGGCTCTATGCGAATCAATAGTATATTATGGAAACAAGAAAGCTAATTTGATCTTAAACTTCATTGAATGGCATAATGTACAATGCTGGAAAGGTGATATTTCTGTCCCCAATAAGACTACATCTAGAGTACTCCATTTAGGTCTAGGTGCCACATTTTAGCAAGTTCATCTATAAGCTCAAGAGCATCCAGAGAAAGACATCCAGAATGATTAAGGTCCTCAATAGGGTGCTATATAAGGAAACAGGTGACAGAAGTTGGAATTTTCAGTCTGGAGAAGGGAATACTTGGAACGTCATGATAATAATTAAATATTTAAAGAACTTTTGTGAGGAGGAAAGATCAGATTTGCTCTGCTTGGGCTCAGAGAACAGAAATAGGAAAAATACAAGGAAGTTGTAAATTTGGATTGATCACAAGGATCCATTTTATAATGATTAGCACAATGCCAAACTAGAATGGGCTGCCCCAAGAAATCATTGATTCCCTTTCACTATAATGTTCATCTGTCAGGTATATTTTGAAGGTATTCCTTTGAAATATGTATTGGTTTAGATGGTCATTGAAGCCCTTTTCAATTCTGAGATTCTACATAATTCTAGATTAATATGCATTTTATTTTATAGGCATTAGGAGGCCAATGCTGATTTTTGAGCAGTAGGGTGATATAATAAACCTTGTGGCATGATTTCCATTCTACCTGAATTTACATTACCTATAATTCCCTTGCACTCTAATTCTAGCTATAATATTAATAGACATTTAATTATGGTACTTGTATCATTTGGGGCCTAAATAAAAAGATCCATAATAGGATGTAATGTCTAAAGAAGAGGTTTGAATTCACAATACTTTCTACGTACAAAGTAAATTTTAAACATGTCAAAGGAATATCTATTGTATAAATGTTGCAAGGCTTGCCTTTTACAGGGTATTATTTGAGGTAAGCAAGACTATTCTTACACCCCAACATGTCCCCTTTTTTTTATTGCCTAAAACAGTAGTGTCTGAAATGAAGGCTCAGACCCCTGGAGAGTTTATGAAATGACACAAAGGGGTATTCAATCAATCGGAGGGCAGAAAGATTGGTTATATCCAACCCTTTATGTGATTTCAAGTCATAGGACTTGTTTATAACAAAATCATAAAATTGTCTAGACCTACTATCTCTCAAAATTCAGTTACTGTAGTACCAATGCAATATTTACAGCACCAATGATAATGACAAAGACTGTGACTAAAAGTATTATGTGATGTTCTATTGCAAAATATGCCAAACTCTCCAGATAGAGGATAGCAACTGAAGGATTTATTTAGACACCAGAAAACAAAATCCTAAAACCAGTAAGCTGATTCCATTAAAGTACCAAACATATTCAGAAACCATAATAATGCTGAGAGCCATGCCATCCTTTATCCTTCCTACAAATCAATATAAGATCAATATTTACTCACAAAACCCTCGATCTCCTTGCCTAACCTCCTCTGTCCCCAACTATCTCCCACTGTTTGTCTAGCTGTCTACCAGCTTCCTGTGGGCTCTGCTTCTCCTCAGCAAACTCTTCCCATCACACATCCATGTGACTACATTCAGCCTATCAGAGGGCAGAAATTATCTTCACAGAAGGAAAACTTCCTGTGGGCTCTAGGGGGCAGAGTTTATCCTCGCAGCAGGGGAGAGGTTCAAACTCCCCCATAGGTCTATTAAGGGGCAGGTAAGATCATCAAATTCCCATTCCCATTATACTTACATAGCCCCATGTTAGGGTTGTGAAGTTCCCAACCTTTCTCTTTTTGTGCAGAAACATCTGCAAAAAACATCTGGCCTATCAGAATGAGTATATTCTAACTTCAAATTAAGTATCTGAGCCAAGAGTTGCACACTAAGAAAATTCCATCTACATTCTCCATTGTCTCCCAGCATACCTATACTCTACTTTCTTTATCTCATGTCTGTAGAATGTATGGGGAAGGGGAAGGCATAATAAGAGAAACCAACAGTTACATTATTTTCTGGGAACCTGCTTTTATTGTACCATCATTTGGTGGATATTTATAAATCTGTCTTAATTTTGAAGAGAGCTCAACATTAAAATATTTATTGCTGTACAAATAATTCCCTTAAAAAAAAGTATGTTGGAAGTTCAAAAGAGACATGATGGAAAATGCTATCCATATCAAGAGAAAGAACTGGTAGAATCTAAATACAGATTGAAACATACTATTTTCACTTAATTTTTTCATGTTTTCCCCCTGCTTTTCTATCTGTCTTTATTTCCTCTCTTCTTTGTCATCCTAGGGAGAGGAAAGGAAGAGAGGAAGGGAGAAAATTTGGAAATCAAAATTTTACATAAAAATTATAGTAAAAATTGTCTTTATATGTAATTGCAAAAAATGAAATACTATCTACTGGGGGGGAAGAAAGGTATGTTGGGGAAAATGTCAGCTTTTCCACACTACTTTGAGCTGTATTTTTAATTATGAGATGAGATATTTGTTTACAACAAAATATGCTTTCTGATTCTGTTATAGGCAAAGAAAATTGTTATTTGAGAAAGTGATATCTAATGAAAACCTTAAATTTCATCTCTGTATTAATATTATCATATGTCTTACTATAAATAGTTTTTTTACAATGATATACCATTTAATCACATATTTATGATTTTCTTCTTAATTATCCAGTTTGAATTGTGAATAAAAGATAGTAGTAGTTTTATCATAGATTGTGCTAGGAGCCAAGAATCAATGTTCAGTAGTGAATAAAGAGTCTCAGAGTCAGAAAGACCTGAGTTAAATATCACCTCTGATACATGCTGGTTTTATCACACTAGACAAATCATTTAACTTCTCAGTTCCCAAGACATCTCTCACAGTTCAAATAGGCTTATGGATATAAAACAGGAAAAGAACTTAGACGTCATAGTAACTGCTTTTGCAACTAAGAGTTTTGAAGACTTTATAGTATAGTAGAAAGAACATTGGGTCTGATGGCAGAAGGTCAGGGTTCAAATCCTACTTCTGATGTTTACTACCTGTGAGACCTTGAGCAAATCACTTAGCCTCCATGGGCCTCATACGATTCATCCATTAAATGAAAGGCTTGGACTAGAGAGCTTCTTAGGACATTTGAAAAAAAAAAACCTAAGTATTTTATCATTTGACTCTTCTGTCCTAATTCCCGAGAAGATAACACGAGTATTAGTGATTTGACTTAGAATTAGTGAGGGGGTAAAGGTCATTTAGAAGATTTTAGATTTTCTGTCAAGTACACTGATGAATCAATGTCTCTGTTTATATTTAAAATGTACTTCTATTAGATTAGGGAAAAATTAAGGATCCTGAAGTATGTTGACAGGTTAAAAAATGACAAATCAACTGAGATGAATCTTAATCAGGATAAATATAAAGTCTTAGACTTGGATTCACAAAAAATATTCATACAACTGCAGGATGTGAGAGAAAACAGTTCAAGTGAAAAAGAACTGTAAATTCTAATGAACTAAAAGTATAATGTGAAGCAATGGTGTGATATGGTTGTCCTAAATCTAATTAATTCAAATGGAAGTAGTATTAATTCACATAGAATTTATACAATAAGGGATTTACTCATTGGGCTCTACTGCGTATCCATTCATATAATAGACAAAGTGTCCATCTCTGAGCCATTATACAAGTACTAGCAGATCTAGAGAAACATACTTTAGTGCTCATAGGATCACATATATTGGATCTCACACCATGACTTCTCCAGTTTCATCTTTACCTCCACTCTTTTTTTTTGCTATTTTATAAGAAGTTATTGTCCATAATCTTTTACCATTCTCCTTTTCATCTACTGTTTGAAGGGAACAAACATGGATTGCGGCTATTTTTGCTGGATAATATAAAATCAAGTGTTACAGCAACAAAAGAGCTCTTTTTAAGTAGGGAATGTTTTTGTCTTTCTCTTTATCCCTGACAATTAGCACCATGATTGGCATATAACAATCACTTAATAAATACTTGTTGATTGACTATTTGACTCACAATTTCTCAAGATAGTTAATCCTATTTTTGTGCATCTCTGGGTAAATAATAAATTTTCTTGTGTTGAACATAAACCATCTTGCTTTGATTTCCTCTTATTACTTCCACTTATGCCTTCTGTGATCAAACAAAATAAGACTTATCTTTCTTTCAAATAACAGAATACTAAGTGATTATTATATGCCAGTCAATGTATTAATTTTCAGGGACACAGAGAAAGGCAAAAACAATTTCTGCTCTCAATGAGTTTACATTCTATTTGGGGAAATAACATCTAAGTAACTAGATACATACAAGAAATAGAAAGGGTAGATGGAAGGCAATTTGAATGAGAAAGGTACTAATAGATGGGTAGACCAGAAAGACCTCTTGCTAAAAGATTTGAGTGGAATATTGGAATGAGGCAGAGAAACAAAAAGGTAAAAGTAAGAGAGGGGAATTGCAGGTATGAGGATAGCCAATTCAAAGACACAGAGATTGAAGATGGAAACTACCACTTGCATGTAGCTAGATCAAAGAGTATGTGAAAGTGCAGTCAGTATAAGAGTAGAAAGATCTGCAAGGAGGAGATTAGGTTTTGAAGAGCTTTAAACATCAAGCAAAGGTGTTGATGATAGGGAGACACTAGAGTTCATAAAACATAGGAGTGACATGTTGGACTTATGATTTAAAAAAAGAGCATGATCAAACCTCTGCCTAATAATATCAATATGACAATTAACTGGAGGATAGATGATGAGGGGAAAAAAAAGATATTTGAGACAGCATTTAGGAGACTATGGGAAAAAAAGATTTAAGAAGAAATGTGATATAATATGGTAGTAATGTGTGGTAAGTGTGTAACAGGAAGAAGGGAAGATTTAGCATCTATTTGTATATTGGTGTGAAGGAGATGAAAGGGTTGACTATGAGTCCAAGACTGTGTCCCTGAGTAATAGAAAAGATGGTAGTGTCCTCAACAGAAGTCAGGACATTTAAGAGGGGGGTGTTAGGAGGTAATATAAAGAGTTCCATTTTAGACATCATAAGTTTGAGACTCTCATGGTCTAATTAGTTAGAGATGCTCAATGAATATCAATATAAGATTGGAATTCAGTAAAGAGTCTGGGGTTGAAGATATAAATCTTAGAGTATTCTGTCTAGTTAATATTTAAATGCATGGAAGTTGAGAGTGAATTAATGGATATTGACAATATTAGAAAAAGAAGAGATGAAGACCTAGAGCAAGGCCCAAGATTAGAGAGTGAGTAATGAATGAAGAACCAGCAAAGATAATCATGAATAAGCTAGAGGAAGAGAATGAGGATGGAGCATTCAGTATAGTGAAAGTAACTAGGAAGTAGGGTGGCTAAATGCTGAAGAGATTTCAAGAAGTACAAGAAAAGCCCATTGGATCTGAACATCAAGAGATCATTGTTAATCTTAGAGAAAGAAGTTTTTGTCGCATTAAGATCCAATAATAAGGCAAACTAAAAAGTATTGAGAAGTGAGTAGGAAGTGGGAAGAATAGATACTTTTTAATGTGTTAGGTTGTAGAGGGGGTTCAGATTACAGAATGACAGTTTGAAGAGATAAAAGGATAAACAATGCATTTTAAGGATACTGGAGTTCTGGACATGTTTGCAAGGAATATGATAGGGCAATAGATAAAGAAAAAAAGAAAATTAACAAGAGTGAGAATGATGAAAGGGAATTCGGAAGACAAAAGATAGAGAACAGATCCAGAGCACAGGTGGGAGATTTAATGTTAGCAAGATCAAAGGAAATTTCTGATCCAGAGCACAGGTGGGAGATTTAATGTTAGCAAGATCAAAGGAAAATTCTTCCAACTTTGAAGCAAAGGGAGATAGAACTGGGGGGAGGGGTTTAAGGGAATTTTAGGTGTTCAAGTGAGATGAAGAAGTATGTCTTTATGAATGACTTCATTTTGTTCAGAAAAAAATAAGAAGAGCGGTCTTCTTCAGAGAGTAAGAAAGTGGGGAAAGAGTAGGTGAATAGAGGAAAGAAAAGATTTAGAGCAGAACAGAATGTTGGGCTGTTTGACAGGGAAGCAAACAGGTTGGATTAAAAACATTGACAAGCATCAAAGAAAGTCCATCTGAGATTACACAATAAATTTGTGATGGATTCAGTTCACTTCCTCCAATTGCATTCAGTAGAACACCAAATAAAAGAGAGAAGGGTAATGGTGAGATAAATACAGGGTTGGGTTTGGAAAGGTGTCATCAGGTACAAGGAAAGGGTAAAAGAGACTCAAGGTTAAAGGATGATGGAAAGCTTAACCAATGTGATCAAATCATTCTTGAAAGTTATACACTTACATGCATTATGGAGTTGGAGTTCCAATAAGTTCCATTCAGTTCCTTTGTAATCACTTCACACTGATACCCTCTTAAGAACAGTAGTATTAAAAAAATACCACAAATGATTCTAAGAACACTAAGGGGTAAATGATGTTAATGTCTCATGACAATTTTATCAGAGAAAGGCTGGTTACAATGGTTTAGACTATAGAAAAAAATGTGAAAGTGTTTTTGACAACATTAATACATAAAGAGACACTCTTGGGAACTCTTTACAAACTACTTCACATAAGTAAAATTATTATTATTCCTGTGATAATGCCTAGACTACTTTCCTATGTGAATGATCAAAGTACTTCTTAATATGTCTTGCTCTGACTCACCACAACCCTAGGATCCATGAATTTCAATAAAATAGATATAAAAAGAAATAATTTTAAATTGAGTAGGCACCAAAAGGAACCACACAATTATTCTAGTAATCCCAAATTGGCTTAGTTTAATTTAAGTCACATTAATTTGAAATAATTTACTGTACAACTTTGCAGAGAGGGCTAAGTGCATTAGTGCTGACTTATGACAATTAACACAAATTTGAAATAAATTATTGGATAGCACCAAAGTGCATTGTTCGCAAATAAAATGAGCTTCAAAAAAGGGTAGAGAATAAAACAGCCAGCTTTGTAGGCATTAAACAAGGTGTAATAATTCAGAGACACATTTATTGGTACATTAAGAATCCAAAGTAACTCTTATTACAATACTGGAGGCTATTAGGCATGTATGCTTATGCAAATTTCATTTTCATATGATGAAGGGTTTAATTGTAGTCATTTGCAAAGTTAGAAGATTTAATATTCCTTGTAAATACAAGAAATATGAACCTCTTGGTAAAGACATGCATTTTAACTAATGGTAAACTAAATATGTATAGAAGAGATGTAAAGTGAAACAATTACTTTCTTTCACTATATCAATAAAGGCATGTAACTGACCATTAGTATTAGGTGTTACATTTCTGAAGACCATCTAACTCCAATAACATATTAGAAGCTAGTGTTGACATAGAGGACATGAATCAGAATTATTACAGCATCAATACTGTTTTCCATATCCAATCAGCAACACATTAGCACAAATGTGTTGTTGCTATTAACAGTTATGTCTTTTGGAAAATATTGCCATAGAAAAAAAAAGTTATTGAGGCATTTAATCAAGTGTTAACAAGCTATCCTTGGTCATTGATTAAAATATGATTTATATACTTGAAAATATCTTTTTGAAATAAGGTTTACTGGCCTCTTAACCTACACGGATTATTCACTTACTTAAATGGTCTGTGATTTGAACATGTAACTATTACCTCTTATGATGCAACTCACACTATCTCTATACCTATTTATTTTATGATAATCTTGTCCATTTTCTCCCTTAAGTTTACTACCAAGGGTCTTTCCAATGTGCTGGAAGCCTTCATATCTTTTTTTTTTTCAGACATTAAAGGATATAAGCAAAGTACATAGCCAGGCATTAGTTAATCTTTGTGCTCTTCTTTATCATTCATACTGCCTCTGCTCATACTATCTTTACCCAAGCTCTTGGTAATTCCTAGTTTATATTACATTTTAGATTGCTCATCCCTATCAAGTACCTCTCTATTGATATCTCAATGTTGATAAATTCCAATTTTTCAGAGAATGCAGAGTTCTATAACTCTAAGCCATACAACAATATTTGCAGAATATCAGTATTAAAAAATTCAGGTCTTTGTTTTATGAAGAGCTGTGGGCTCATCATAGAATCATAGTTTCCCATAGGCAGCCCACTGTCTTCCACAATCTAATTCTCAGCTCAATTTCTTGTCCATTTGCAATGTCGGTAACTCACACACACACACACACACACACACACACACACACACCACATATATGTTCATTATATTTAAATGAATAAATAATATAGATTTTCTACCTCTGTCTCATCTAATTTTTCATCCATTTGACTTTTCTCACGCGGACAGTTAGAAAAATTCTTATGAATTGGTACAAACCTCATCAAAGGAGCTTCAATATTCTGGGGATTAATGCAACCAATACAATACTACCCATCAGTACAAACACCTTGAGAACCTCAGCATTTATAGGGATTTGATGTCTGTAGTGGTTCTTATCCATAACAGTGCCAAATATCTTTGATAATCAAACATCTCTTTTTATACCTTATCTCCTACTTATGATTATAGAGACACAGAACACATTTATCACTGCTGTATTTTAGCAATACAAGGGAAGCCCAATGCTCATAGGAACAGAGATCTAGAACTGGAAGGAACTTCCCAGACCATCTGGTATATAATGCTTTCATTGTACAGGAGTTGAAAATGAGGCCCTGGAAAGTTGTGATTTATTCAGTGTAGCACAGGTATTAATTGGTAGAGACAAGATTTGAACCCAACTCCTTTGATTACAAATATTTTTAAGGTGTTTCATTTTTTCCTAAAAAATGTCATTGTTTTTGTATAATTCTCAAATAATAACTACAATAGTATCATATAAACTTTAAAACTTTCAATTATGTGGCACTAAAGTTGTGCTCCACCATAGAATATTGCTTCTGAAAGCCTTCTAGATTTTTATTGTAGATAACCTTGATTCATCCACATCTTTTTTTGTTTTCATTTTTGTTTGGGGAGCAAGGTAATTGGGATTAAGTGACTTGCCCAAGGTCACACAGATAGTAAGTGTCAAGTGTCTGAGACTGGATTTGAACTCAGGCTCTCCTGACTTCAGGGTTGGTGCTCTATTCACTGTGCCACCTCAATGACACATCATCTGTACTTTTATATTCATAAAATTACATACATACATACATATATATATATATATATATATATATATATATATATAAAGCATATAAGGCATTAATTGTTGCTTTTGCATTAATGAAGTCTAAGACTTTCTCTATATTTTTGGTATGTTCTTCAGATATAGTAAGAATCATTCCCTCCATGCTCATGCAAATATCTCACCTTCAGCACCAACCTACTCTGTAAATCTTCTGTCTAATTTAGTTTTTTTCCCCTATATTCATTCTTGTCACGGCCATTTTCACTTTCTCTGTAAGCTTATCTGTGTTTGTCATGTAAGAATCCAAGTATATTCATTTTATTGTCCTTGACAATGAAAAGAATTATAGACATTGTTCTAGATCTTTTCTGACTTTCATCTGCTGGTTTTGCTCCAATTTTAATACTTAAATGCCCTCAGGATGCATTTGTTTATTTCAATCTCTCAATAAGTTTTCCTTCAACCAGTTATATCATCATTGCCCCCTCTCTCTTTTATGAGTTGTTATTGGCTATAATCTTCCACTATCTTTCTCTGTTAGGTTTTACCATCAAGCTTCATTTTAAATTGATATTGCCCTTGACTGCTATACTATCTCTTTCCACTTCACAAGCATTTCAAGTATTTGCTAATTAAGTTCTTTCAAGAGACTTTTGTTCTCCTAATTAAGGCATTTGATTTACATTTGTTAAACTTCTGAATGAAATCATTATAATCTGTTGATGTCCTTTCTTCTATCTGTATCTCAATTTTTATAATCAATAACTTTTTTAAAAGATCAAATTAGAGTAGTTTGACTATTTGGTACTGGAGCCATCCTCTTCAGCCCCCTCCCAGGAGAATCTGAACCCTATCCCTTGGATCCTGATTTCTCACAGGTGAAATTTCATCTTCTCTTGATTTGTCTTCTTGTCTCTTCCCAGCTAGTTTCATTCTATGCTGCCTTAAATATATTAGTCCATCTTTATGTCTTGTCATTCCCTTACAGTTTTTGGCTTGCAAGTGCTTAGAACATAACCTAGCCCACAAGAAGTCATTAACAAATGCTTTTTAATTCATTCCTTTCTTCCAGTTTTGTGTTAATTTTAATCTTGTGCCAGTTATGTTACTGAACACAACTCATTCAGGAATGACTGCCATATCAGTAATGAGTCATTTAAAATATATTTAATTCCATTTTTAATGAATTCACTCACTATATTTAGGATCTTCTTATCTCAAAATATGTTCCAAGGTCCCAGAAAAAGCAAGCATTATGGGAAGCAACTGGAGAACTTCCTTCACTCTCTCTCTTTCTCTCTCTCTTTTTTTTTTTTTGCTTTTTGGAGGGGGGAGGGCAGAGCAATTGGGGTTAAGTGACTTGCTCAAGGTCACACAGCTAGTAAGTGTTAAAGGTCAAATTTGAACTCAAGTCCTTCTGACTCCAGGGCAGGTGCTCTATTCACTGCACCACCTAGCCTCCCCGCCTTGCTCTCTCTTAATCTACTCAAAGCCCATGCCCCTATCTTAACATGCTCCTGAGGTGGAGTCAGAAGAGTATTTAGGGATCCTCTCCTTTACCTGTAGTTGGGAAGAGGCTTATAATGCCTGGTGGGAACTTGGAGCTTAAGGTTTTCCCCATTGTCCCTCCGAAATTAGCTTAGAATTGTATTCCACTCTTACCTTTCAATCCACTACATTGTCACCTACAATCTTTACCTAAGGACATAGTTGCTTATAAAATTGAAGATGAGTGGGAATCACTAATTACAATACTTCTAGTAAGATAGCAAATGAGTAGGCCTTACCATATGTCTTGTCTTTGTCCCATCATATCTGCTATCTTACCTTACTCTTAATCTTCTATCTTAACCATCTCCTCTTCCCTTATACCCTCTGTAGCAGCAGGCATCATCATTAGATCTGCCATTGCAATGTCAGCACTCCTAGGCTCTTTCAACTACCCTGGCAATGCCCCTAAGTATAATAAAACCTTTCTATCTATCTTTCAGTTGAAGCCTCCTATGTGTATTATCTGCCCTAATTTATATGTCAAAATCTTGGGAGCAGGGACTGTTTTTTTTTTAAATTTACTGTATGTACTTTTAGTACTTAGCATGGTACTTGACAATAGTAAAAAATTAAAAAATATTTCATTACATTTATTTTTCAAAGAAAATAATCATGATGCATAATGGTAGGTACAAGAATTCTTTGGACCTTACAAAATTTGACTTTTCTCATTAATTTTTTCAATAATAAATGACTTTTGCAGAAATGTTAAAATACAATGACTACATCAACTCTCAAACTCCTTTCATTTCCTGAAATTCTCACTTTCTTAGTATACCCTGAGTGTACTCAGATTTTCTTCCTTCTGATTGGAGAGGGTAGAGGGGGCACATTGAAGACTTCCTCCTAGATCTTCTATTTAAGGAGTGTAGCCAGAGAAACCTACTCCTAATTTCTTGCTAGCACAACTATCTCATAATTCCCTACCCAAATGCACACTTAGACTTCATCATGATGTAAAAAAATTCATCTTCCTGCAAAATTAGATCAATTCTAAAAGCTGGAGCTCCTCAGTACCCACTGCACCCTGTAATCCTTTCCTCCCTCTGATTAGAGAGGGTGAAAAGTGATCATCCAAGAGAACTCCTGCCAGATTCTCCATTTAGGGAAGGGCCCACAGCAGCTCTCTCCCCATTTCCTACCTGGTTATTCCTCTGGACTTCCCCTTGCTCCTGCACTACTGTGTATTGGCCCTTACCATATCCCTCCTTCAGCTTATTTTTATGTCTTTTCTACTCCCATTTGACCATATGCTCCTTAAGGGCAGGAATTCTCTTTTAATTTCTTTTGTATCCCCAGTGCTTAGCACAGTGTCTGACATATAGTAGATGTTTAATAAATATTAATTTATTGTTAACATATTAATATATGTACACCCACATATATTAGCATTATATGCTATGTAATGGTATAATATATAATTTTATATAAAGTTACATTCATAGTCTTTAATGGATTCCCTCCACAAATGTGGTGAATACCTTTAGACAACAAACATCTTTTTATCTTTACCCCATGTTTGTGTTTACATGGTCATTGAATAAGATTCTTAATATATTTTATTAATGCAAAGAAAGCACCTTGTTCATAGGACATACAGCTGGAAGGGACTTCAGAGGTCATCTAGTCCAAATGCTTCATCTTAGAGAAGAGAAAACTGAAGCCCCAGGAGACCTTGTATGTACATGTAACCCACACACACACACACACACACACACACACACACACACACACGCACGCACACACGCACGCACACATGCACACACATGAGTTATTTAAAGAATTGTCTAACCAAAAAATATATTCATTTGAAAGAGAAAAACAAACTTTTGTCTATAAGTAAGAATTCTTGGTACATGACAAAAGATTTTTATTTAAATTACCAATAAGAAAGAACAAATAAGTATCAAACCATTATGAAGTCGAATTAAAGTTGAAACCTAATTACTACTCCATTGGTAAATTAACCAGAAAAATTTACATAGCCCTTGAAGAACAGAGACTACTAAAAAGCTGAATAGAAATTAAGTTCCTTAGCTTTGTTCTTAGGCTTTAAACATATGTAATTGAAGTTGGTGTCCCCGTGATAAGTTAAGGTTCTACAAAGTGATCTTTTTTTTTCCCCCTTCTTTATTCATTGAAAAGGCCTTGAATCTACTAGATTAAGACGTGCGCCTTCTTGCCTTTTACCTTTACTCTGATCACATGAGATAAATATCATTACCATTAAATGGTTTCATAAATTCTTCCCTCAAATCAATTCCAATTTATCCAATATCTCTTAAGGACTTACTATGTGTAAAGAGCTTTTAGGCAGTGGAGAGACCAAACAAAAACTCTGCTCTAAGAAGTTTTAAATCTAATAATTCATGAAAACATACACAGATAATTGTAAATCAAGAAGTCTTCAGTCTCTAGACATGAAGGTGTGAAAATCATTTTAATCAAATGAAAGAAGCCTGTTGTTCATTTACCTTGGGGCCTTAGAAGATATTTGGAATATTCAATATCTGTATTTGGTTTGGGCAGGCCATAACAGGCAAGGTCAAACTCATCAATCTACTCTTACTTCAAAACAATTCAAATGCTACTTTCTACAAAAGACCATTGCCAGTCCCCTCCCCCCCCCAACACACACACACACACACACACACACACACACACACACACACACACACCCTCCACTCTCTGCTACTGCCTCCTTTATTAGATTGCATCCTATTTATGCTGTATTTATATTGCATAGTTGTCATATATAGTTTATTCCATGGATAGACTGTCCTCTTGTAACTTTTTAAACAATTACCAAAGAGTTTTGATGATTACTACTTTATACTTGGCTTTATGGTTTGAAATCTAGAAGCACAATCCCTTTGTATTCTTATTTTTTTTTCATTATTTCCCTTAAGATCCTTGATTTTCATTCTTCAATATGAATTTTGTTACTATTTTGTCTACTTCTTATAAGTATCTCTTTAATAGTTAAGTAGTTTCCTTGGTATACTAATCTATAAATTAACATTAAAAATGTCATCATAGCCAGATATGATTACTGAGTAACATTCTTATCATTTAAAATGCTTTGTGTCCTTGAGGAATAATTTATGATTGTAATCTAGATGGGTATTGAGTGTGTGCTATGGTAGATTGACTCAGATATTTTATACATTGTGTACTTATTGTGAATGGGACTTTTGATTCAGGGAAGAGACATGCTACTACAGATTGAATCGGAGTCCTGGCGTCAAAAAGAACATGAATTAAAATCCAGCCCCAGATATTTACTAGCTGCATGATCCTGAACAAGTCACTTAATGCCTGGCATGTAACAGGAGATATGTAAATGCTACTCACTGTTGCTATTGTTTCTTTTAAGGCCTCCTGTATTTTTTATTGGTCTTTATGGATGTTGATAATTCCCTTGGTGATCTCATTAACTCACAGGGATTAAATTACCATCTCTATGCTGACAGTTCCCAAATCTAACAATCCTATCTCAACCTCTCTGCTGACCTCCATTTTCATACATCCAAATGCCTTTCAGTTATCTCAAACTAAACATCTCATAAATATCAACATGCCTAAATTCTCATTTTTCAGAGCCAATATGTTACTCAGGTCTGTTGATTTCACCTTTGCAACTTCTCTCAATACACCCCCCACCTCCTGCAATGGCAAGCAAAGTATTACTTTGCTGCTTGTTTCAGCTATTCAAGTACCTTCCAGCCTCACCTTTGATTGTATCAAAACTCTCTGTTGTAAACAGTATACACTGTGTTGCCCTCAATAAGCCTGAGGGAGTTTGGAGACCTTCTCTGCCCTTAATAGGGCTAAGGGAATTTGGAGACTTTCCCTGGCCTTAATAGGCCTAATATCATCACATGGAGCTTATGGTGGGAGAATGTTGCCAGAAGAGCAGAACAGGAAGGGTAAGACAGGAAGGGTGGAAGAGGAAGGGTGAAATAGAAAAGAGAAAAGCAGAGAAAAACTTTAGCAGGGCTGGGACCAAGAAGAACTGAGAGGGAGAATGCCTGTGATTTTGGCTCTCTGTTAATCTGTGTTACTTTCTGGGAACTGAGAGAGAGAATGTTTGTGATGTCAGCACTCTGTAGCACTCTGTTGTTCTGTCAGACAAAAGTACCCTGTTTGTTGTCCTTGGACAGAAGTCCTGAAAAAAGACTTTGATGCTGTTACAGAAGTCCTGTCTAACTTCACTATTGATTTGTGTTTGATTTCTCAGACAGAATCCTTGCCTGTTGATTTGTGTTACTTTGTCAGAGACAAAGTGAATTGAGATGATAATGCTGGCCACGTTTGTAAATATTATAGCTCTGTTAAGCTTAATGTGTTTAAATATTTTTGTAGCTCTGTTAAGCTTTGTCTTCCTAGAAACAGAAACTTCAAAGAACTTTGTAAACTGAAGTATGAAATAGGAGCAAAGAGCTGCCTATCTTTGAGTCCAGGTAAGAGCTGGGAGCAGTCAGCCTGTGGAAGAGGAGCCATGGGGTTTGGAAGTCAGCCTCAAATTAAGATGAAAGAAGACTTTACTTGGGTACTCAGTGCTGACTGACGAGATTGTGACTTATTGTGACCTAGGGGTAGATGGTGTTTGTCCTTTTTTCTATCCCTTAAGGTTCATTGTCTTAAGTATGATTGGAAGTCAGCCTCAAGTCAAGACAAAGAAGATTTTACTTGGACACTTTGTATTGAATAAGAAGATTATAACTTACTGAATGATAAGTTTTGTTTAAGACTATGTGGCCAGCCTAGTAACAAGTTGTTATGTTATATTGTTGTGAATGTTGTGCTTTAGTTCCTTGAATGTTATGCTTTAGTTTATTGTTGAATAAATAGAGAGTCACGATGCTATGCAATTAGATCCTTAAAGGTATTCACAACTGCAGTCGTCAGGAGAATTGCTCTTGATTGACTTTACACCACCCCCATCTCTTCTTTAATACTGCCATGAGACTAGTTCAGGCCTCATCACCTCACACCTAGATTATTGAAATAGCTTGCTAGGGGGCATGCCTGCCTCAAGTCTCTTCTCACTCTAATCTGTCCTTCATTCAGTCACTAAACTGATTTTCCTAAAGTACAGGTTTGACTATGTTACTCACCTAAGAAATTCCAGTGGCTCCCTATTTCCTCCAGGACTAAATACAAAATCTTCCATTTGGTGTTCTAAAGTCGGCATAACCTAGACCTTTCCTAACTTTCCACTCTTCTTACACCTTAGTCTCTGAAGGATGTTTATCAATCAAGTAATACTATTCCATAAACAGGATACTCCATCTCTCAGCTCCAAGCATTATCTGTAAATGACCCTCATGTCTGAATTGAACTCTCTCTTCATCTCTGTCTCCTGGCTTCCCTGGCTTCATTCAGGGCCCAAGTGAAATACATACCTCTTATAGAAAGCTTTTCCCAACCCCTCTTAATTCTAGTGCCTTCATTTTCCTAATTATTTCTTATTTATCTTGTATGTAGCAAATTTGTACATATCTGTTTGTTTACTGCTTCCCCCACCATGCTGTGAGCTCTTTGAGAGCAGGGCCTATCTTTGTCTCTTTTTTGTATCTCCATTACTTAGCATAGTGCCTGGCACTATCTTTGTCTCATGAAAGAAGTTCAGTGAAGTGTTTTCCTTCTCCAATGTTATAACAGCAAGCATCCTAGCATACCCAGAATGGCTGCTAGCACAGGTTCATTTATATGTCTTACTAAAGGAAGGCAACTTTAAAGGGGTCAACAATCTTTACACACACACACACACACAGCACACATGTGGCATGTATGCATAAAATACATATACCACACATATCATATATGCACACATGTCACACATATGCCATGTATACATGCACACACATAAAATTCACTTAGTTCAGGGGGAAAAGTCAGCATTCTGAACTTCAGAAAATACAAACAGAAATAAGAAGTACATTAAAAAAAATACAAGGAAAATAACACAATTCAACAGACCAACAGACAGGGCTTCTAGCTGACCATTACATGCATACATATTTAGTTACTAGAGAGAGAAGCACCAATATCTGGGCTTTCAAAGCCAGGGGACTCAATGGTTACCTAGATTCTCATCTGGTCAAGTCACACAACTCTTCCCATAACTGAGCCCCAAAGGAAAACCTCACCTCTGAGTATGTATATCTTTCTTCAGGTCAGAGGACATCACAATCTTTTTGACTCACAAGCCTCCCCCAAAACAAGCCCCTACTTTTGGGTTTCACTTGAGGTCAATTAGGGGTCAGGGAAGATCTTCAAATTCCCTACAAATATTAAAAAAAAATTTATTTATTGTTAGTATGAATGTATATTTACAAATTTGATGGAATTTTCCAGTATGTATATCTAGACTAGAATTTTGTTCTTCTTACATTCAACTCTCTTTTCTTAAATTGGATTTCTTAAGGTCTCTGTTTCTTGCTCTGTTAATTAATACAGTGTATAATTTTTTCACACAATTTTTTTTATTTTGAATTCTCTGTTTTATTGAACTTATTGTGATTTAATTTGTTAATTTTTTTTTTAATTTTACCCTTTTTTTGTTGAATTGGCTAAAAATTTGTTGATTTTGTTAGCAATTTCAGAGAAGTGGTTTTTACTTCTATTCGTAAGTTGTATAGTCTTTTTGTTTCCAATTTATCTTTTAGTTTTCTAAAACGTACTTTTGAGTTTATTTTTGTTTTAATTCTATTTCTTGGTTTAATAATATTCTAATTTGGTATTAATTCTCATATTTTTTAAGGTATGTATTAAAAGATATGGGTTTTCCTCTGAACATTGACTTAGCTAAATCTCCAACATTTTGTCCTGTTTTCTTATGATTGTTTTTCACATGGTTATTAATTGCATTTTCTTTTACTTCTTTGTTGCATTCATTGCTCAGGATTTCATTATTAAATCTCTATTTAGTGCTGGGTTTTGTTGTTGTTGTGGTTGCTTTTGCTCATACTCTCTGAGGTGATAATACTTGTTTTTACGTTGTGGTCTCTAAAGGATTTATTTTGTATTTCTGCTTCTTTGCACTTACTTATATTTTCTCGTGTTGTAGTACATGGTCTATTTTAATAAATGTGATTTGTAATACTGTACAGTATGTATAGTCATTGTTTCCATTCAAACTATGCCATTTTTAAAATTCCGAATTCTACAAGTTTGGTTAGTTGTGCATTTTCAATTTTTTCTTTCTGTTAGATTTTTGCAGCTCTGAGAGAATAATAAAAATTCCTCCAATTAATATATGGCTATCCTTTCTTTTTAAATTTAAGTTTTCCTTTTGATTTTTTTGTGTGTGTGATGTGACTTGGTACTTATTGAATGGAATTCATTGCCCAAATTTTTCTTATACATAATTTAATGTTTTCAAATGTATATTGATAATATGAATTTTATTTTTTTTCTTTGAAAGCATGATTGCAACTCCTTATTTTTGTTTGCCCTGATACATGGTAAATTTTGCTTTAGACCCTCATTTCCATACTGTGTGTTTTTATTTTTAAATGTGCTTCTTATAAAAAAGAAATTTGGAATTTATTTTTCCTTATTCATTCTGCTACATTCATTTTATTAGATTGCTTAGTCCATTCACATTTAAGGCCATGAGAGTAAGACTTATGTTTTTCTCCATTTGTATTTTTATATATTTTTTTTTTAATTTTCATTTCCTTTTTTTTGTAATTCAAGGTTTTATCACTATAATTAATTTTGTTTACATTATTTTCAGATAACTCTATTCTCATAGGCTTTCCCCAACTCAAACTTCCACTTCTAGTTGTCTGACCTTTCACTAGCTTGGGTTTTTTACCTTTTTTCTTTATTACGTTATCTATTTTTTTTCCTTCTTCATCCCATCTCCTTTTTCCCTCAGTTAAGTGGTTATTTCTAAATTTCTCTCTTTTTCTTCTCTTCTAACTTCTTAGTCTTGTTAGTTTTGTTTTGTTTTTCTGTAGTGTTCTCTAAGAAGTTATTATTTTCTTTTTAAAATTTATTTTCTTCATTTTTTTCTCTTCCTTTCCAGACTTTTCTGAGATTTCATTTTTTATTCCTGGACTTTGTATTTATCATATCTTTAATTTCTTTGGGTTCCTTATAGCATTAAAGCTTGAATGGACCAAGTCCTAGCTCCCTCTTCTAATCAAATTCCATGTTATTTCTTTCATAGACTTTGTCTCATCTTTTCCCCTCCATTGTTTTGGATAGAAGCAGTGCCACATGATATGTATGTGTATGTATGTATGTGCATGTATGTATATGTATATATTTGTGTATATATTTTTACTTCCCATTAAAATTTTTATCCTTTGATTTAAAAAAATTTTGATTCTATACATTTGTCCTTCTCCTTTCTCCTCTTTTCCCTTTTCCCCATCTCATTCCCCACCCCTCCACCTCTCTCTATATGCCTTTCTCTCTGTCTCTTTCTGTCTTGGTCTTCATCTCTCCACTTCTCTGTGTCTGTGTTGTCTTTGTTATCCTTTCAAAATAATCTCTAAACAAGAGTACTTTATTCAATTATGTAGTATTTTCTTGGTAATTAAGTTCATTTACCTGTAATATTCTTTTGCATGTGGTGTTTTGCATCTCTCAAATAACACTTGTATTAATTGTCAATTTTTTTAAACATACTATTTAACTCAAGTTTGAAGAGCATATGCATTGGTTTAGCAGTTTTCAGATCTTTGCTTTTTAAATTCCATTCCCTCTAGTGATTTTCATGGATGCAGGAAAATCTTATTATTTGAATGTCCTTTCCCCTATATTTCAAACTCTTTTTCCTAAATACTTTCATAACTTGTTTGTTATCGACATTTTAAAATTTAGTCTCTATATGTTTTAGAGTTTATAGGGCTAAATTTTAAAACAATTATTCTATTTTTTTTCTGGTTCTCTCTTTATGTTCTGGAGGTGATGTTTTTTTTTTTTTCCTGCTGGGGTAAAGTTGTGTGTGAGATGAAAGAGTTCAGAGTCTGAATCTAAGGTTAGAAAAGGTCTTTATTCTTTCTCATGAGAAAGGACTCTACCCCCTGTCACCCAACATGGCATCCACAGGGAGAGAGTGACAGGTAAAAGTCAGCCTATGGTTATATAATCTTCCAAGGCAGAAACCCAACCCCTCCCCCCCCAAACTGGCCTTCACTGTTATTGGTAGGGGGGCTGTCCCACAACATAAGGGCAGGAATTTCTCTGAGACAAAGGACCCAGAAACATGTAGGTGTCCAATAAAAGCAGTCTTAACCTTATTTGGCATATATTCTGCTAAATTGGCTCTGGGGAGGGTCTCCATTGCTCTAAGTCCCATATTGCTTGAATGTCAGGTGACCTAACCCTAGGCCTAATGAAGAGCGAAAGCATTCTGGATTTGATTTTTTTTCAGAATGGGGAAACCTCACTATAAATTATCCCTCATAGTTGTGAATTCTCTCAATTGGTGTTTTGTCTTCTTTATTTTCTATGGTAGTCTTCACGTTGCTTGATTTCTCGTACTTTTTTTGGATGGTCTATGGTCCTTAACCTATCCCAATGTATCCCATCTTCAAGGCTAATTGTTTTGATTTGTACAGAGTTCATGTTTCTTTAACATTTTTGCCTTTTTCTTTCCTTCAGCTAAGTATTACTCCACTTTATTATTTCTATGCCCCAAATTTATTGCCCTCACTTTCAAATCTTTAGAGACTTTTCACTATGTAAAATTCATTTCTTTTTCTAATCTAACTTAGTATTTTTAAAAAATTCTTCTAAGAGCTCTTTATGTTAAAACCCAAATTAATTTGTAAGTCTTCTTAGATGGATTACACTTTTCCTTCAAGCCTTTTTGGTGTTTCTAGTTGTTCCATACTTTTCTGAGATTCCACATGATATCACATTTTATGTGGCATTGGCTCACTATCTTTTGCGTTCTCTCCACATGCACACACATATATGTATGTATGTTTATATGTGTGTGTATGTGTGTAAATGTTAAGACAAGATTCTAAGTTTCTTAGAGACTTACACTATTTTTAATATTCTCTAAATTGATTTATCCATTCTTATTCAAGTACTCTACTGTTAGTTTTCTCTTGAAATGTTTGACATTTCAGCCTCTTATTTATGTTCATCACTAACTTTTTGACTCTTTCTCTCTGTAAATATCCTCCTGAATATAGATTGTAAAACTAATTCAGTCTCCATTCATTGGGGGAGTTTGATTCACTGGTTTGGGACACTGCCTTAAGTACCTTTGAGGAGGGTGGTGAATGGAGCAAACTAGTCTTAGCTAGGTTTTTTTTTTTCCCTTTTCCTTTATATCTACCACAGCCACTCATCCTCACCACTAATTTTAATACATTCTGTGGTTCTCTTCCTTTTCTCCTCAGGGCTGGGACAGATGATTGTTTACCACTTTTTGAAGGATTAAGGATACACAACAGGCAGAAATGTGCTAGAGTAGCCTCTACAGCTTGAAAGGTTAATAACTCCCTAAAGCACCAGTTTGAAGGTAGCACACCAATCTTGCCTTCCTTCCCATCTGCTTGAGCAGAATCAGCATCCAGTGTTTTTTGAGGGGTAGAGGGCAGAGAGGCAGTAGAGTGTGCTAACAACTTTTCTGTAGCAGTGCAGTCCTAATGTGTACTCCAGGTAAAAGTCAATTTGTGTCGCTGCTAGGAATTTGAAAGCTGGTATAGGAGAAGATCTGAGTGAAAATTTTAAGGCTTAGAATTCTCCCACAAATTAGATAGATAGATAGATGATAGATAGAAAGATAGATAGATAGATAGATAGATAGATAGATAGATAGATAGATAGATAGATGATAGATAGGTATAGATATAGATATGTACACCTCAGTGGAATTATTTCTTCTTTTAGCAGTCATTATTTAACATCTGGCACTTGATTCCTATTGTGGGGATTAGAGAATCAAAGGAGTCTATATAAAGTGAAAAAAAAATTGTCATGTTGCTAGACCATGACCCCAAAGTCTCCCCAATCAGATTTTAAATATATTTTTCAGAAATGAAACTTCTTTATTTTTCTGTTCCTACTTCTGGTTGTACTAAGTACTACTTCTATTATGTCATAATATGTCAGATCATAAGTACTCAAATTGAAGCTTAGAAGATTCAGCACTTCTTAAAAGAATCAGCAGTATCTGAATTCAGGTCTTCCTTTTGTCTTATACCAGTTGTTTGACCTTAGCTGCCTAAACCTTATTGCTTTCAATAATAATAGCTAACATTTATACGGCACTGACTATGTGCCAGGAACCATGCTAAGTACTTTAAAATTGTCATCTTTTGATCCTCATAACCATGGGAGTTGAGTATTATTATGATCCTCATTTTATATATAAGGAACCTGAAGCAAATAGAAGTTTGTAGCTACTAAGTGTCTGAGACCAGATTTGAACTCAGCTTTTCTTGAATCCAGACCAGGCTCTCAATCTACTTCACCCCCTAACTCTTATCTGAGGAAAATACCTAAGGGTATAAGTTAAAGATGAGTTCTTTATATTAGTAAGTAGAGCGATTGTCAACCCTGGGACAGCCTCACAATTGTATCATCTAGGTGCCAACAAAATGAAGCAACCTATTCATAAACCAAAGAATGCTAGAGGAAGAAGAGATCTCAGAATGGCATCATTCAACTTTTCATTTTATGAAGGAGTAAACTGAGACATAGAGAGAATGAGTAAATGCAATACAATTCATTTATGGCAGAGGAGGAATTAGAGTCCCATCTTTCTGACTCAAACTCCAGGGTTCTTTTCTTTCCACCATACTTACCTCTCAATTCAATTGAGATAAATTTATCTCAATATACATTTCATACGAGTCTGTTGAGAGAAAGGCATTATATTTGTGACTAGAGGTGCAGAGATAAAACACTGTTAACAAATTCCTTATGAAATTTATAATATTTAAGGAGCTAAAGAATGCTCATGAATAGCTGGGATACAAGCTAAAATATGACAAATGCAAAAGAAAGGTCTAAACAAACTGCTATTTGAGATTCAATAAGAAATAAAGTACTTTCTAGCCCAGGAGATCAGGGACAACTTCCCAGATGAGGTGAAACCTAAGCTGGATCTTGAAGGACAAGAGAAATTTAACAGAAGAAATACTCTTTATGAAATTGTAATTTGAATGCTTTTTTTTTCCCTTTAACTTAATTTCATAGTTCTAAAGAGCCTTTACTTTTTATGAAAGATATATTTTAAACTTTATCTTCTTGTGTTCTTTTCACATATATCCTTTAGGGTGTTATTCAGACCAAGTCTCTCCTTTTTATTGTGACAGATGACAAAACTTTATAGGCACTAAATCCATTTAAATTAAGGTGCCAAGGATGACTAAAAAAACAGCTTTTCCTCCTGCATGAAATTTTCTTAGTGTTGGGATCTTCAACTATATTTTTCTAGGATACGTACAAGAGTGCCATCTAATGTCACCTTTACATAACACTGGGTTGGGCTTTAATTTTGCATAATATTACTAATTCTCTTTGACTATAAAACATGTAAGAATAAAATAGAATATTCTGAACAGAATTCATCATAAACATTGAGATAATCATTGTTCTTTGTTTTGTCATAGCCCTCCCCTACCCAGATATCACAAAGTGAATAATATATTTTTCTTATTCCAGTCATCAATTTTTAGAACATTCAGAAAAATCATGAGGTAATAATAATGTTTTTGAAATCTGTTTCATATTTAAAGTAGTATTTATCCATCCATTAAAATGCTTAGTTTTAAGCACACATGTTGATTAAATTTTCAGGTGATTTTCTTAACTACAAAATAGAATTATTACTGATCTTCATATAATGTAGTTTTTGACATTTGGGGCTAATGCTAGTTCTCATGGTTACAGAATGAACTTCTTCCCATGATTTTTCATAGTGCTGATACAATAAACATTCATTTGGTACAAAAATACTTAAAATCATCTCTTTTAAAGTTTTCATCTGTTTCTATATTATATTACACTAGAAGAAGGTGACATATTTCTAGGGACAAATTAATTATCTGATGCATGGTAGAACTATAAAATTTGTAATATTGTGTGTAGAGAGGATTTCAAAGGAGGTAAGTCTTTGTTTGGGACTTGTTATGTTTCTGTGAAGGGTGTAGGTAGACCCATTGATGACCCTGAAATGGTTTGAGTACATATACTAGGGCATGCCCAGTAATATCAAATTGAAAATGATAGAATTCCCAGCTTCATTTATCAGCCATGAAATAGTTGACTAACACCAAAGTACCTCCTTTCTGTTGAATCCTTAAATATTCGTCCTCTAGGACACATGACATTTTAATCTTATACCCCATTTGAGCAGAGGTAAAAAAAGAAAAAAAAAACCCTTAGAGTAGACTTTAGTCTCTCATGTAAATGTCCACAAGGGGAGACATCAGAATGTCATCATAGCCCTCCTGGAACCAAATGACAATATTCACCTCTCTGTACCACTCAGTGAAGAGTTGGGAACTGCCAAAGCAGTGAATGAATGGTCCTTGATTCCAAGTCACTAAATGGGAACTTAGTCACTGTCCTATAGAGGCAATAACAGAAATACAATATTGTCAACCACAAGGTAGTCATGGAGGGAGAAACCATGTTGTCCGTGTGTTGAGAGTTCATGGACTTCAACTTTCTGGACAAAAGAATATAGTTCCTGGGCAGCTTTGTATCCAACCTCATAGAGAGAAAAGGGAAGTTTCAAATATATGCCGGGCCCAAAGTTTAATGGAAAATTTTATTTTAAAGCTGGAAAGCACTACGAGGCAATCTGTTGCATATTTCTCATTTTAGCTATGAGGAAATTGAAGCTGATAGAGGTTAAGTGACTTGCCCACAGTTGTACAACTAGTAAGTTTCTAAGGCAATTCCTCCTTACTTCAACACCTTATACTCTAGGACTCATTGTTTTTCTAGAAATCCAAGTTTCCAGAGTTTTGGCATTCAGTTTTACAGATAGGGAAGGGGAGATCCTGAGCAGCATCAAACACTTGGCAAGAGAAAAATATTGAACATGTGGCTCTCAGACAAATCTAATCAATTACTCAAAAAAAGAAAGCTTTTATTTAGCACCTGCAATGTGCAGGCACTGGTTATACATTGGAGAAACACAGACAAAAACAAAATAATCTTTAATCTCCCTTTTTATCAAGTGAAATGACATCTACATATATAAGTAAATATGAATCATACATAAGGTAAATAGAAAATTAGAAAGAGATTATTAGTAGTTGAGCATAGAGAATAGAGAAGTTTATTTTTTAATATACAAATTAGCAATTTAGATGAAATATCAAGGAAGTCAGAGATTCTAAGAGCCAGAGGTGAGAAGGGAATGCATTGAATTCAAGGGAGAGAAGCTATGGAATGGCACAACATAATGTTTAATAAACATGCAAAGGTAGATTAGATGTAGATTTTGAATGCTAAAGACAGAGATCTAGATTTCACTTATAGGTTTTTACTTTTAGGTTTTTTTAAACATGTATTTATTTAATAATTTTTAACATTTCTTTAATTTTGATTTTCAAATTCTCTGTCTTGCTCCAGTCCCTCTCCCACTCACTGAGAAGGCAAGCAATACAATACTCCTTATGAATGTAAAGGTATGTAAAACGTATTTCCATATTAGCCATGTTACCAAAAAAAGCAATAAAATAAGAAAATGAAATATATATAAATATATATGTATTCATATACATATATACTTATATACACTTATACATACATACATATATATATATATGTGTGTGTGTGTGTGTGTGTGTGTGTATATATGCATACACACAAAAGCTTTGACCTGCTCTTAGTTCATTAGTTCTCTCTCTGGAAATGGACAACATTTTTCATCATGAGTTCTTTTGAATTTTCATGGAACATTTTATTGATCAGAGCAGCTAAGTCTTTCACAGTTGATTGTCATCACCATATTGCTCTCATAGTTGATCATTGTTACAATATTGCTGAAATATGAACAACTTTCTTCTGGTTCTGCTCACTTCACATTATATCACTTCATATACATCTTCCCAGGTTTGTTTGGTTTTGTCTTTGTTTTTTTTTTTCTGAAATCATTCCCTTTATCATTCCTTTAACCAAAATAATATTCTATCATAATCACATATCACAACTTTTTAGCCATTTTCTAATTGATGGGCAAATCCTCAGTTTCTGATTCTTTGCTGCAACAAAAAGAGTTGCTACAAATATTTTTGCACATAAAGGTCTTTTTCCCTTTTCCTTGATCATAGACCTGTTAATGGCACTGCTAGGTAAATACATATTCTGTATTTTATGCTAGATGTAATATTGAACCACTAGAGTTTTTTTGTTTGTTTGTTTGTTTTTATTAAGGGAGAGGAATCAAAAGTGCTTTAGGAAATCACTTTGGCAACTGTTCTATAGATGGATTGGAGAAAGGAAAAACTTGAGGCACAGAAATTAAATGTGAAATTATTTCAAGAATCTAAACTAGATGTGATTATGGCTTGAACTAGGATAGTTGCAGTGTGAATGAAGAAAAAGAGGTGAATGAATAAGAAGGAAGAACTGATAAGACTTGGAAACTGATAAGATTTCTGAATGGGGACAGGATAGTTAGTGGAAGTGATAAGCGAAGGCTTACTCTAAAGTTGCCAACCTAAAAATCAAATGATTATATCCTCAGCAGAAAAGGGAGCATTAGGAAGAGGGGTAAGCCAAAGACAAAATATAATGAGGATTGAGATGCCAATAGGATCAGCCATTATGAGGCCATGATCGAAGGTAGAAAGGTTGGAGAGAATAAGGAGACTGAGAAGGAATGGTCAGGTAGGTAGGAGGAGAAAAGTATTGCTTGAAAGCACAAACCAGCGAGAGTATTCAGAAGACAGTGATCGACAGTAATATGTACTACACAGAGATCAAGAAGGATGAGGACTGAGAAAACAATTTTGAATCGACAATTAAGAAGCTATTAATAACTTTAGAGAGATAATTTGCAGTTGAGTGATGAGATTAGAATTCAGATTTCAAAGGGATAAAAAAAAAATCAGTGAGTCCCATGACATGAGGGAACACAAGTCCTGGATTTTGTCCTCTAATATTGTCATGTAGTATCTAGATAAACCATATCTAATTAGGAAAGATGTTGTCTCTCTAGCAATCCAATATCCCCAAAGTCATTTAAATTTTGGGGTGGGGAAGTCCAAGTCCTCAGAGAAGTATAAAAATACTAGGTATTTTTGTAAGTCTTCCAGTAAAATTCTTAGAGGTGGGGGAAAAGGTTCTCTGCTCACCATATAAAGTTTATTTCTCTTCTGAGGAGAATCCAAACAATGTGGCAGTTTTCTGCATTTGAAGGACTATGGGAGGCTATAGAAAGGACTCATGACAGAGAGGAAAATTGTACCAGTTACATATGTGCTACTGGCATTTTTACATGACTCCAGAATTTTCTGTGAAGTAGAATTAAGGCTTTTCTGTCTCTTATATATAGATTGTTACCTTGAATATCTGTAGAAGGGTACACGGATACATTTATTCATGTCTCTGAGACATGAGCTATATTTTAAAATTTTCCAGAGGAGACCCAGGAGAGTGATTTAAAGAAAAGATCTCTCAAGATAAACCACAATTTCAACAATCCATTAGACTGGAGAGTTGGGACATGGTTTATAGCTCATTACCTCGAAATTTAGAAGATTTATTCTGAAATACATTAGTAAACAGAAAACGTATTAATATTAAGAATTAAAGTGTGTGAAAAAAACAAAAACATATGTACTTCAAAGCATATGTGTTCTCATTTGTGTGGTCATTTCCTCCAACAATAAAGATCACAATTTATTCACACCTGATTATCCTATGTAATTTTTCATTTATATCTATCCATGTATTCACTAAAGACTCTCTTTCCACCCAAAATTCTAGAGACTTTCCCATGTTCTTTTGACAGTTCCTGGACAAGAAAAGAATATGTCTGACTATCATTTACTTTCATGTAATGACCACATTATTTGTATGTATATATCTGCACATGAGTATATGCACGTATATTTACACATGTTGGTACACGTATGACTATAAGAATGAACATGCATGTGTGTATATGTGTATAGATGCCTGTATGTATACATGTATGTATAAATACATACTTTCCTGGTAAGGTATGTTTAATGTCATATTTTACATTACTCCTGCAAATTTTTTTTTTTTAAGTTTTGTATCCTGAACATGCTAAATATGTGCTTCTCACTTCTCTATTGTCCTTTGGAGTGAAAACCAATGGAGTGAAAAATGTACACAACTTTAAGTGATGTGCAATCTTGTTCCATTTCTGTAGTGACAGTATCAGAGGGCTGAAGGAAAGGGGGATAGAAAGTATTATGAATCATATCAGTTTAGACCATCTGTAACTATTACTAGCCTATTAAATAAACCTTGATAAGGCTTAGGAGTATAAGGCTTATTATCAATTAATCAATCAATAAGCCTTTATTAAATTTATGCCATATATGTACCTGGCACAATGCTGGGCACTAGAGAGAAATGAGTCAAATTTGGAGGTGACAAGAAACTAATTAATTTCACTAAGTTAGGGGAATTTAGTAAGAAACTCCAAAGGAATGTAAGTGAAGAACATAGCATTCAAGGTAGCCATGTGAAAGTTGCAATGCATGTGGGAAAGAACAGTTTAAACCCTTCATTCACACTGACAAGTTCTGAATTAATTGTACACACTGAGGTGAAAAGATCTCAGTATTTTCATGGACAAATCAATGAAGATATTTTCTCAGTGTGTTTCACATTTCAAATCTCAGATCAATCTCAAACTTCCTTTGAAACTCTTAAATTTCCTTAGTCTTTTGCTATTGGCTTAAAGAATGAATTCTCTCTAGTGCATTCCTATTTCTGTACTTTATGCCCCTGTTCCACAGGAAATAAGAATGATCTTGTACTGACTCCAACCATTCTATAAGAAGAAAGCTGAAAATTTTGAAAACTAACATTTTATTACTATTTCTGTATGGTAACAAGATATGGAATTATATTGTCTATAGCTCTTAAGTTCAGGGACATGAAAGTAGACAAGTCACTAATAGCTGAATATCTAGATTAGATACAGAAAAATAAAGAAGCAGGCAGGAAATTATATTAGCTGAGTCTTCTAATTAGTCAAAATTCAATAAAAACATGTGGTGGCCTTTTACAGGCAATGGACATAATATGTAAGCAATGAATTATATAAAAATGTTGTTTACAATGTCACCAAGGACTTGCAATGCTATATAAAAAGGTGGTGATCAGATCATGTAATGAACAATTGAAGCATTTTTCTTTTCTAAATACATTTAAAATAATTTAGGATGCAATTGCTATAAAAAATATTGTTTTGGAAACAGGTAGAAGGCTATACTTTAAAAGCTTTACATGTTTGATAGAAGAAAAACAATAATGTAGTCCTGCTTGACATTTAGACTAAACACAGTAAGTGAAGTGGAATATGACTATTAGTTTGATCATGGTAGACAGCAAGTACAAATAACCTGGGCAGTTAATATGTAGTACTATTCCAATCCTTTAAGGATCTATGATACCATAAGAGTGAATATTCACTCTCTCAACTCAAATTGCAACAACTTTCCAGCTAAACAATTCCAATTAAATTAATAAACATGTATGAAAGAGTAAATATGTTAAAGCACCAAGTTGAGAGCTGAGTACAAGCAATCTCTCAAGGTGTTTACATTCCACTCAGGCATATAACATGTAACACACAAATAAATAAAGCTAAAATGGATTTTTGACTAGGGAATCAAGAAACCATAAGAGGTGCCACTTGAGGCAATCCTTAAAAGGAGCTAAAGTTATTGAGAAGAGATGAGGAGGTGTTCATTTAAGGAATGAGGAGATAGCCTATATAAACTCATGGAAGTGAAATAAAGAATTCTAAGTTCAAGGAATAATCAGTTTCATTGGGATATAGATGATATTAAAGAGAGTAAAATGAAAAAAAAATTAGAAAATTATACTGGAGCAAGATCATCAAGGCTTCAAATACCAAGCTGAGATTTGGATTTCTACCCCAGAGACAATCAGAAGCTACTGAACAAGAACAGAAAACAATGATACAGTCATTGCTTTATCTGTGCCTTAGAAAAATTACTTAGGCAGCTGGATAGACCATGGATTGAAGAGGGGAAAGATTGGAAAGAAGAAAGCCAATTAGATGACTGTTGCAATAGTTTAAATAAGAGGTAATGGCATGGGGAGGAGCCAAGATGGTGGCATAGAAGTAGGAAAACTCCACAGTTCCCCCCATAACTACCTCAAATACCTATAAAATATGACTTTAAACAAATTATGGATCTCCAGAATTCACAAAAGTAAAGAGAAACAAAGCCCCAACTGAAAGCCTCCCAGCAAGTGGGACAGGAAGGACTCATCGCAATGTGCAGGGAGCTGAAACAAGCCCAGCCTGAAACTGCAGCTTGGCACCAGGGAAGGCCAGGAAAAGCCACAGCTAGAGTTTTCAGGAGAGCAGATCACTGGCAGCTGTGGCAATTTCCTGAATTATCAACCCATAAAAAACAAAAACTAAGTGAAATGTTAGTGGAACTCAGCTAAATCTGGGAGAAAAGAAGGTCTGGCCATCTGCCTCCAGGGCAAGAAAGCAGCAGAAGTTGCGGCCCTGCAGCCACCTCCACATAGCTGCTTCAGAAGCTCCTGGCCTGCAGATTCCAGGGGGAGCAAGCGATTCATTCAGAGGCTAAGTGCTCTTGGCTTAAGCTGCCTAGATCAGGATAGTGGTCTTATGTGGTGTTCCTAAGGTATGTTTTCAGTGAGCCAAAGCTGGTGGGGGCTGAAGCAGCCTGATAACAGCTCCAGCAGCTGCAAAAATGCCAGCGATTTGGGACAAAGCTCTCCCTTCTGGAAGCAGAGTTCCACAGAGCTAAAAAGTCAAGTAATTGACTGACAACATGAGTAGGCAAAGGAAGCAAAGTAAGAACAACAATCCAACTTTAGATTCCTTTTTGGGGGACAAAAAGGATTAAAGCATGGAACGGGAGGAAGACAACACAGTCAGAACTCTCACAACAAAAGCTTCCAAGAAAAATGTAGACTGGTTTCAAGACATAGAGGAGCTTAAGAAGGATTTTGAAAAACAAATAAGAGAAATGGAGGAAAAATTGGGAAGGAAAATGAGAATAATGCAAGAAAATCATGAAAAGAGAGTCAACAACCTGAATGAAGAAAATGCCACTTTAAAAAATAGATTGACTCAAATGGCAAAAGAGGCCCAAAAAGCCACTGAGGAGAAAAATGCCATAAAGAGTTGAATTTGCCAGATGGAAAAAGAATCTCAAAAGCTTTCTGAAGATAATAATTCCTTGAGAATTAGAGTGGAGCAAATGGAACCAAATGACTTTATGAGAAATCAAGATACTATTAGATAGATCCAAATAAATGAAAAAAATAGAAGGCAATGTGAAATATTTCTTTGAAAAAACCACTGACCTGGAAAATAGATCAAGGAGAAACAATTTAAAAATTATTGAACTACCTGAAAGACATGATCAAAAAAAGAACCTAGAAAGCATCTTTCAAGAAATTCTCAAGGAAAATTGCCCTGATATTTTAGAACCAGAGGTCAAAATAAAACTTGAAAGAATCCACTGTTCACCCCTTGAAAAAGATCCCAAAAAGAGAACTTCGAGGAATGTTATAGCCAGATTCCAGAGTTCCCAAATCAAGGAGAAAATATTACAAGCTGCCAAGAAGAAACAATTTGAATACTGTGGAAACGCAATTAGGATAACCCAGGATCTAGCAGCTTCTACATTAAGGGATCAAAGGGACTGGAATATAATATTCTGAAGATCAAGGGAGCTAGGATTAAAACCAAGAATCACCTCCCCAGAAAAACTGAATATAATGTTTCAGGGGAAAATATGATCATTCAATGAGATGGAGGACTTTCAAGCATTCTTGAGGGAAAAAACGGAACAGAACAGAACAGAAAATATGGCATTCAAACACAAGAAGCATGAGAAAGTAAACACGGAAAAGAAATCATAAGGAACTAATCAAAGTTGAACTATGTACATGCCAATATGGAAAAACAATAATTATAACTTATGAAACTTTTCTCAGTATGAGGCTAGGGGAGGGGAATATAAATGTATACATATGTATACATACACATATGTCTATATAGGAGGATATATATGTATATGAATATATATATATATATATATATATATATATGAGAGTACGTGTATATGTGTGTTCACAGACAGAAGGCAAAGGATTAATTGAATAGGAAGGGATCATATTTTAAAAACTGAAATTAAGTGGTGGGAGAGGAATAGAGTGAGAGGAGACAGAGAGAGACAGAATGAGGTTAATCATTTCATGTAGAAGAGGGAAGGGATAACTGTTGCAATGGAGGGGAAGAACAGGAACGCAAGAATGAATGGGTCAACCTTCCTCTCATTGAAGTTGGCTTAGGGAAGTAATGACATACACTCTAAATTGGGTATCGTGGCCTACTGGAGTGTAGGGGAGAAGGGGGTAAGAGGGGGGAGGATGTAGGGGAGGGCATGTTGGGGAAGAGGGTTGTTAGAAGCACACAATTCTGTAAAGGGACAGGCACAAAGTAGAGAATAGAACAAGTGCGTGGCAGAATAGGAAGGAGGGAAATATAGTCAGTCTTACACAATATGTCCATTGTGGAGATGTTTTGCATAACTACACATGTATGACCTATATTGAATTCCTTGTCTTTCCAGTGGGGGTGGGTGATGAAGAAGTAAGAGAAAGAATCTAGTACTTAAAGTTCTAAAATCAAATGTCACATATGTATAGATAAATAGATAGACAGATACAGATATAGATATAGATATAGATATAGATATAGATGTAGATATAGATTTGTAATCATGTTTATTATTTACATGCACCTGAGAAATAAGATATACAGGTACTGGTGTAGGGAGATTCATCTTGCCCTACTGGAGAGACAAAGGGATGATAGGGGAGGTTATAGGAGAGAGCAGGTTTGGGGAAGGGATATACAGTGGGATCGCTGTTTTTGGGTGGTGGGTAGGGGAAAGATGGGGAGAAAATTTGTAACTCAAACCTCACAGAAATGAATGATGTAAACTAAAAATAAACAAAAGTTAAAAAAAAAACCAATCCCTACTTAAAAACAGCTCTTTCGTCACTGTAACACTTGGTTTTAGATTATCTAACAGAAACAGCCCTAATCCATTTTTGTTCCCTTCAAACAGTAGAAGAAAAGAATGGTAAAATATTGTAGACAATAACTCCTTATAAAATAGCAAAAAAACAAAAACAAAAAATGTGGAGGTAAAGATGAAACTGGAGAAGCCATGGTGTGAGATCCAATATATGTGATCCTATGAGCACTACAGTATCTTTCCCTAGATCTGCTAGTACTTGTATAGTGGCTCAGATATCAACAATTTGTCTACTATATGAATGGGTACACAGTAGAGTCCAACGATAAAATCCCTCATTGTATATATTCTATGTGAATTAATATTACTTCCATTTGAATTAATTAGATTTAGGACTACCATATAACACTATTGGTATGATAATGGAGAGGGGTAAAATAGAGAATAGAACAAAGGGAGGGCAGAATAGAAAGGAGGGAAATATTGTCAGTGTTACACAATATGTCCATCATGGAGATGTTCTGCGTAACTACACATGTGCGCCTGCATTGAATTGCTTGTGTTTCCACTGGGGCTTTGTGACAAGGGAGGAAGGGAAAGAATCTAGAATTTAAGGTTCTAAAATCAAATGTTAAAATGCATACATATATATGTGTATATATATATATATACATATTTATAAAATTATTATCATTATTATTATTATCATTTACATGCAACTGGGAAATAAGATGTACAGGCACTGGGACAGGGAGATCCATCTTCCTCTACCAGAAAGTCAGAGGGGTGATGGGGGAGGATATAGGAGAGAACAGATTAGGGGAGGGCATATACAGTGGGATCGCTGCTTTTTGGGTGATGGGTAGGAGAAAGATGGAGAGAAAATTTGTAACTCAAAATCTTGTGGAAATCAATGATGTAAACTAAAAATAAACAAAAGTTAATTTAAAAAAAAAAGAGATTTCATGAATAGTCGTAGGGGAAAAAAGTAAATGAAGGGCCATGGAAAGATACACTAAAATTAATTAGAAAACAAAATACTCTACTCCTAATGAATGAGTGGGTCAAACAACAAATCACAGAAATAATCAATAGTTTCATCAAAGAGAATGACAATAATAAGACAATACACCAAAATTTATTGGATACACTCCAAGCACTTCTTAAGGGAAATGTTATTTCTCAAAATGCTTAGAGGAATAAAACTGGGAAAGAGGGGATCATCAAATTGGGCCTGAAATTGTAAAAACCTAGATAAATTATAAGCTAAAAATTCCTAATTAAATGCTAAATTAAAAATTCTGAAAATGAGAGATCAATTAAATTGAAATTAAGAAAATAACTAATAAATAAAATTAAGAGTTGATATTTAAAACACAGATAGATCTTTAGTTAATATCACTTTAAAAAAGAAAGAAAACCAAGTTACCAGTATCAAAATTGAAAAGGGTGAATTGACCACCATTGAAGAGGAAATTAAAACAATAATTAGAGGCTATTTTGCCCCAATGCATGCCAATGAATCTGACAATCTAAGTGAAATGGATGGATATTTACAAAAATGCAAATTGCCCAGATTAATAGAAGAGGATATAAAATACTTAAATAACCATATTTCAGAAAAAGAAATTGAGCAAGCTGTGAATGAATTCTTTAAGAAAATATCTCCATGGCCAGATGAATTTACAAGTGAATATTACCAAGTATTTGAACAATTATAACATAAACTATTTGGAAAACGAGGCAAAGAAAGAGTTCTACCACATTCGTTTTATGACACAAATAGTATGTTGATACCTAACCCAGGAAGAGCTAAAATAGAGAAAGAAAATTATAAACCAATTTCCCTCACAAATATTGATGCAAAAAATTAAAATAAAGTATTAGGAAACAGATTACAACAATTTATTACCAGAATAATATACCATAACCAAGTGGAATTTATGCCAGGAATGCAAGGCTGATTAAAAATTAGGAAAACTATCAGCACAATTGATCATATCAGTAACAAAACTAACAATAATCATATGATTATCACAATAGATGCAGAAAAAGCTTTTGACAACAGCACTCATTCCTGTTAAAAACACTGGAGAGCATAGGAATAAATGGAGTTTTCCTTAAAATAATAAACAGTATCTATCTAAAATCACCAAGAAGTATTATATGTAATGGGGACAAGCTAGAAGCTTTCCCGATAAGTTTGACATGAAGCAAAGATGTCCATTATCACCTCTATTATTTAGTATTGTAATAGAAATTTACCAATAAGAGAAGAAAAGGAAATTGAAGGAATTAGATTAAGCAATAAGGAAAGAAAACTGCTACCAATTGTAGATGATATTATGATATACTTAAAGAATCAATCAAATAAAAATTCCTTGAAATAATTAACTACTTTAGCAAAGTTGCAGAATATGAAATAAAATCACATAAATCATTGAAATTTCTACATATTACTAACAAACTCCATCAGCAAGAGATGGAAGTAGAAATTCCATTTAAAATAGTTGCAGACAATATAAAATTTTGGGGATTCTTCCTGCCAAGGCAAACCCAAAACACAACTACAAAATACTTTTCACACAAATAAAGTCAGATCTTATTAATTGGAAAAATATCAATTGTGCATAAACCATTACAATAAAAATTACAATTCTACCTAAAATAATTTGCTTATTCAGTGCCACACCAATCAAACTACCAAAAATTATTTTATAGAACTAAAAAACATAACAAAATTCTCATGGAAAAACAAAATGTCAAGAATATCAAGAGAATTATAAAAGTGAGAAGAAAGATGGTCTGGCTATATCAGATCTGACTATATTATAAAGTGGCAATCATCAAGACTACTTGGTATTGGCAAAGAAATAGAATGATGGATCAGTGGGATAAGTACACAAGTAAAGTGATCAACTTCAGTAGTAATCTACTGTCTGATAAACCCAAAGACTCCAGCTTCTGAGATCAGAATTCACTATTTGACAAAACTGCTAGGAAAACTAGAAAATAATATGGAAGAAACTAGACATAAATCAACATCTCACACTACGTACTAAGTTAAGGTCAAAATGGGTACATAATTTAGTAATAAGGGGTGATACCATAAGCAAATTGGGAGACCAAGGAATAGTTTACCTCTCAGATCTATGGAGAAACAAAAACTTTATGACTAAACAAGAGAGAGATAACACTATTAAATGCAAAACGGATAATTTTGATAACAATGAATTATTATTATTATAATTTTTTTGCAAAACCAAAGCCAGCAAAGCCAGGATTAGAAAGAAAGAAACAAGCTGGGAAAGAATATTTACTGCCAGTGTTCCTACTAAGGGCCTCATTTCTTTTTTAAATTTATTTATTTACTTTTAGCTCACAACATTCAGTTCCACAATCCCTTGAGTTCCAAATTTTCTCTCCCACCCTTCCCATGCCCTTTCACACCCCCCATGATGGGACACAATCAAATTTAGGTTATATAAATATCTTCACATTAAACATTAGTCAAGTTGTAAAAAAGGATTATAACCAGTGGAGTAAACAATGAGAAAGAAGGTATAAAACAAAACAAAACACAAAAGAGAGAGAACAAGAAGTTTGCTTAATTTGCATTCAAACTCTCAAGTTCTTTGTCTGGATGTGGACATCCATCAAGGAGTCTTTTAGGGGGTGGAGTCAAGATGGCAGAATAGAAGCAGGAGAACTCCGCAGCTCCCAACATAACCATTTCAAATACCTCTAAAATATGATTTTAAACAAATTTTAGAGCCCCAGACCGACAAAATTACAGAAAAAACACACCTCTGGCTAAAGGCAGCCCAGTACAGGAAGGGCTCATCGCAAGCACCCTGGGATGGCCAGGACAAGCTGCAACTGGAGCACCCTGGAGAGTGGATCACTGGCAACTGTGGCAGTTTCCAGAATTATCAACCCATAAGAAATAAGGACAAAGTGAAAGGACTTGCCTAAATTTGGGGGAGAAAAGTGGGTCAGGCTGACTACCTGCAGGGCAAGGAAGCAGTAGAAGCTGTGGCCCTGCAGCCACCTCCACATGGCTGCTTCAGAGCTCTTGGCGTACAGATTGCGGGGGGAGGGGGGGGCAAACAATCATTCAGAGGCTAAGTGCTCTTGCCTTAACTGGCCTGAATCAGGATCAAGATCTCAGGTGGTGGTCCTGAGATGCATTTTCAGTGAGCCAAAGCTGATGGGGCCTGCAGACATGTGTGCCTCCTAATAGCTCCGGCAGCTGTGAAACCCCAGTGATTTGGGACAAAGCTCTCCCCTGTGAAAGCAGAGTTCAATTATGGCTCAAAAATCAAATTAATTGACTGGCAACATGAGCAGGCAAAGGAAGCAATCTAAGGTCAGCAATCCAACTTCAGATTCCTTCTTTGGGGATAAAAATGATCAAAGCATGGAATGGGAGGAAGACAACACAGTCAGAACTCCTGTGCGAAAAGTTTCCAAGAAGAATGTAAGCTGGCTACAGGCCATAGAGGAGATTAAGAGGGATTTTGAAAACCAAATAAGAAAAGTGGAGGAAAAATTGGGAAGAGAAATGAGAATGATGCAAGAAAATCATGAAAAGAGAGGCAACAACCTGACTGAAGAAAATAACACCTTAAAAAATAGATTAACTCAAATGACAAAAGAGGCTCAAAAAGCCAATGAGGAGAAGAATGCCTTAAAACATTGAATTTTCCAGATGGAAAAAGAATCTCAAAAGCTCATTGAGGAGAATAATTCCTACAGAGTCAGAGTGGAGCAAATGGAAGCAAATGACTCTATGAGAAATCAAGATACTATTAAACAGATACAAACACATGAAAAAATAGAAGGCAATGTGAAATATCTCATTGAAAAAAACACTGACCTGGAAAATAGATCCAGGAGAGATAATTTAAAAATTATTGGACTACCTGAAAGCCATGATAAGAAAAAGAACCAAGAAATCATCTTTCAAGAAGTTCTGAAGGAAAATTTCCCTGATATTTTAGAACCAGAAGGCAAAATAGAACTTGAAAAAATTCACCAATCACTTCTTGAAAAAGATTCCAAAAAGAAAACTCCTAGGAACGTTATAACCAGGTTCTGGAGTTCCCAGATCAAAGAGAAAATATTACAAGCTGCCAAGAAGAAACAATTTAAACACTGTGGAAACACAATCAGGATAACCCAGGATCTAGCAGCTTCTACATTAAGGGATCAAAGGGCCTGGAATATGATATTCTGGAGATCAAGGGACTTAGGATTAAAACCAAGAATCACCTCCCCAGAAAAATTGAGTATAATGTTTCAGGGGAAAATATGGTCATTCAATAAGGTGGTGGCCTTTCAAGCATTCTTGCAGATAAAACCATAACTGAATAGAAAATTTCACAGGATATAGGAGAGAGCAGATTGGCGGAGGGGGTATACCATTGGATTGCTGTTTTTGAGTGGTGGGTAGGGGAAAAATGGGGAGAAAATTTGTAACTCACAATCTTGGGCAAAGGAATGATGTAAAACAAAAATAAACAAAAGTTAATCAGAAAAATAAATAAATAAATATTTACTGCAAAAAAAAAAGTCTTTTGTAGTTGTCTTCTAACTTTGTATTGCTGAGAGAGGCCCAGTCTATCAAAGTTAATCTCTCCAGGTTATTATGAAGCCTGTCTGCCCCTCATTTCTTATAGCACAATAGTATTCCATTACATTCATATAGCACAACTTGTTTAACCATTCCCATTTGGTGGATATCCCCTTGATTTCCAATTCTTTGCCACCACAAAAGGAACTGTTATAAATATTTTTGTACATATGGGACCTCCTACCACTTGTATGATCTCTTTGAGATACTGTCCTAGAAGTGGTGCTGCTGGGTCAAAGGGCACACACATTTTTATAGCCCTTTGAGCACAGTTCCAAATTGCTCTCCAGAATGGTTGGATCAGTTCACACCTCCACCAACAATGCAGTAGTGTTCCAATTTTCCAACATCTCCAGCATTTATAATTTTCCTGTTTTGTCATCTTAGACAATCTTACCAGTGGGATGTGGTACCTCAGAGTTGTTTTGATCTTCACTTCTCTTACCAAAAGTCATTTAGAGCATTTTTTCACATGCCTATGGATAGCTTTAATTTCTTCCTCTGAGAACTACCTGTTCATATCCTTTGACCATTTATCAACTGGGAAGACTTGTGTTAAATTTGACTCAGGTCTCTGTATATGATGTTTCAATTCTAAAATATGCAGAAAATAAAGTCAAATCTATAAGAATACAAGTCATTCCCCAACTGATAAATGGTCAAAGGATGTGAATAGGCAGTTTGTAGAGGAAGAAATTAAAGCTATTTATACACATATGAAAATAAATGCTCTACATCACTATTTGTTAGAGAGATGCAGATTAAAACCACTCTGTGGTACTACCACACACCTATCAATTTGGCTAATGTGACAGAAAAGGAAAATGATAAATTTTGGAGAAGATATGGGTAAATTAGAACACTAATGCATTGTTAATGAAGTTATGAACTGATCCAACCATTCCAGAGTGCAATTTGGAACTATTCCCAAAGTGCAATAAAACTACTCGTCCCCTCTGATCTAGCAATCCCACTACCAGGTATGTATCCAAAAAGATCTTAAAAATAGAAAAGGTCCCACATGCACAAAAACAATTATAGCAGCTCATTTTGTGATGGCAAATAATTGGAAATTGAAAGGATGTCCATCAATTGGGAGAACAAATAGCAGTATATGAATGTAATGGTGTATTATTGTGCTATTAGAAATAATGATCACACAGATTTCAGAAAGACCTGAAAAGTCTTTTATGAACTGATGCTGAATGAAGTGAGCAGAACCAGGAGAACATTTTACATAGTAACAGCAAAATTATGCAATGATCAACTTTGATAAACTTGAGTCTTTTCAGTAATTTGATCATCTAAGACAATTCTAAGAGACTCATGATGAAAAATGCTGTTCACATATAGAGAAAGAACTATGGAGTCTGAATACAGATCAAAGCATTTTTTTTCTTTCTCATGTTTTTCCCCTCTTCTAATTCTTCTTTCACAACATGACTAATGTGGAACTATGTTTAATACGATCCTATATGTATAACCTATATCAGATTGCTTGCCACTTTGGAGAGTGGGAGGGAAGAGAGGAAGGGTGAAAAGAATTAGGACTTGAAATCTTATAAAAGGGAATTTTGAAAACTATCTTTACATGTAAGTGGAAAGAAATAAAATACTATTAATTTGGAAAAAAAAAGAATTAATTTCAGAGAAGAGTCAAATGGAAGAGATTTAAGAAACAATTAAATAGTAATACTTATCTTAATCTGGGTCTCTGTTAACTTACTGGTGTAGGCTGCCTAAGGAGGTACAGAGTTTTATAGCCATTAGTTAGAAAACCTTGGACAAAGAAAGTTTGTAATCCTCTGCTAAATAGAGGCTTACTACTCATAGCAGTTCCAAGAAGGAGGAGGAGGAATGAGTAGACATAAAGATAATAGCTCAGCTAAAGGTAAAGAAGGTAAGTAGAGCACTGGGTCTGGATTCAGGAAGACTTGGTCTCAAGCCTCAGAGACTCACTAGCTAGCTAGGCATAACACTTATCCACTCTCGGCCTCAGTTTCCTCAACTGAAAAAGGGGGATAATAAAAACTCCTATCTTAAAGGGTTGTTGTGAGCATTAAATGAGATAGTATTTATAAAGCACTTAATACTGCCTTGCACATAGTAAATGCATATTTCCTTCCCTTTCCTCCAGCTAACTACAATGCCTAAAGTAAAATAGATGACTGGAAGATGTTGAAAGTACTACCTAAAAAGTCACAGACTTCCCCAAAAGAGAGAGGAGATATTGGATAGGGGGATGAATTCTAAGGGAGATGATGGATGGGGTAAAGAATTAACATAAAGACAGCTGAAAATCATCTGGAGCAAAAACATGGCAATGTAGTCAGTGCACAGTGATGATACAGGTGTGATACAAGCCCTGAGAGGAACCCATTCACCAAAAAGTGATATGATGACATTACTAGAAGATATTAGTAGCTTTGGAATATAATTGCCATGGTTAATTTCTTGAAGGAATGAATGAAAAAAAATAGTTTTTGTTCTATGTGCCAAGTACTGTCCTTAGGACCAGAGAGAGAAATAAAAGCAAGACAAAACCTGTAGTTAAATAGGTTACATTCTAATAAAAAGAAACTCTTAAAGTTAGAAAGTTGAGGTAAATGAGAAGGATAAGTACATAATTTAGAAATGCCTAGATACTGTGTGCTGACCATGAGTAAGGTGATTTAAGGCAAAGGGATTTTATTTTGTTTCAGTCATTTGTGGAGTTTTCTAAATGAAGAAAAATAGCTCGCTTTAAATGTGAGAGCTATCTGTAGAGAATATTAACTGTTTAATATATTTGCAAACTTAAAACATTTCATAACAGCTTATAATAATATTATAGCTCCATTGTTACTGGTTGCATATTGCTGGAATAATTTGACACTTGTGACTGAAATAAATCTAATCCATTCCAAAATGTACACCATGTACGCAATGAGTACCTAATAATAGGCAGTCAGGTGTTACAGTGAAAAGTGTGTGAGATCTGGAGTTAGCATGATCTGAATTCAAATCCAGTCTCAGACACTGAGTGACTCTGCACAACTCATTTAACTTCTTTGTGCTTTAATTTCCTCTGTAAAAATTGGATAATGATATCCTTAGCTTAGGGTTGTTGTGAGGATGAAATGAGATATTTGTAAAAACACTTTGCAAATCTTTAAGCATTATTATTGTGTGTGAGACAGTGTGGCATCAAGAGTAGAGGACTAGTCTTAGAATCAGCAAGACATGAAATTGTCATGTCTGATATATACTAGCTCTGTGACCATGGTAAGCATCAAGACTCTTTAGCACCTCAGAGAATTTTCTAAGACTTTCAGATGCAGACAAATTGCTGATTGTATTGTGTTATTTTCACATTGGGAGCTCTCTACACTGTTGCCTTCGCTGGTGAAATCACTGATTTGGACCAAGAAATAAACATTAAGAATATATATATGTTTTCAAATACAACTGAATGTTTACACACTGTTAATGTGCATTCATATATCCATAGCTTTCTCTGTAATTCTATGTGTGAACTGTATACAATAAATTTAACTTTGCATATACAAAGTGCATTTGTAAGATATAACCAAAATAAAATGTAGAGCATATGAGTAGTAATTGAGTAAGCTCCATTTCCAAAGGGGAGCAAATAGTAGTTAACGGGGTATTGTATGTAGTGTAAGAATAACATTTACCCTATTCCTTAATGTTGGCTGATAGTAGGTGACAGAGGACTGAAAGGTTTTGTCACTGTGTAACTAGAGATCATTGGTTGAATATAAAGTATTCCAGCAAAGAATACACATGGAATAGGTCTGTAGCTCCTAATAAATGTATCCAGTAGATGAATTTGCTTCCTCTTATACTTATACACAGACTGCTGTGACAGCAAATATTTGACCTTGGCTCATGCATCAAGAGATACCCATTAGTTTAGCTTACCAATTGATGGAGGATATGACTTATGGTATATATTTTTTGGTCAGTGATTATTTCAAATATGGAATATTAATGTACCACTTAGTAAAATCACTATAAATATGGATCAGAATTCTTTAGGAATAACTTTCATTGAAGGGCATGCTTTCATGGAGGGATTATGAAATAATGAAGAAACAGTAGCAAAAATCCTATACTTCTTCAGTTTACTATTCTGAAAGCAATTGACCTTAGCCCACTTTGCACTTTGTCCCCAAACAAACCAACAAGCAAGAAAACAGAAAATGAGATGTCATGCTAAAAACAAATTTTTATTACCATAAAGTCATATTTTTCCAGGCATACCTGGTATGTTAATTTTTTTTTTCTATTTTAGTTGTGATAACCAATGAAGCAACAACTTGGCAAATGTAATAACAATTTGGCAAAAGTACAATGATGTATTGAGGAATATAAATGATTCCTGAGTTCATTTTCTGCATTTGGAAAGCTAAAAAATATGTAACCTAAAAGTAAGGCTAGCTATAGCTCTGGTCTAATTTGTGCAACAAGACCTTTTATGCAGGAGGGAAGGTAGGTTTATCCTTGTTAGGCATATGCTCAAAATACCTGCCACATTTCCATTTTCATTTTTTTTTCACTGAACCTGCAAAAGCAAAAACTCATTTCACAGGAGCTCACATGATTCTTTTTTCAAAAAAATTCACCTTCCTGTTCAGTGTAGCAGGTTCAGTGTAGGCCTTCCAACTGGGCATAATCTAATTCAAATACCCATTAGAAAATCAGCCTTTAGAAAGGAGCACTGACTTCCATTATCTGCACTCCATTTGCAATTGCAAAGCACACTCTTGGGCTGCAGAAAATTTTGCAAGAATGATGCTTGTTATAGATGTCGATGAGTAAATCCAGGTTTTGAGTTAAAGCTAAGCCAAGCTGAAGTGGGTGGGGGCCAGTAAGGATGAAATGTTGACTTAACCTTGGAGCCCTTTATATGTAAGCATTAAAAAAGAGCTATGAAAACAGTGAATCCACATGTCAAGGGCTTTCAGTTTCCACTCTTGCAAAGGATTACAGAAAAGTAGCTGCTGATATTTAGGAAGACTACAGAGGACAAACACCCACCACTGCTCCCACCTTCATTGTTCAGAAGATAATTTAGTGATTCAATGCCTCAAACATTAACAGACTTTTGCTGGAGGAAGACATGAAAGTGTTGTTGGCCCAAAAGGACTTTCACTTTCTACCAAGCAATATGATGTACTTGACATTCAACTCAAGAATGCTCCGTAATTTATTTGATCCAAGTTTGACCTGTCAGTCAAGCATTTCTCCCAAATATTATGCTGTGTGAGATAGAAAGGGAGAAATAGCATGTGTCTTCACCTCTATTTCTGAATCAATCACACTGAGGCATTCCCTCTGGATATCCCTTGTTTCTTCTGGATATCTCTTGTTTCTTCCCCTTCTCTCCTCTTGGAAATGTACCCAATAAACCACATACCTAGGAAACATTGCCCAATCCTACCTAGGGAAGCTAATCCATTCCATTTTGAGGAATGCTGCCCTGAATCAGAGATGTGTTGTTTGGAAAATGAATGCAAACTAATTTAACATACTGTATCTAGCACGTCTTAGATTATGTTTCATTCCTGTCAAGTCATCAGTATTTTGCCACTTACCCTATCATTTGATATGATGAAAAAACCTGATGTAAATTCCATATCCCTGGACACTGATCTCTGCAAAGGAATCATGTGAGATCTTTCTATATATCTTCTTGGGGACCAAGCTTGTTCTTTATTGTTTAAAAAAAAAAGATAACTTCAGTTTCAATTATGTAATGGAGATTGTTTTTTTTTTCTGTTTGCGTTGTCATAAAATTTGTGTATATTATTTTCCTGATTCAGAATATTTTATTTTGCATCAATTTTTGATGCATCTCTATATTCATCATACATGTTGCTTCTCATGGTACAATAATATATCATTGCATTAACATATCATAATTTTCTTAATGACTCACATTCCAATAGGTATCTCTTTTGTTTCCTGTTATTATTATCACCAAAAAGTGCTACTATAAACATTTTGGTAAGTACAAAAGCCTTCTCTTTGTCATTCTTGGGTTATATACCTAGTAATGTAATCACTACCTTAAAGAAATAGAGATATATAGACATTTTAGTCATAATGTTCCATGATTCCAAATTGCTATTTAGAATGATTGAACCAATTCACAGCTCCACCCAAAGTTCTCTAGTGTGCTTGTCATTCCACAAATGAAAACTGAACACTAACTAATACCATCTTTTCTTATGTTTGGAAATTTCTGCATATGAGGCAAAACCTTGTTATTATTTAATCAAGTTTTTGTAAATATCTTTTTAACAGTTAATAGGCCTTGTTCTTATTACTGGTGATTTGGAGCATTTTTTCATACACTGGTTTGAAATGCTTCCTTTGAAAACATTTGAAGACATTTCTATTGTGAATGATTTGGTGTCTTAAACATTTCATATTTTTAATTATTTTTTTTAGTTTTCAACATTTATTTATACAAGATTTTGAGTTACAAATTTTCTCTCTGTCTCTTGCCTATTCCCCACCCCAAGATGGCATGCATACTGAGTACACCTTTCCACAATCTGACCTCTCTTATAGCCTCTCCTTATCCCCACCCCTTGCTTTCTCATAAAGCAAGATGGATTTCTATTTCCCATTGCCTGTACATCTTTTTCCCTTTTGCATGTAAAAACAATTTTTAACATTTGTTTGGAAACTCTGAGTTCCAGATTTTCTCCTTTCTTCCCTCCTTATCCACCCACACTTGGAAGACAAGAAATTCAATGCAGGTTATACATGTGTAAGTTGCGCAAAACATTGTCATAGTAGTCATGTTGTGAATGGCTAATTACATTTCTCTCTATCTTATCCCATCCACCATTTATTCTATTTTCTCCTTTGATCCTATTCTTTGTCAAAAATGTTTGCTTCCAACTACCCTCTCCCTCAATCTGCCCTCCCTTCTATCATCATCCCTCTCATCCCTTTCCCCCCTACTTACCTATAGGGTTAAGATACCCAATTGAGTTTGTATGTTATTCCCTCCTTAAGCCAAGCACAATGTGGGTAAGGTTGACTCATTCCCTTTCACCTTCCTGTTTTTCCTTTCCACTGTAACAGTTTTCTCTTTCCTCTTTTATGTGAGATAATTTACCCTATTCTATCTCTCTTTCTCTTTCTCCCAATATATTCCTCTTTCACCTCTTAATTTTATTTATTAGATATCATCCCTTCATATTCAACTCATCCTGTGTCTTCTGTCTATGTATACATGTACTCACACATATATATATGCACACATACAACCACCTAAACATACACATATGTGTGTATAT
>CM053581.1:450743225-450760142 GCA_028627135.1 Pseudochirops cupreus
GGAGAGGCTTATACGGACTGATGCTAAGTGAGAAGAGCAGAACCAGGCAAAACCTGTACACAGTCACAGACACATCGTACATATGATGACCAACCTTGATAAACTGGACTATCCTCAACAACGCACAGCTAAAGACAACTCTAGAAGCCTCAGGATGGAAGGAGATACCTAAACTCAGAGAAAGATATAGAAAGACTATAGTTTAAATGGAGACTGAAGCAAAACATGCTATCATTCTCTTTCATGTCTTGTTTTGCTTTTTTTTTTTTCTTTTCCCAGTGATCACTCATTGGTTACAACCCTTCTATATGACCAAACTATTGTACAATGTGAAAGTATTTGCAGGTCCTATACATGATTGCACACCACCATGGGCGGGGGGGGAGGAAGGGAGGGGAAAAAATCTGAAACTCAAGTGATTGTGTAACTGAATCTTGTAAATTAAAAGTAAATGAGTAAATAAAAAAAAATTAAAAAAAATAAAACAAAAAGACTGGACCTTTTTGAGGCACTTCTGCCGTTTTCTTCCCTCCACCCATTGCAGTTATAGCATTAAAGATTTAGAACCATCCTTTTTGATTGCAGAAACTGAGTCTCAGAGAAATTTAGGGACCTGGTCAAGGACAAAAGACTAACAAGTTACAGAATTTGAACCCAGATCTTCTAGCACGAATGGTTTATCCACTGATCCATTGAGTTTTGACTCCACCATTTTACCCTAGCCCTGCACTTTATTTCTCCATCTGCTTAATAAAATGTTTATTGATTGATCCACTGCCTGATTGATTGAGAATTCAAGTCAAGCTTCTAACATTCTCACAAGACTTTTAACTCTCACTCTTGAATGTCTGGTATTTAAAGCATGTGTTTTCTTTTATAACGAACTTCACAGAAGGCAGTCACTTGTCAGACAATTCAACCATCAATTGACTGTGATGCAGTATGTCCCAAAGCTAGTTTCAGCTATCTGATGTTTTAGAGAGACAGTCTAATGGACATGTTAACTGCCAATGAATTTTTTCAGGTTCTCTTCACCCCATTTCTGTCTTAAGTTAAATTATCAGGAAACAATGTCTGTACAGAAATCCTTAACTGAGTTAAGATTTATTGCAATGTCTTTGTTCTAACTAGAGAGTAGAGAGTAGACAGGGGCCCTTGAAGAATATTTCTGAATCTTTTACAAAAAGGTAGTTAAAAACTTTGCCCAGTAATGTTACCTTATATAGTGATTCTCCTTTTAAAATTCAATGCCAGAAAAACATTTGGCCCTCCTCTTACCCAACAAAATCAAAATTAAACCAACATTTCTTGTTTAAATAAATATATTTATTTTTAATTTTCAACATTCACTTCCATAAGTTTTCAATTTTCTCTACCTCTTTCCCTTCCCCCACCCCCAGATGGAATGAAATCCAATATAGATTCTACATAAACATGCTTATTAGACATATTTTCACATTAGTCATGTTGTATAGAAGAATTAGAACAAATGGTAGGAACCATGAGAAAGAAAAAAACAACACAGAATAAAACAAAACAAAAAAGAGAGCAAATATTATGTTTCAATCTGCATTCAGACTCCATATTTCTTTCTCTTGATGTGTATGTCATTTTCCATCATGAGTCCTGTGGAGTTGTTTTAGGCCCTTGCATTGCTGAGAAGAGCTAAGTCTATTAAAGTCAGTCATCACACAATATACCTGTTACTTTGTACAATGTTCTCCTGGTTCTACTCATTTCACTCAGCATCAGTTCACGTAAGTCTTTCCCGGTTTTTCTGAAGTCCATCTGCTCCTCGTTTCTTATAACAGAATAGTATTCCATCACATTCATATACCACAACTTGTTTAGTCACTTTCCAATTGAAGAGCATTTCCTCAATTTCCAGTTCTTGAACACCACAAAAAGAGCTGCTATAAAAAGTTTTATACATGTGGGTCCCTTATCCATTTTTATGATATCTTGGGGATATCGCCATAGAAGTTGTATTGTGGGGTAAAATAAGCTGGCATTTCTCAAACACCTCTTGTATACAAGCAAGTCACAAAGTTTAAATCAGATGCAATGTGCAGATTAGTTGGAACATAGAGTTTTTGGCAGGAAAAAAGAATGGATGCTTCCAAGTCATGTAGTGCCTTGAATGACAGGATAGAAATTTTAGATATTATTCAGTGGATCATAAAATGTAAATAACAGAGTTTGAGTAAAGGAGTGATATGACTATGTGTATGCATAGGGCAGCATTGAAACGATAGTTGTAGAGAAAGTTAAGAGGAAAGGTGGGAAACGTGAAGATATGATTATAATTGTTCTTATACAAAAGTTATATTGTGATGGTGGCAGAGACAGTAAAGAGGATGTTAAGATTGTTGATTTAGATCTAGATAGGTTCACAGAGTTCGTTTTCTAATAATTTCTCATTTTTGAGATTAGTAAACTGAGGCCCTGAGTTGGCTACATAGTTTGCCCAAAATAATTGAGAAAGAGTGTCAGGATTTGAATTCATGGATTCTAATACCAAATCTAGTTCTCTATTCATTCCAGATCAACTGGAGAGCTCTTTAATTAGAAAATGAGAACAGTGTAACCCAATGTTTTCTTTTTTCTCTCTCTTTGCCTTACTTATTAGAGAATTTAGAGCTACATGCATCATTTACTTAAAGTAATACCCGGTGATATTTATTTCTCTTCTCTGTTTAAACTAATATGGACTCTGTTTCTATTTTTAGTTGTTTTGTTCTATACGTGCTTAAACAAAATACTTAATAAATATTTGAATTAGTGGATAAAAAGTGTTTAATTTCTATGTCTGCAAAATTCTTTCTGAAAACACATGAGGCTATAAATCCTGAATTAATAACCATTTGTAAAATATTTTAATTTAATGTTACTTTATGATATTTTTATTTGTAGGTTTTAATTTGCATATGTTTGGTTCTTCAAGAAAAGTTTTCTAAACATTCTCTATATTATCAAGTGAGGGTAAGGGGAGTTCAAAATTAAAAACATGTTTCTCTACCAAAATCTCTACCAATTCTCTACCAATCATTGAGCGATAGCCCTGGTTATAAAGTTGGTGCTCTACTGCTTTTCTGGACCACACTGAACTAAGTGTCTCTTGTTTAATAGATCTTTTTGAAATATACTTTTTTTCTTTTTCACCTACTTTTTTGTAGTTATCTTTTAAAATTTTAATTATATTTCGCACTTTATTTTTCCCTAGTTATGTGTGAAAACAATTTTTAACACATGTTTTTAAAACTTTGAGTTCAAGTTTCTCTCTCTTCTTCCCTCCCCATACCCCCTCATTGAAAAGGCAAGTAAAATCAATATAGGTTATACATGTGTAGTCATGCAAAACACTTTCAGAAGAGTCATATTGTGACATACTAACTATATTTCCCTCCATCCCATCCTGCCCCCCACTTATTCTGTTTTACCCTTTGACCCTGTCCCTTTTCAGAGTGTTTGCTTCTAACTACCCCCCTCCCACAGTTTGCCTTCCCTTCTATCATCCACCTCCCCTTATGCCCTTCCCCCTTACTTTCCTGTAGGGTAAAATACCCAATTGAGTGTGTATGTTATTCCCTCCTTAAGCCAAAGCTGATGAGAATAAGATTCACTCATGCCCTCTCACCTCTCCTCTCTTTCCCTTCATTGTGAAAATTTTTTCTTGCCTATTTTATATGAACCAATTTACCCCCATTATACCTCTCCCTTTCTCCTTCTTCCAATATGTTCCTCTCTCAGTTTTACTTTTGGGTTAACATCCCTTCATATTCAACTTACCCTGTGCCATCTATCTATCCATCCATCTATCTATCTATCTATCTATCTATCTATCTATCTATCTATCTATCTCCTCCAACTACCATACTATTGAGACAGGTCTTAAGAGTTACAAATGTCATCTTTCTATGTAGGAATATAGTTCAACTTTAATAAGTCCCTTACGATTTCTCTTTCCTGTTTTCCCTTTCATACTTCTTTTGAGTCTTGTATTTGAAAGTCAGATTTTCTATTTAGCTCTGCTCTTTTCTTCAAGAATGCTTGAAAGTCCTCTATTTCACTGAATATCTATTTCTCTCCCCTGAAGGATTATACTCAGTTTTTCTGGGTAGGTGATTCTTTGTTTTAATCCCAGTTGCTCTGTCCTCCAAAATAGTGTTTTCTAATCCCTTCAATCCCTTATTGTAGAAGTTGCTAGACCTTCCGTGTTACTGATTGTATTTCTACAATACCTGAATAATTTCTTTCTTTCTGTTTAAAATATTTTCTCTTTGACCTGGGAACTCTGGAATTTGGCTACAATATTCCTAGGAGTTTTCCTTTTAGGATCTTTTTCAACAAGTGATAAGTGGGTTCTTTCAATTTCAATTTTATCCTCTGGTTCCAGAATATCAGAACAATTTTCCTTAATAATTTCTTGAAAGATGATATCTAGACTATTTTTTGGTCATGCCTTTCAGGCAATCCAATATTTTTTAAAATTATCTCCTGAATCTGTTTTCCAGGTCACTGGTTTTGCCAATGAGATATTTTACATTGTCTTCTATTTTTTTCATGCTGTTAGTTCTGTGTTATAATTTTTTCATTTCTCATAAAGTCATTAGTTTCCATTTGCTCCATTCTAATTGTGAAGGAATTATTTTCTTCAATGAACTTTTGGACATCCTTTTCCATTTGCTCAATTCTACTTTGTAAGACATTCTTCTCAATTGTTTTCTTTTTGACCACTGTTGCCATTTAGTTGAGTGTATTTTTAAGGTGATGTTCTTTTCAGTATTTTTTGGCTCTCCTTTTGCAATCTCTTGACTTGTTTTCATGATTTTCTTGTATCACTCTCATTTCTCTTTGCAATTTTTCCTCTACTTCTCTTAGTTGATTTTCAAAATCCTTTTGGTGTTCTTCCATGGCCTGTGATCAATTCATACTTTTCTTGGAGGTTTTTGATGCAGGAGCTTTGACTTTGTTGTCTTCTTCTGGTTCTATATTTTGATATTCTTTTTCACCAAAGTAAGATGATATAATCTTCCTTTTTTCCCTGTTTGCTTGTCTTCTCAGCCAAGTATTTGACTTTCTAGCTCTTTGTCAGGGTAGGTCTCTGCTTTCAGTGGGGGTGAATGTGGGTGTACTGTCCCAGGCTTTAGGGGTTTTGCATGAGCTGCTTAATCCCTACCATCTATGGATCCAGAGCTCTGGAAATAGCAGACACCCACCACCTCTGCCATCCCAGAGCTAGAGTTGGACCCCAGCCAGACCCCGTTCCTCTTTCACTCAGGTCCCACAGTTTTCCCACTGACTTTCTATACTCTCTTTGGAATTTGTGGATTGAGAATATTGGAAACCACTACAGTTCCAGTGATTCAATCCCCTAAAGCCTACTCCATCCCTGTCTATGCTGGCATTGCCCATGCTGAACTGTTTTCTGCTCCCAGCCTAGTGTGATATACCCTTCCTGTCATCCTTCCAGTTTATCTTGGGCTGGAGATTTGCTTTACTATGTCGTGTTGAGGGTTCAATAGCTCTAGAATTTGTTTAGAATCATTTTTACAGGTATTTGGAAGGGTTAGGTCGAGAAGTCAAGCAAGTCCCTGTTCTTACTCTGCCATCTTCTATTGTGCATCTTTCACCATTTGACCTAGTCTATTTTTCAAGGTATTATTTCCTTTAGTAATTTTGTTTTACTCCTTCAACAAGCTATTGACTCATTTTTCATGATTTTCTTGCATTGCTTTCATTTCTCATCACATTTTTTCCCTCTATCTCTCTTATTTGAATTTCAAAATTTTTTTTGAGCTCTTCTATTGCCTGAAGACAACTCATATTTTTCTCGGAGGCTTTGGATGTAGGATATTTGACTTTATTATCTTCTGATTGTGTGTTTTGATCTTCCTTGTCACCATAGTAACTTTCTTCAGTCAGAATGCTTTTTCTGTTTCTCACTCATCTTCCCATCCTATTACTTGACTTTTAACTCTTTATTAAAATAAAGTCTGCTTCCCAGGTGGAGGGCACACTGTCCTAAGCTTTAGAGGTTTTGTGCAACTCTTTTCATAGATAATTCTAGTTAACTGTGTGTTTTCAATTCTTCCAAGGTGATCTAAAAAGAGTTGTTTGCTGCTCTCCTGGTCTGTGCTCTGGTCTGTGAGTGACAGCAAGCACTCTTTTCTGTCCTGGAACTGTGAGGAGCATACCTACTTCACTGTGGCCATAAGTTCTGGTATACTAGTAGGACTGGGCCTGCCACCCAGGGCTGCAACCTGGATCCAATTATGGACAAAGAAACTGAGTCCTGCCTCAGTGCTAGCAAATAAAACCCTATAATCTCCTTCTGATCAGTTTTTCAAACCCCTTACCACCTGTGTACTGAGAGTTTGGGAAGAGTGACTACCACTGCTGATTCAGTGGCTCCCCAGGACTGCTCCTTGTTTCCTGGGGCCAGGGTTGTTCTGTTGCAGCCTACACTGGACTATTGTTCACTCTCAGGCAGGTGAGATAGACTTTTTGTTGTTGACCTTCTAAGCTGCCTTTGGCATCTATAGGCTGAGAGGTCTGGAAACTGCCACTGCTGCTACCGATTCAGTTGCTCCAAGGCCTGCTCTTAGTTTACTGAGGCTAGGGCTACACTAGTATGTCCTGAGCTGGACAGAGATCCTTTCTCACCCTTGTGCAACAGACCTTTCCAGCTGACATTTTAAATTGTCTTGGACTGAAATTTTTTTCACTCCCTCTTTTTGTGTGTTTTGCTACTCTCAAATTTGTTTAGGGACTTTATTTAAAGGTATTTTAAGGTGAGAGTTTAGGGGTATGTGTAGAGGAGAGTTCAAGGGCATCCCTGCCTTTACTCTGCCATCTAGAAATGCCTCTCACCTGCTCTTATTCAATAAGAAAATATTGATGAGTTAACACTTCTTATTTTTCTTGCAAAATTGTTATAAATGTATCATTGTTGTATTAAGAAATACCAGTGATGTTAAACCCAAAGTTGCAAATAAAAATTTAAAAAAACATAAGAGCATAATATTAGGCTTAGTTATAATAGGACCTAAAATTGAATATTAAAGAACAAGAAAATTGAAGTTTCTTGATATACTCTGAGAAAACTCTCAAAGAGCACCAAACATTTATGAATTGGGGTGCTATACGCTTTATTAATAATTCTGTATGTTCCTGACTATACACGGCCTCAGACAAACTGAGACCTGGGAAAGATATTAATTTATAATGGCCAAGGTCACTCACTGCATCCTGGGCCATTGTTTGCCATCTTGACTTTGGTCTTGACTCTGGACTCAGATGACTCTAGAGTATAGAACAAAACTGACAACTTTGTGCAACTGTGCCTCACTCAAACCCAACTCACACAACATAAGACAACATGCTTGTGATGTCATTGTTCCTTTTCAAAGAATGAAGATGCAGCAACAATGATAATAATAAGCAACATAGATTAATGCTTTTAAAAAAAATTCATGTATCTGAACTAATTTTTTTTTGCTTTCGTTTTTGGAGGGGCAAGTTAGGGCAATTGTGGTTAAGTGACTTGGTCAAAGTCACACAGCTATTTTTTTGTGTGTGTTAAGTGTCTAAGGCTGGATTTGAACTCAGGTGCTCCTGACTCCAGGGCAGGTGCTCTATTCACTGAACCACTTAGCCACCCCTATATATCTGAGCTTAAAAACCCAGGACATTTATCTTGAAAATAATCATGTGATGAGGTTATCAACATCCTAATCTTGCTATCATTTCTCAAACCATTATTTTATTACCTATTCCAAATTTTCTTACTGAATTTTTTTCACATAATACATATTTCCATATTAACCATATTCCAAAAATTTGAAAAAAGGAAGAAACGTAAAGACAGTGAAAATATGCTTCAGTTTGCACTCAGAATTCACCAGTTCTCTCTCTGGAGATGGATTTTTCATAAAGGGTCCCTTGGGACTATCTCAGATAATTTTCTTGAGCAGAGAGCCAGGTCTTTCAAGATTGATCATTGTTACAATATTGCTGTTACTGTAAAAAAAGAGAGAGAGGGGGAGAGAGAGAGAGAGAGAGAGAGAGAGAGAGAGAGAGAGGGAGAGAGAGGGATAGGGAGAGAGAGAGAGAGAGAGAGAGAGGGAGAGAGAGGGATAGGGAGAGAGAGAGACAGACAGACAGACAAACAAAGAGACAGGCAGAGAGAAATTCTCCTGGTTCTACTCACTTCAATATGCATCATTGCATATAAGTTCCCTGGTTATACTGAAAATATCTTCATTTCTTATAGCACAACAGTATTCCATCACAACCATATACCACAACTTGTTCAGTCATTTCCCAGTTGATGAGCATACCCTTGACTTCTACTTCTTTGCCACCAAAAAAAGCTTCTGTAAATATCTATCTATCTATCTATCTATGTATCTATGTATCTATCTATCTATCTATCTATATATTTTTTTCTACAAAGTTCTCTTGACTTTATTAAATTTCTTTGGCACACAGATCTAGTAGTAAAATTGCTAGGTTAAATGGTATGCAAAGATTTATGGCCCTTTGGGCATAGTTCAAGTTGTTTTCCCTGATTGTTTTCCACTAGTTCTCAAATCCACAAACAATGCATTAGTGCACCTATTTTTCCACATATTCACTAAAATTTCTCCTTTCCCTCTTTTGTCATACTAGCCAATCTGATAGACGTGAAGTGGCAGCACAGACTTTGTTTTAATTTGCATTTATGTAATTAATAGTAATTTGGAGCATTTTTTTTCACTTGCATATTGATAGTTATTGATAGTTTTTTTTTTTTTCTGAAACTGACTGCTCATATTCTTTTACTATAATCAATTAAGGAATGGTTCTCAGTCTTAAAAATTTGATTCAGTTGTTCATATATTTGAGCACATGGCGTTTATCAGAGGAATTTGCTGTAATTTTCACCCCAGTTTTCTGTTTCCTTCTAAATTTTACTTCATTAGTTTTTTACAAAAATTTTTTTAATTTAATGTAATAAAAAATATCCTTTTTATTTCCCATAATCCTCTATATCTCTTGTTTTATCATAGCCATTTCCATTACACATAGATTGGACAGGTAAATTTTTACATATTCTCCTAATTTGCTGAGTATATCACCCCTTATATCTAAAGCACGTATCTGTTTTAACCTCATCTTGGCATACAGTGTGAGATGTTGATCTGTGTGTAGTTTCTCTCGAAATGTTTTCCAGTTTTCCCAGCAATGTTTATCAAACACTGGATTACTGTGATCATTTACTTGCTGTAAATACCTTATGATTTCTCTTTCCTGTTTAACTTATGCTTCTCTTGAGTCTTGTATTTGAAAGTAAAACTTTTATTTAAGCTTCGGTCTGGAATTTCTCTCAGAAAGTGATTGGCAGATTCTTTCAATTCTATTCTACCCTCTGGTTCTCAAACTTCTGGGAAGTTTTCCTCGATGATTTCCTTGATAATTTTGAAGATTAGATTATCAAATATTTATTGATTATTAATTAGGCATTATATTGAATCACTGGAATTTGTAAGAACATGGAATTGATTTAGATTTTAATTGTATATAGCCTTAGTATTTAATCAGTTTATATTTAAGAGTGTTTAAGAGTTTATCTTTCTCATTTTTCTAGGCTACACATAGATTTTAAGGAAGATCCACCATTCTTTGCTTTGCCACCTAACTGCTTAATAGCAGATAAAGAAATTGTAACAAGTTTTCTAATTCTAGAGTATAGTCAATTCAACCATACTATTACCATTTTGTATTGACTTTATCTCTGGAGCATCTTTCATATCTATCTTCCTTTTTTCCATTTCTACTGTCATCATCTATGTTCATAGTTTCTTCCATTACTGTCCAACTAAATTATTATTATAACCTTGCAAAAGGTCATCTCATCTCTACTCTTTGTCCTTTCCCTTTCTCCTTAATGCTGCTCACACAATACTTTCCATACATAGAGGTCCAGTCATGTGAACTCCTCTGTTCAATGTCTTTTAATGACTATTGCTTACCATAAACTCCCTTGTTTTCCCTTAAAATCTTGTTAATGAGGCATAACTTTTATTTTCAATTTTGTTCTATACTGCCCCCTTTATGTACTCTATTCTCTAGCCTGACTATTTCCCAATTTTCCTTCAGTAGTGTCTTTTGTTATGTTGCCTATGACTCATTACTTCAACTCCCACAGATTGAATCTAATTTTGGTATGTGATCTAAAAAAATAAATTCTTTGACTAGACCACTCCTAACCCACCATTTTCTAAGATTACCTTAAGAAATCTAAGAATATAGCTCATTCATAGGTGTCTAAGGATGTGGATGAAAAAGGTCCCTTTAATCCTGCATGATCATTCAATGTCACGAGTTTTATGTGGCGATTAGCCTTTATTATACTCTGCAGAAAATGCAGAAACAGAAAATACCTCACAATAGCCTTTAAATAAGAAACATAATTGTCCTTCTCAAGTTTTTTTCCACTTTCCCCATATCCTAATGTTCTTCAGACTAATAGCACCAACCTGTTATTTGGATATGTTCAAAGAGAAATACTTTGGGGGTTGCTAGTAGGAAAGTCTCCTTGCCATTTCAGTGCCTCACTTTACACAGAAACATGAATGATTCTATGACCTCATAAGAATACTCTGTGATTTGGGTGATTTTGCCTTCTCAAAAGGAAAATATAACCTGATTTCCAGTGAGTCATTTTTCATTTCAGAATTTTATATACAAATCCAGTCTTATGCTTTTACCTTGAGGGCTTGAGTTCCTTTTGATGGGAAATAAGCTTGGGACTGCTAGACAGGAACTGTTATCTTTCTGACTGACAGAGTAGTCTATTGGCTGTTCAAGACTGGTTTTAGGGACTTTCCCTCCAAAAGTTCTTGATACTCTAACACTTTTCTGCTTGTTGGTATTTGTCAGACCAAAAGTTTGCCATCTTGGTGTGTGTAGAGGCACTTAGCTGCATATTTCTTTTTGACTCATACGTGAAGACAAATGGTTTCCACATTCCTAGATTCAAAGTAGATATTAATGGGTTCTAAGGGAGGGAACCTTCCCCAACCTAGATGCTAAATACCTTCTTTTCCTTAAAAACCTACTCTAAAATAAATGTCTCACTTTTTAAAAAATCATATTGATTTTCTTCCAAAATAATGTCCTTTTCCCCTAACACTTCACATACTTCTTTGCTTATAACCCTACAATGCCCTTATTGTAGAAATTTGCAATATTTATATGTACATGCTTTAGCTTGCTCCCTTTACTAAACCACAGGTTGTAGGAGCCACATTTCATCAGAACTTTGCATCCGATCCTAACTTTGAACCTAGAGCCTACATACAGTAAACTTTTAATGAATAATTGTTTAACTCAAATAAATAGGTCTGAAGAATACTATGCTTTATAAAGTCTTGTATATTTCTTAGAAAGTAGAGAAAATCATAAGATCATGTGTAATGGCAAGCAAATAAGTACTTAGGACCTTGTTTCAGCTATTTAATTATTTAGCACCTTGTTTCAGTTTAAGTTTCTTTTGAGCCTTTCCAATGATTTTATAAAGTCTTTGTTAAGAAACTTGTGAATCCCACAGTGGGAGGAAATTGCTGATGCAACAGGAAGGGGCAGGACAGGGAGGACCTAATTACCATATACAAGGAGAAGCCAAAGCTGGGAGAGAGAAAAATTGATAGAAGGCATGGTTGTGGAGGCAGAACTTTGTCTGTGTTGATGTTACTTTGTCAGATCTGTTTGCTGATAGAAGACACTGATGTTGTTACAGAAGCCCTGGGACCTTATTGCTAGTTCAGAAGCCCTAACAGAGGACTTTCTTGTTGTCTGTTTACAGTAGTCCTAAAGGAGGGTTTTACTGATATTTTCAGAGGTGCTGGGATGATGATTTGTGTTGATTTCTCAGACAGAGACCCTGTCTTCTGGTCTGTGTTGATTGCACAGGCAGAAAGTGAATTGATGAGGGTGCTGGCAATGTAGATGAATGTTATGGTGGCATTGTTAAGTTTTGTCTTCCCAGAAACAGGAACTATGAAAGATTTGAGGTAGACTGGACACTGTGAACTTAAATATGGAATGGGAACAGGACAAGGAACTGTATGAGGAGCTGAGAGCTGCCTGTCTGTGAATCCAGGTGACAGTTGGGTAGATCCAGGGAGCTGGACCCATGGAAGAGGAACCATGGAGTCTAGGAGCCAGCCTCAAGTCAAGATGATAAGGCCTCTCCTTGGGTACTTAGTGCTGACCAAGAAGATCATGATACAACGTGACCTAGGAGTGGAGAACTTTGACCTTTGTACTTTGTGTCCTGTAAGGAGGCTTACCCTTTAAGGATGACTGAGTTAAGGATGATTAGAAACTCATCTCCAATCAAGAAGAAAGAAGATTTTTTGACTAGGAGATTAAGACAATGTGATCTGGGGTGGAGAAATTTGACCTTTTTACTTTGTGTCCTTTAAGGAGACTTCCTCATTAAGGATGATTTAGATAAGGACTTAGTGAATCATTGTACTTTGTGTCCCTTAAGGATGATTGAGTTAAGGATTTACTGAATGACATTTTTTTTGTTTAAAACTATGTGACCACTTTGCTGAAAACTATGTGGCCACTTTAGTGATAAGTTGTTATGTTATAACATTATGAATGCTGTACATTGATTTCTGTGAATGTTTTGCTTTAGTTTACTGTGTAATAAATATATTTCACTATACTGTGTGATTAGAACCTTAAAGCTATTCACAGCTGCAGTCCTCTAGAAAACTGCTTGTGCTTGGCTTCACACCATGTATGAATGGCATAAATGATAACTCTTGTCAATTTGAAGTGGAAGCACTGAATAGAATTAAGGAATTAGATCTAGTAGAGTGCCTGAAGAACTGTGAATAGAGTTCACAATATTATACAGGAGGCAGCCACACAAATTAAACAAAAATTCCAAAGCAAAAGAAGACTAAAGAAGCAAAATAACTCTGATTCATATTTACAAATAGCTGAGGAAAGGAAAAAAAAATTGTAAGATAAAGGAGAAGGAAAAGATATCCCCAATTAAATGCAGAATTACAGAGAATTACAAGGAGAGATAAGGTTTTCTTAAATGAATAACACAAAGAAAGAGAAGAAAACAAGAGAAAGGAAAACACAAAAGATCTCTACAAAAGATTAGAAATATCAAGGGAATGTTCCATGCAAAAAGGGGCATGATAAAAGACAAAAATTGTGGGGACTTAATAGAAGTGCAAGAGTTTTAGAAGAGGTGACTGAATACACAGAACTATATAGAAAATATCTTAACATCACCAGTAATCATGATGGTGTGTGGTTACTGATCTGAAGCCATTCATCCTAGAGAATGAAGGCAAATGGGCCTTAGGAAGCACTGCTAGAAATAAGGCTAGTGGAGGTGACACAATTCTGGTTGAACTATTTATTTAAAGTGCTAAAAGATACTGCTGTTGAAATGCTGCCCTCAATTTGCCAGCAAATTTGGAAAACTCAATGGTGGTTACTGGGCTTGAAAAGATAAGTTCCTGTCCCAATCCAGAAGAAAGTCATTGCCAGGTGTGGCTAGATGGTTCAGTGAATAGAGAGCACTGGCCCTGGAGTCAGGAGGACTTGAGTTCAAATCCAGCCTCAGACAATTAACACAAAAATTAGCTGTGTGGCCTTGGGCAAGTTGCTTAACCCAAATTACCCACCCTTCCCCCTCCAAAAAGCAAAAAAAAAAATTCATTGCCAAAGAATTGGTAATTTCACTCACTTCACACATCAGTAAGGTTAAACTTAAGATTTTACAAATTTCACAACAATATATGACCCAAGAGTTACCAGAAGAGCAGGTTAGTTTTTGAATAGACAGAGGAATCAGAGACCAAGTTGTCAGTATTTGCTGGATTATGGAGAAAACAAAGGACTTCTAAAAAAAAATCTACTTCTGCTTCATTGATTACACTAAAGGTTTTCTGTGGATCACAATAAAATGTGGCAAATCATCAAAGAGATGGGTGAGACAAGATCATTTCATGTTATCCTGAGGAACCTGTATGCAGGTCAAGATACAATTTGAACTAAACACAGAAAAAATGATTGGTTTAGTACTGGAAAAGTGGCATGACATATTTGCATATTGCCATCTCATTTATTTAACTCATGTGTAGAATATATCATGTTAAATGCCAGGCTGGATGAATCAAAAACCAGAATCAAGGTTGTTGGGAGAAATATCAATAATCTTAGATACCACTCTAATGGCAGAATGTGAAGATGAACTAAGAAACCTATTGATGAGGATAAAAGAAAAGAGCATAACAGCTATACTGAAGCTCAATATTAAAAAAACCAAAAATACCTACAGTCTTAGCAACTGATCCCATCGCTTCCTGGAAAATAAAGGGAGAAGAATGGAAGCAGTGCCTGATTTTATATTCTTGGGCTCAAAGATTACTGAAGACAGTAACTGTAGTTCTAAAATTAAAAGATGCTTTCTCCTTGAAAGGAAAGCAAATCTGGACAGCATAATAAAAAGCAAAAAATATCACCTTGCCAACAACTTCTGCATAGCCAAAGCTATTCTAGTAATAATTGTGGGAGTTGGATTGTAAAGAAAGCTCTGATCACAGCAGTACTGACACTCTTGAATTGTGCTGGACAAGAATTTTGAGAATCCCTTGTACAGAGTGGAGCTCAAATCATTCAATACTTAAAGAAATTAACTCATATTCTTCACTGAAAGGAAAAAATAGTGAAACTGAAGCATAAATGTTTTGGTCACATAATGAGAAGATTGAGCTCATTAGAAAAGATCCCAATGTTGGAAGAGATTGAAGAGGAAAGGAAAAGTGAGTGGCAGAGGAAGAGATAGATAGTGTTATGGAAGCAACAAACATAGCTTGGTCAGACTTTGGGAGATGGTGGAAGATAGAACGACCTGACACACTATGGTCTATAGAGAAACAAAGAGTCATACATGACTGAACAAATGAACAACATATTTTTATAACATGTATTTCATTACCAAATAATCAAGGACTTTGATGAGAGTAAGTCCCAATATCACCTTAGATACAGTGTTTTTTAAAATTATTGTTTTCCCATACTAAGAACCTTGAGGAAACAGCTTTGCCAGAAAAGTAAGAGAAAAGAGCAATGGAATTGCGACAAGACTTAAATATCTCTTTGTGAATGAAATTAGCCTCATTCACTACACTACATTTAACCCCTATTCAGTTGTCATTAGTTGTGCATGCACCAAGTTTTCTCCTATTTTCCCTGAATGTTTGGTAGGCATTTGGCTTTAATTTGTTACCTACCTATACTTCATAATTAGGCCACTGAAGGATACCAGGCTATCCCTATATATACACTTTCTTTCTTCTTTATAGGATCCTCTCCAAAAAAAGCCTCATTTCTTTTCCAGTGCATCATTCCAGTATTGAGGTGACCATAAGTTTTTGAATATTTTTGTCAGCAGAACAAAAATGACCAAGTATCAGTTTGGTGAACTATACACATGCCACATAAACTTACCCATCTATTTTCAGAGATTGTCACTTGCAGAACATCCAAAACAGGATGGATTTTCAGCCACAGTAACTTCTGAAGATCTTTATCTGATCTTTATTAATTAAGAGATTAAGTAATCATATTAATGAAATCACAGATCTTGGAAGTGTAACATCTACTGAGGCTTACCCATGTATAAGGATAAGACTGGGCCTATGATTTCATTGGAATTCAGGAAGTTCTAGAGTGGGGAATTACCCTTAATCAATAAAAATTGGTAACATTTTAGAAATTTATAGCCATAGACAGGGGTCTTGAGGACTGATAGATTAAATATCTTCCTCAAGGTCACACTGTCAGTATATGTCAAAGGTAGAATTTGAACTCAGTTTCCCTGGATTGAGAGGCTAATCCTGTCTCCATTATGTCGTGATAGTGATTTTATATGTCATGATAATGCTTAAGATTTCTCTCATTTAATAAAAATGCAATTTACCAATTAATTTAAACTTATCTATCAAAACTGCCTTCTTTGAGTCAAAGGCTGGCCTCAAGCAAAATTGCCCAATCAGTAGATAGGGAGTTAAACATACACTTAACCTTCAGCAAGTCACTTAACCTCTTTCAGCTTCACATTTCTCATTTGTGTTCAGCTATTCAAAAAAATTTATTTAGTTATTGTATACCAGACTCTCTGACAAGCTCACTAATGGAAAGGCATCATGAAAACAATTATGTCACATATAGGTGGGAAAATGAAATGATCCTTAGAGGGAGGGCTCTGGAATTAAAGGGAATTGGAAAATGTTTCTTTTTTTTTTTAATATTATTTTACTTTGCATCATTCATTTCCATGACATTTTGAGTTACATATTTTCTCCCCATCTTTCCCCTACCCACCATCCCAAAACAGCCATCCCAGTGCATCTCCCCTCCCCCAATCAATTCTCTCCTATGTCTTCCCCCCTCACTCCTCTGACTTTTCAATGGGGCAGGATGGATCTTCCAACCACAGCGCCTGTGTATCTCAAGTTCCAGTTGGATGTAGTTAATAAAAATAATAACAATAATTGCATATATATATATATGTATATATTTTTAACATTTGATTATAGAACTTTAGATTCTAGGTTCTTTCTCTTCCTCCCTCATCACGCACCCCCACTGGAAGAACAAGCAATCATTTACAGGCTGAACAGGTGAAATTATGCAGGACCTCTCCATAGTGAGCACACTGTGAGAGCTTGATTAAATGTCCCTTCTTCCTATCCTGCCCCCCCCAACCACTCTCCACCCTGTCCCTGTCCCTCTACAGAAATGTGAACATTCATCAGCTCTCCCCGACACCCTGCCCTCCGCTCCATCATCCTACCTCTCATCCCCCTTCCCCCTACTCTTCTATGT
>CM053581.1:450760642-450776968 GCA_028627135.1 Pseudochirops cupreus
AATGACATAAACTCTAAACTGGGCATCTTGCCACACAGAAGAGTAGGGGGTACGGGGATGAGAGGTGGGGTGATGGAGGGGAGGGCAGGGTGGGGGCGAGGGCTGATGAATGTTCACATTTCTGTAGAGGGAGAGGGACAGGGTGGAGAGTGGAAGGGGGGGGCAGGATAGGAAGAAGGGACATTTAATCAGACTCTCACAGTGTGCTCACTATGGAGAGGTTCTGCGTAATTTCTCATGTTCAGCCTGTATTTCATTGCTTGTCCTTCCAGTGAGGATGGGTGGTGAGGGAGGAGGAGAAAGAATCTGTAATCTGGAGTTCCATAATGTTATGAATATATATATATATATATGCAGTTATTATTATTGACTACATCCAACTGAAACTTGAGATACACAGGCACTGCAGTTGGGAGATCCATCCTGCCCTAACAAAAAGTGACATAGGAGAGAATAGACTGGGGGAGGGGGGACACACTGGGATGGCTGTTTTGGGGCGATGGGTGGGGGAAAGATGGGGAGAAAATATGTAACTCAAAATCTTGTGGAAATGAATGATGCAAACTATAATAAAATTAAAAATAAAAAGGACTTAGGAATCATCCTTCAAGAAATTCTCAAGGAAAATTGCTCTGATATTTTAGAACCAGAGGGCAAAATAGAAATTAAAAGAATTTACAGATCACCTCTTGAAAAAGATCCCAAAAAGAAAACTCCTAGGTATGTTATAACAAGGTTCTGGAGTTCCCAGAACAAGGAGCAAATATTACAAGCTGCCAAGAAGAAACAATTTGAATATTGTGGAAACACAATCAGGATAACACAGGATCTAGCAGCTTCTACATTAAGGGATTGAAGGGCCTGAAATATGATATTCTGGAGATCAAAGGAGCTGGGATTAAAACCAAGAATCACCTATCCAGCAAAACTGAGTATAATGTTTCAGGGGAAAATATAATCATTCAGTGAGGTGGAAGACTTTCAAAAGCATTCTTGATGAAAAAACCAGAGCTGAATAGAAAGTTTGACATTCAAATATAAGAAGCATGAGAAGGTAAACATGGAAAAAAAATCATAAGGAACTTATCAAAGTTGAACTATTTACATGCCAACATGGAAAATTGATGATTGTAACTTATGCAATTTTTCTCAGTATGAGGATAGGTGAAGGGATTATAATTGTATATACATACATACATACATACATATATATATATATACACATACATATGTATATATATATATACATATGTATGTATATCTATATAGGAGGATATATACGTGTTTGAATACATATATGAGTGTGTGTGGATATATGTGTACATAGAGGGCACAGGATCGAATGAATCGGAAGGGATGATATTTTGAAAGGTAAGATCGAGAGGTGGGAGAGAAATAGAATGAGATGAGACAGGGAGAGACAGAATGTGGTTAGTCATCTCATATAGAAGAGGCAAGAGATAACTGCTACAATGGAGGGGAAGAACAGGAAGGCAAAAGGGAATGGGTCACTCTTACTCTCATTGAATTTGATTTAGGGAAGGATTGACATACACTCTAAATTGGGTATCTTGGCCTACAGGAGAGTAGGGTGGAGGAGATGAGAGGAGGGATGATGAAGGGGAGGGCAAGTTGGAGGGGGACCGTTGTTAGAAGGAAAGACTTTTGGGAAGGGACAATGACAAAGTAGAGAACAGAAAAAGTGGGGGGTGGGTAGGATGGAGGGAAATATGATCAGTTTTTCACATGTCTATTGTGGAGATGTTTTTTGTAATTACAAATTTACAGGCTGCATTGAATTGCTGGTCTTCTCGGTGGCGGTGGGAGGGGGGAGGGAGGAAAGGAAAGAATCTAGAATTTAAAGTTTTAAAATCAAATGTTTAAAAAATATTATATACACACATATTATTATTATTATTACTACTACTACTATTATTATTATTATTATTGACATGAGACTGGGAAATAAGATATACTGGCAATATGGTAGGGAGTTCCATCTTGCCCTAATGGAAAGTCAGAGGGGTAATGGGGGAGGATATAGGAGAGAAGATTGAAGTAGGGGGCATACAGTGGGATACCTGTTTTGTGGTGGTGAGTAGGGGAAAGACAGGAAGAAAATTTGTAAGTCAAAATCTTGTCAAAACAAATGATGTAAACTAAAAATAAATAAAAGTTATTTAAAAAAAGAAAAAAAAACTAAATTTCAAGGAGCCCCCATTCCTTTTCCCCCACCAGGGCTGTAGTGTGAAGTGGGGGAGAGAAGCATGCAATTTTACCAAGGCTCTGACTCCATCTTGTCCAAGGGTTTGGGGCAGATAGAGCTCTACTAAAGGGATAGCATGGATGGGAGCTGCCTGGATTGAGAGGAAAAAAACATAAAACCTCAAAGAAGTATGAGTAGGCACCCAGCTATGGTGGAGCCAAAGGCTTATCAGCCTGAGGAGGAGAGGGAACGCCTCTTCAGGCACCCCCACCCTGGGGGCCAGTTACTTTGCCCTGACCTTGATTGCAACAGCTGCTTCCTCTGTCATGGCTGACAGCACCATTATTAGGCTCTCTTCTCCACAATCATACTTCTTCTCAATCTCCTTGCAAGGTCACCCTCAGGTAAACAAAGGTCCTCCCTTACCTCCCCACTGTTTTGGAGCAGTGACAGATAGCCATCCTGAATCCCAGTTTGCTGGAAATAATTTCTCTTGATATTAGACACATTCATGTTGTGGGTTTAAGGGAAGATATTTTAATATTTCTTCCCAGTAAAGGTGTTGATACCAACCAGATGAACTTTGGCATGGCCATGTTTTCTAGTCTTAGAGGTGGCCATCTCAACTGTCATACAGGGCTGGCTTTTGAGCAACACAAAACCATTCTTGAGCAAGTCACAGCAATGCATGGGAAAGGTAGCTCATACCCCCACATCTCCCATCTAGAAGTTCAGGTCATCTGCCATTTAGAGAGACTTCTACTCTAATCATGTGGTCTCTTTCTCTCCCCATCCTGTGAGATGAAAGTGATCCCTGGGTCCCCTTATGGTCTTCTTCTCCAGGTTCTCCATTGTGGCTCTCACCATTCCTAAATCACTTTTTATCAGAGAAATGCAAATTAAAAGAACTTTGAAGTACCACTTCACATCTATCAGATTGGTTAATTTGCCAAAAAAGGAAAATTATAGTTATTGGAGAGAATATGGGAAAATTGGGACAGAAGTGCCCTGTTGGGGGAGTTGTGAACTGATTCAACCTTTCTGGGGAGCAATTTGGAACTATGCCCAAAGGGCAACCCAACTGTCCATAGCCTTTGATCCAGAAAAACCACTATTATGTCTGTATTCCAAATAGATCACAAAAAAGCGGAAAGAATCTACATGTGCAAAAATATTTACAGCAGCCCTTTTCATAGTGACAAAATTTTGGACATAGATGGGATGCCCATCAGTTGGGGAATGACTGAACAAGCTTTGGTATATAAAAATAATGGAATACAATTGTGCAATAAAAAATGATGAATAGGGAGATTCCAGAAAAAAGCCTGGAAAGATTTGTACAAACTGAATCAAAGTTAAATGAGCAGAACCAGGAAAACATAGAACACAGTATCAGCAACATTGTGTGACGATCAACTATGAATGACTTAGCTCTTAGTAGCACAATGGTCCAAGACAAGTACAAAGGACCTAAGAAGGAAAATGCTATCCATATCCAAACAAAGAACTGGAGGACTCTGAATGCAGATCCAAGCATCCTTTTTTTTTTCGCTTGCTTTATTCTTTTTTGTGTTCTTTTTTTATTTTGATCTAGTTTCTTCTTTCACAACTGTAACTAATATGGAAATCTGTTTTGCATGATAGTACATGTAAAACTTATATAAAATTGCCTATTATTTTAGGAATAACACAAGGGAGAGAAGAAGGAAGGGAGAAAAATTTGGAATTCTAAATCATGTAAAAAAATTAATGCTAAAAATTGTCTCAACGTGAAATTTGGGGGAAATATGAAAAAAAATTGTACCATCAAAGATGAGTTTCCTTTGTATTGTTTTACTTGGGTTGCATGTCTTTTCCATGAGTATCTAATCTTGTGTACTTGTGGCGGCCTTTACTCGAGGTTTATGGGAGAAATAGCTTATTGTAATTTCTATTGCTATGTAATAGCAGCCTTTCATTGAATCATGTGTATGCTTTGTTTGAATGACAGCAAAACTACATTAGTAGAGACTCATGAGCTGTAGCTTTTGAGTTACTGTAGGCCTAGAAAGTATCATGGTAGCATTATCCAGAACATATTCTAAGGTAATTCAAATATTAATCAACAAAAATCTGTTAAGCACTTACTATGTCCTAGCACTATTCTAAGTGCTATGGATACAAAAAGAGTCAAAAGATAGTGCCACCACCCAAATAACTTATAATTTAATGCAGATGGTGACATATAAATTCTGTATAAACAAAGTCAGCTACAGCTTCTTGGAGCCACAGGTAAGAGTTAAGTTAATCAGGTGGACACCAGAAGTGGAAAGCAACCCTAAAAAGGGCTCAGTAGTCCTCACATCAGAAGTTCTAGTTTTCCTGAATTTACCCTATTACCCCTATTCATATTTACTACCTGATCAAATTCCAGGTAGTTGTTGTCTACAGGCTCCCAGGATACTCTTCTTCCTTCCTCAATGTGTTCACTTCTGGGCTTATATATTTTTCTCTTCTTCCCAACTCCTGCCCTTATAGTGAAGGGCTTTAACACATGTGGTGTTTGCTGCTCAGCCTCTCCAGGAGAAATGCCAGGAGTAGTAGAACAGTGGTCTGTCTGTACATGATGTTCATTCATCTGACCAAAGTCTTTGATACTGTCAGTCATGAAGCCTTGTGGAAAATTATTACAAAGTTCAGTTGCCCAGAGGAGTTCATCAATATTGTGCATTCATTTCACAATTGGCATGATTGCATGGGTTTTGCATAACAATGTTCTCACACTATCTCAGTCACCAATGGAGTGAAGCAGAACTGTGTTCTTGCTCTCATGCTTCTTAGCATATTTTCAGCAGTGTTTTCAGATGCCTTCATCAAGGATGAAAATGAAATCAAGGTCAGCTTCTGCACTGATTGTAAATTATTTAACTTGAAAAGGCTACAAGCCAAAATGAAAATGGAAAGTTGGTACATAATTTCTTGTTTTCAGATGATTGTCCACTCAATGCAACCTCAGATGGCTGGCATGAAACAAAGTATAGGTCAATTCTCTGACACTTGTGCTCATTTTGGCCTAACAATTAACACCAAAAACCGAAAACAAAAACAAAAACAAAACAAAACAATGAACCAAAAAACAACCCACACGCCATAAAAAAACAAAACAAAACAAAAAAACAACCCACAGGTTCTCCAACATGCCAGCACCACATCTTCTGTATGTGGAAAGATCAGTTACATCAAATATAGAAATATTGAGTATTGTGGATAAGTTCACTTACCTTGATATACTTTCCAGAGATGTCCAAAAAGATGATGAAGTTGACATACACATTGTCAGAGGTACCTTGGTATTAGGGAGACTCCAAAGGAAAGTGTGAGAGATAAGAGGTATTAGACTATCCAACTAACCTTATTGTTGTATATTTGTAAAACACAGACAGTATACCAGTGCCATGCCAGGACCCTAAACTGCTTCCATTTCAATTTTCTTAGGAAGATTATGAAGAATATAAAGATTTTAAACATAAGATACCAGCCTTGAAGGTCTTTTGTTGAGCTAAAATGCAAAATGTTCAATCTCTTCTGCAAAGAGTACAACTCTGAAGGACTGGCCACATTGTTCACATGCCAAATAAAAATTTGCCTATGAGATTTTTTTATTGAGAATACATAAAAGGCAAGTACTCACATGGCGGTCAGAAGAAGCAATGTAAGGACACTCTCAAGGTCTCTCTGAAAAACTTTAGAATTGACAGTGAGACATGGTAGACAGTGGCAAAGGAGCATCTATAATGGTGTACAAACATCAAAGAAGCTGTTATGCTCTGTGAGTAAAGCAGGATTTCAGCAGCACAAAAGCAACATGAGATTGCAAATTTAGAGATATCTCCACTCCAAATGTTCATGTGGAGAATTTGTGTCTGGTCTGTGGTAGAGCTTTCTGAGCTCATATGGGTCTGATCAGTGACAGTCAGACACACTATATCTGAACTCCAACATAGTAATATCATTTGTCTTCTTCAAGAATGAAGGACAACTAGGTATAAACTATATGAACCTCAGCAGAAGAGAGGCTACCAAGTGATGGAGAAAGAGGGGAGATGTGAAAGTGACAATGGGGAGCAAAGAATATTCCTCCCTTGACAGTAAGCTGAGTAGAAAAAGTGAAAATGCAGCTAGTAATGAAAAGTGTGGCCAGGGACAATATATTTGTTGGCTATAAAATAGGTATTCCAGAGAAAATAGTTGAAAGGCTGTATGAAGTTAGGATGAAATTTTTGGGCTAGAGAATTGAGGGGGATGAGAATTAGGAATTGGGTGTTAGGAAGTATGGAATGGGATATTGGAGGGTGTGGAATGGTTAGAGCATGTTAAATGAGAATCTACATGAATTCACAGTCACTGGTATATGAAGGGTATGAGGAAGTATGAAAATGTTCATCATTTAGTGGAGGGCACCACTCCTCTACCCTCAAAGGACTGCTACCTAGGGATAAGGAAGACCTTAAGTTGAAGGGCTATATCAACAGATCCCCAAATTAAGTACATGTTAATCTTTGAGGAAATCCATTGACATTCAACATTAATTCTGTAGTTGCTGAGGAAAAGAGGAAATGCATTCAGCAGAATACAATATGAGATATTTTACAATGGTGATAAGTCAGAGGAAATTGCTGATCAATATTCACCATAAAATCAAAGTTTAAGTGCTGCTAACTCTGATCAGTGCTAGCTATTACTGCGCTTGTTGCTTACTCTCTCTGGGAAAGAAGATACTAAATCAAGAAAATTCATCCAGGTGTAAACCCAAGCAAAGTATCAACCAAAATCATAAGGATGATTCCAAAATATGGTGAGACATTCAATGATAGGAATTTTTGATGCATCAATAGCTAGGAGAAATGTATGGCTCCACTGAATTATAATGTTGTGTGCATTCTGATACACTCTAGGTCAAATCATATAACTGAATCATGTCATTGTGATGTGAAGTAGAAACAGTGTTAGATTTGAAGTAAAAGGACCAAGGCTTAAAATATTGGCTGTGCTACTTTATATCTATATGACCTTACACAACTCAATTCTTCTGATTTATTTTTTCTAGATAATTTTATTAATTTTATGTTTAATAATATTAACAATGACCAGCATTTACATTTTACTTTAATATTTGGAAAGCATTTTGCAAATGTTATCTCATTTGATTCTCATAACAACTCTGGGGGATAGATACTATTATAAATTTATTTTTACAGATAAGGAAATTGAAGCTTAAAAGGTACAGTCACTTGGTCAGGGTCACACAACTAATAAAAGTCTGGAAAATAATTTGAACACAGATATCTCTAACATCAAAGCTGCCATCTGTATGATAATGGACTGAACTAGGTTATCTCTAAGGTTTCTTTTAGCTCAAAATAATATAATTTGAAGAAAATCTAATGAAAACAATTGCATATAATAAGAGTTCTTTATAACAGAAGCTAAAAATATTTTCCATTTCTGGAGGGGGAGTGGAGCCAAGATGGTGGAGTAAAAGCAAGAAGTTGTTTGACTTCCCACCCCAAACATCTCCAATACTTGTAAAATATGACTCTAAACAAATTTTAGAGCCACAGAACCAACAAAGTGACAGAGAGAAACAAATCTCCCACTGACATGAGCCTGGCAGGCCAATAGAAAGGATCTATCACACTGAGCTGAGGGCAGAGTGCAGTCCTGTGTGAGCCACAGGGTGGCCCCCACCAGCAGCACAGACCAGCCATAGCAGTCTTCAGGAGAGTGAATCACCAGAAGCTGTGGCAGTTTCCACAATTCTCAACCTATAAACAACAAAGAGAAAGAAAAAGGTCAGTGGGAAACTCTGTTGAAACAGAGTTCAGAAGAGTGTGGTCAGGCCCCTGCCCCAGGGTGAGAGGTGGAGGAAAGGTGTGGCTGCAGCTGCTGCTGTGTGATTGCCTCTGGAGCTCCTGGCCTGAAGACAGTAGGGTGACCAAGTGACCATTCAGAAAGTAATTGCTCTTGCTTTCACCTGCTTAGATCTGGACAGTGGTCTTGGGTGGTGGTCCTGGAATGTGTGGTCAGTGTGCCAGAACTGTAAGTGTTTTTAGAGAGGGCATAGTCCTCATACCTCTAACAACATTTGTGAAAACCCCAGTGATTTGGGACACAGCTCTCCACTCCGGAAGCAGAGTTGTATCATGACAAAAAGCTCAAAAGTCAAGTAATTGGCAGTCAAGATGAGCAAGCAGAGGAAGAATAAGTAGACCATACAATCATTTTTTCAGGACCAAAAGGATCAAAGCAAGGAACTAGAAGAAGTCAGTGAAATCAAAATTCCTATATCAAAAGCTTTTAAGAAAAATATGAATTGGTTGCAGGCCATGGAGGTGTTCTAGAAGGATTTTGAAAATCAAGTAAGAAAAATTGGGAAAAGAAATGAGAATGATGCAAGAAAATCATGAAAAATGAGTCAACAACCTGAGTGAAGAAAGTAACACCTTAAAAAATAGACTAACTCACATGGCAAAAGAGGCCCAAGAAGCCAGTGAGTAGAAGAATAACTTAAAAAGCCAAATTGCCCAAATGGCAAAGGAATTTCAAAAGCTCATTGAAGAGAATAATTCCTTCAAAATTAGATAGGAGTAAATGGAAGCTAATGACTTTATGAGAAACCAAGATTCTATGAAACAGATCCAAACAAATGAAAAAATAGAAGGCAATGTGAAATATCTCATTGGAAAAACCACTGACCTGGAAAATAGATCCAAGAGAGATAATTTAAAAATTATTGTACTACCTGAAAGCCATATTTAAAAAATAGCCTAGAAATCATCTCTCAAGGAAAATTGCCCTGATATTCTAGAACCACAGGGCAAAATAAAAATTGAAAGAATTCACCACTCCCTCTTGAAAAAGATTTCCAAAAGAAAACTCCTAGGAATATTATAGCCAAATTCCAGAGTTCTCAGATCAAGAAGAAAACATTACAAGCTGACAGGAAGAAACAATTTGAGTATTGTGGAAACACAATCAGGATAACACAAGAACTAACAGCTTCTACACTAAGGGACTGAAGGGCTTGCAATATGATAATCTGGAGGTCAAATGAGCTAGGATTAAAATAAAAAATGACCTACTCAGCAAAACTGAGTATAATGCTTCAAGGGTAAATATGGTCATTCAATGAAATAGAGGACTTTCAAGTATTCTTGATGAAAAAAAATCAGAGCTGAACAGAAAATTTGACTTTCAAATTCTAGCAGCAAGAGAAGCATGACAGGGTAAACAGGAAACAGAAATCATAAGAAACTTATTAAAGTTGAACTACTTACATTCCCACGTGGAAAAATGATAATTGTAACTCATGAGACTTTTTTAGATGATATGTAAAAAATAAAATTAAGAGGTGAGAGAGAAATATAATGAGAGGAGAAAGAGAGAGATAGGATAGGGTAAATTATCTCATGTAAAAGAGGCAAAAGAAAACTGTTACAATGGAGAGGAAGAGCAGGAAGGTGAAAAGGAATGGGTCAAACTTAATCTCATTGAATTTGGCTTAAGGAGAGAATAACATACACATTCATTGGGGTATCTTATCCTGCAGGAAAGTAAGAAGTAAGGGGATAAGTCAGGGGATGATAGAAGGGAGGGCAGATTCAGGGAGAGGGCAGTTAGAAGCACATAATTTTTAAAAGGGATTGGGTCAAAGTAGAAAACAGAATAAGTGGGGGGTGGGGTAGGATGAAGGAAAATATAGGCAGTCTTTCACATTATAACTACCTTGGAAATATTTTGTATAACTACACATGTACAATCTACATTGAATTGTTTATCTTCCCAGTGGGGATGTGTGTGGAGGCAAGAAGAGAAAGAATCTGTAAACCAAAGTTTTAAAAACAAATGTTAAAAAATTGTTTTTTACATGCAACTGGGAAATAAGCTATACAGGCATTTGGGTACAGAAATCCATCTTGTCCTGCTAGAAATTTAGAGGGGTGAGGAGGGAGGTTATAAGAGAGAGCAGACTGGAGGAAGGGATATTCAGTACGCTGATATCTTGGGGTGGGGGCATGGGAAAGATGGGGAAAAATTTATAACTCAAAGTTTTGTGGAAATGAATGTTGAAAACTAAAAATAAATTTAAAAATTAATTTTCATAATTCTAAAAGGCAAAAATAAAATAAAATTTTTTTTCAAGAAACGTTATAATGAAGGATAGAGACTGGAACTATGACAACAGTGATGTTTAGAACTCCTAGGAAAAGAAACTCTTTTTTTTTTTCAACCAATGAGGGCCTTCTCCATTTATACCTTTTAAAATTTTATAGAGCTGTGGAGAACACTAAGAAACAAAGTATCTTCCCAAAGTCATTCAACCATTTTGTATCATAGATGGAATTTGAACCTACATCTTCTCAGCTTCAACCCCAGCTCTCTATTTACTGTGTTATGCTGCTTCATTATGCTCCTCTCCCTACTTACAAAGAAGATTATATATTATATATTCACTTTTTATTATTCCCCTCCTTAGCCCTGAAAATATCTAAGACAATACTTGGGACATGATGCACTTCCCAAATCAAATTGTATGAGTGATGCATTCACATACTAAATTTAGGTTCAAATACACGTCTAACAGAGCCCCAAGAGTTTCAGTTCCTCTATCACCCCTCTCACTGGTGGCTTTTTGTATGTATTGTGTATTTATTGTTCTTTGTTGAGTTTGTAAGGCTCTTAAGGCCAAATGCCTTTCAGATGAAACATTTATCTACCTGATTCAATATAATAGTGTAGTTTTATTCCCTGACTGATATTCACTGGGGGCTATTGGTCCTATTGCTCATGTCCTATTTAGGCAGTCCTGAGCAGCTGAGACCAGTCAAATGCTTTGTTTTTGTTGTAGTTCTATTTTTATCATGGAGACTTGGGATGAGGTTGCCAAACTAGACCATATAATTTGTCTATACATGGATATTGCTAACAGAAATTCCTTTCAGGAATCAAAGAGGTTGAAAGTCTGGCAATGTATTCCATGATGCAATTTTCCTTTTGCTCCCTCAAGCTTCTTCCTACAGGACTCCTATCCTCTCTGTTATAATAGTGGGTTTTAATGGCAGTTAAATTTGAAAGCAAGCAACTTTAAAAATGGGAGAAACAAGTGAATACCAAGGGAATCTGGTTTGCTCCGAGTGAATTGCGTCACATAAAAGAGGTCAAATAACTACACAAATACAGAAATGTTATGCCAAATGATGTATTTCTGTTGAAAATAAAGAATAACAATTACAGGGTTTGTTTGTTTTTTTTGTCAGTTTGATAGTTTAACTAACTTGGAATGAATTGCTTTTTCCCAATTTTGAGTGAAAGGGATATGGTTTTTAAGTCGATATCATTCAGGAATGTATATATTTTTTTTATTTTTGCTTTATGGAGAGCAATTGGGGGTTAAATGACTTGCCTAAGGTCACATGGTTAGTTTTAGTGCTAAGTGTCTGAGGTCAAATTTGAACTCAGGTCCTACTGACTCCAGAGCCAGTGTTCTATTCACTGTGCTACCTAGCCACCCCTAAGAATGTATAATTTTATTTTATTATCATTGTTGCTTTAATTTTTTTTAATTTTGAGCATAGAATTGGCTAATAAACTGAGACAAGGACGAGAATTTCTCTTCAGACCACCTAAAATGGTTTCAAGAATTTCTAATATGTTCATTCGTTTGTTCATTACTTCATTCACCAAATGTTGAATGAGTGCCTTCTATATACAAGTCCCTATTCTAGTCACTGAAAGGGGCGTAAAGATGAATAAAACAATGTTTAGGAATTTACAATCTGGTGGAGAGTAATAAGATGTATAAGCAAATATCTAAAATCCAAAATATAATATGAAATATGTATTCAAAATTTAAAAACTTGTGCCTGTGATGCACAGGGGCCTTTTATAGAAGGACATAATCATTTCTGGGATGACTGAACAACTCCTAATTTGTCTCCTGGTACTTATGATTGAGGGAATTGTATTAAAGATGATTAACGACTGAGACAGGGAAACTGCTTACTCTGTGTTCCGTAGGAGGAGCAGGGGGAAAATCTATACCACTTTTGGGGAGCTCTTTGTTTTGGGGATATTTTCAGTTCTTCCTCTTTCTTGACCTTCCAGCCATAGAGGGTGGGGGAAGTCACTTTCCCCTGCACCCAACAGCAATGGTCACTGCATGCATAAGGCAACATAAACCAGTGCTTTCCTATTGATCTCAAATTCTACTAGTTTCCTTTCATTCCCCTGTTTTCTTCCCTATGCACAAGCCAATGATTACCAGCAGTGTGCATTGGTCACATTCCAAACTTGCTGGTAAATAAATGATTGGAGAGTTTCAGAGTTCAGTTTTATCCAACCAAGGGAAGATATCTTCTCAAGATGAAGAAGGCTACTGCCATATAAGTCCAACCCAAGCCCTGACTGACTAGATCTAAAATTTGTCAATTGCTTAGGTAATGTACACACAAGGTAAATGTAAAAATGAAATATCTGTTTTGAAACCCACCCTAAATCTTTTGGCTTCCAGTAGAATATAATAAACATAGTAGGTTATTCAAGTAAATTAAGGTTGTTTTTTTCTTTTTATGTTAATGTGTGCTTGTAAGGCATGCTTGTCTTAAGCTCTCTTTAGTGGAGGAAATAAATAGCTGTCCAATACCTGAAACCCATATTGTACCATGAGTATCTTTCATGAAGTGACTATATTATCCATATTTTGAGAGGACCCTAGGGAAAAGCCAATCATGAGCAGCTCTCCTGCGGACTGTTGCTGTGAATAACTTTAAGGTTCTGATGGTATAGTATAGTAAACTCCCTATTTATGCAGCAATAAACTAAAGCAAAATATTCACAACAATGTAACATAACAACTTACTAAAGAGACCACATAATCTTCAACAAACTATATCATTCAGTAAGTCACAATCTCATCAATCAGTATTGGGTACCCAAATAAAAGTCTTCTTTTATCTTGACTCTAATCTGGTCCTTAAGTCAATCATCCTTAAGAGGTAGTAGAAAATATAAAGACCATTCAGCCCTAGGTTGCAGTAAGTCATAATCTCATCAGTCAGCACTAAGTATCTAGCTAATGGTCTTTTCATCTTAACTGGAAGCTGACTTCCATTGAATAGCCAAAACAAGGAGCTAAGTACTACTTTGCTTGCCATTTCAATAACTGAAACAAGTTACAAAGTAGCACTTTGATTGTCATTACACCTAGACATAAATAATATATAAACTTCTTTTGAGAAAATTCCCTAGAGTTTCTCTAGACAGGCAACAATAAGTCAGAGAGAAAACACTGACAATATTCTTTGGGGTTAACAATGCTACTACCAACTTCTAATATGAATATAGGCCTTTGTGGATCTCAAAGATCCTTTCTTTGATGGGATACCCTCAATCATAAGTCACATAAATATATATGATTAAAGCTATGAAATAAAAAATGCATTAAAAAGTATAGAGTAATATGTGATTTGGAGCTTAATTTTGAACATAAATGGGTTTCACTTCTTGCGAGTCTGGAAGGAGAAATCAGAGAATTGTTAATAAAATCATTATCTAAACTGAACCTTACAGAATAAGTATTCTTTTAAATAGCAAAAATTCAGTGAGGTGGCTTGGTAGTGATCAAAGACATTTTCTGAGGAAAGTACAAGCTATTCTGGAAGAATTAGGTAGCCTATTTTTGCTGGAATGTGAGTTGTATCAAGAAGAAAATATTGAGATAAAGTTATAATTGTAGTTGAAGATAATTTTGGTAGAGTCTTGAATGCCAAACTAATAAATTCCTGCTTTATACTATTGGAAATAAGAGGCCATTGAAGGTTTTAGAGCAAGTGAGAGATGTAATCAGAATTGTTATTGATTTGTGCTATTAATATTTCAGTGGAAAAATGGAGAAAAGGCAAGTTGGAAATAGCAAACATAGTGAAGAAGTTAGTGCAATAACCTAGATGATATGTAATGATTGCTTTAAATGAAAGGGAAAATTCACATTTAAAAATTCAGCTTTAGGGGGGCAGAGCCAAGATGGCAGCATAGAAGGAACATGGTTCAACAGCGCCCACATAGCCTCCTTAAATACCCATGAAATATGACTCTAAACAAATTTTAGGGCTCTAAAACTCACAAAAATACAGAAAAACACATCTCCACTGAAGGCAGATTGACAGGAGGGGCTCATCACAGCTCATCACAGGGAGGCAAAACCAGCCTAGCCTGAAACCACAGTCTGGCCTGGGGGAGGCCAGGACAAACCACAGCTGGAGCCTTCAGGAGAGTGAATCAGTGGCACCTGTGGCAATTTCCAGAATTATCAAGCCATAAGAAACAAGGACAAAGTGAAAGATCAGTGGAACTCAGCCAATAATTGGGTCCAGCCAAACTGCCTCTAGTGCAAGGCAGTGACAGAAGTGGCAGCCCAGCAGCCACCTCCACATGCCTCCTTCAGAGCTCATAGCCTACAGACTGCAGGGGGGCCAAGCAATCATTCAGACGCTAAGTGCTATTGCATTGAGTGGCCTGGATCCAGATAGTGGTTTTGAGTGGTGGTCCTGGGGTGCATTTTCAATGAGCAAAAGCTGGTGGGGGCTGCAAAAAAATGGCAGCCTCCTAATAGCTCCCCCAGCTGTGAAAACCCCAGCAAATTGGGACAGAGCATTCCCCTCTGGAAGCAGAGCTTCACAGAGCTAAAAAGTCAAGTAATTGACTGGCAACAGCATGAGTAGGCAAAGGAAGCAAAGTAAGAACAGCAATCAAAATCTAGACTCCTTCTTTAGGGACAAAAAGGATCAAAGCAAGGAACGGGAAGAAAACAATACAATCAGAACTCCCATACCAAAAGCTTCCAAGAAACATGAAGACTGCCTACAAGTCATAGAGCAGATTAAGAAGGATTTTTGAAAACCAAATAGAAGAAGTGGAGGAAAAATTAGGAAGAGAAATGAGAATGATGCAAGAAAATCATGAAAAGAGAGACAACAACCTGACTGAATAAAATAACACCTTACAAAATAGATTAACTCAAATGGCAAAAGAGGCCCAAAAAGCCATTGAGGAGAACAATGCCTTAAAAAGTCGAATTTGCCAGATGGAAAAAGAATCTCAAAAGCATTCTGAAGAGAATAATTACTTCAGAATTAGAGTGGAGTAAATGGAAGAAAATGAGTTCACGAGAAATCAGGATACTATTAAATAGATCCAAACAAAGGAAAAACAGAAGGCAATGTGAAATATCTCCTTGAAAAAACCACTGACATGGAAAACAGATCCAGTAGAGACAATTTAAAAATTATTGGACTACCTGAAAGCCATGATCAAAAAAAGAACTTAGAAAGCATCCTTCAAGAAATTCTCAAGGAAAATTGCCTTGATATTTTAGAACCAGAGGGCAAATCAGAACTTGAAAGAATTCACCAATCACCTCTTGAAAAAGATCCCAAAAAGAACACTCCGAGGAATGTTATAGTCATGTTCTGGAGTCCCTAGATTAAGGAGCAAATATTACAAGGTTCCATGAAGAAACAATTTGAATACTGTGGAAACACAATCAGGATAACCCAGGATCTAGCAGCTTCTACATTAAGGGATCAAAGGTACTAGAATATGATATTCTGAAGATCAAGAGAGCAAGGATAAAAACCAAGAATCACCTACCCAGCAAAGTTGAGCATAATATTCCAGGGGAAAATATGGTCATTCAGTGAGGTGGAGGACTTTGAAACATTCTTCCTGAAAAAAACAGAACTGAAAAGAAAATTTGACACTCAAATACAAGAAGCACGAGAAGGTAAACATGGGAAAGAAATCATGAGGAACTTATGAAAGTTGAACTATTTACATGCCAACATGAAAAAAAGATAATTGTAACTTATGAAACTTTTCTCATTATGAGGATAGGTGAAGGGAATACAAATGTATATATATGTATACATACACATATGTCTATATAGGAGGGTTTATATATGCATATGAATACATATCTGAGTATGTGTATATATGAGTACCTAGATGGCCAGGATCAATTGAATAGGATGGGACGATACTCTAAAAGGTGAAATTCTGAGGTGGGAGAGGATTAGAATGAAAGG
>CM053581.1:450777468-450824411 GCA_028627135.1 Pseudochirops cupreus
AAGGAATCAAGGGTTTGGGAGCTGTTCTTACTTTGCTTCTTATGCTTATTCTTACTCATGGTTCTACAGACTGTGATTTTTTTTTTAAATCTCTGTGGGGCTCTGCTTCCAGAAGGGAAAGCTCTGTCCCAAATTGCTGGGGTCCTCCTGGCTGCCGTAGCTCTTAGGGAGAGGCTGGGAACTCTTCCTATATACTTCCAGCAGACTGGATAATAAAGACTGCAAGACCGAGGCCCAAGGCGGCGATCCATCCAGGCCGCTCAACGCGAGAGCTCTGGCCGAGAACAGTTGCTCAGTCCCCCTGCTGCCTGCAAGCCGTGGGCAGGAAGCTGCAAAGCCGAGGCGGGTCCAAAACCTCTGCCTTTTGCTTTTCTGCTCTGGAGGCCTTCCGGCCAGACTGCTTATCTCCCCCTTTTACAATTCCCATTCACAGCTGCCACTAATCTGCTCACCTGAAGCTGCTCAACTCCTCCACTCCTCCCGTCCAGCCTCCCCCGGGGCGCAGCCGAGGCTTCAGGCCAGGCTGGTTTCGGTTCGCAGTGCTGATATGGTTCCTTGTAGCCAAGCTGACTTTAGTGGGAAGTATCTTTGTGTGCGTTTTGGGGTTCTAGGATTGGTTTAGAGTCCTATTCTATGGGTATTTTGAGGTGGCTATGTGAGAGCTGCGATATGTTGCCACTGCTACACCGCCATCTTGGCTCCGCCCCCCCAAATTGTAGTTTTTCTATTTATTTGTTTATATCTAGTCTTACTTTTGCTTTTTCTGAGATCAGGATTGCTACCTCTATTTTTTTTTCTGTTTGCTTTCAGCTAAAGCATAATATATCCTGATATAGACTTTTAACTTTATTCCATGTATGTGTCTCTCTGACTCAGGTGTGTTTTTTGTAAGTAACATAATATAGGCTTGTTTTTTTTTTTAAATCCCCTATGCTAACTACTTTTATTTTATGGTTGACTTTGTCTCATTCACATTTACAGTTATGATTACTAACTTTATATTTCCCTCCATCCTGTTTTTCCTCTATGTATCCTTCTGTCTCTTTTTTTCACCATTTTGTTCTGTAAAGTATTTTTATTCTGATCACCATTTCTCCCAATTTGCCCACCTTTCTGTTAACCCCTGTTTTTTTTTTATTCCCCTTCCTATTTCCCTGTATGGTAAAGTAATGGTAAGGTAAGTGATGATTTCTACATCCAAGACAATGTGTATGTTATCTTCTCTTCAAACCAATTCCCAAGAGAATAAGGTTCAAGAGCTGCCTGTCACAACCTACCCCCATCTTACCCTCCACTGTGAAAATTCCTTATGCTACTTTTATGAGAGATAATTTAAAAACAAGTGCAAACAAGTTTCTCTGATAAAGGCCTCATTTCTCTAACATAGAGAATTGTGACAAATTAATAAAAATAAGAGTCATTTCCTAATTGATAAATGAACACAAGATATAATCAGTTTTCAGATGAAATAATTACAGCGATCTATAGTCATATGAAAAAATACTGTAAGTCGCTATTCATTGGAGAAATGTGAATTTAAATAATTTTCAGGTATTAGCTCATACTTATTAAATTGGCTAATATGACAGAAAAAAGTGTGACAACTGTTGGAGGATATGTGGGAAAAATGAGATATTAATATCATTACTGGAATTGTGAATTGATTGAACCATTCTATATATCAATTTGGAATTATGCCCAAAAGGCTACAAAACCATGAATACCCTTTGAAATAACAATATAATTGCTAGGTCTCTATCCCAAAAGAGACACAAAAAAAGGAAAAGGAAGTATATGTGCAAAAATATTTATAGCAGCTCTTTTCTGGGAGTAAAGAATTAGAAATTGAGGGAATGTATATCAGTTAGCGAATGACTGAACAAGTTGTGGTATGTAGTTATATTGGAATATTATTGTACTATAAGAAATGGTGAACAGGATGCTCTCAGAGAAACCTGGAAAGCCTAGTATGGGTTAATGAAAAGTGAAATGTACTGGGTACAAAGTAACAGTAAAGTTGTAAGATGATCACTTGTGAAGGACTTAGGTATTTTCAGCAATGCAATGACCCATGATGATTCTGAAGAAGTTAGGCTGAAAAATGCTATCCATTGAAAGAGAAAGAACTGATAATGTCTGATTACAGATTGAAGTATATATTTTTTCCTTTATTTCCTTTGAGATTTTTTGTCCATGTTTTGTTTCACAACATGATCCTCATGGATATGTTTTGCATGACTATACATACATAACCTGTATAGAGTTTCTTGCCTTCTTAATAAGGGAAGGTGGGGAAGGAGGAAGAGGGAGAATTTAAAACCCAAAGTTTTATAATGTTAAAAATTGTTTTCACATGTAACTGGGGAAAAATTAAGTATCAAATAATTTTTCAAAAATAAGAGATAATTCATTTCATTCTACTACTTCCTTCCCCCTTATTCAATTGCATCCTCTTTATTACCCCTTAATTTTTTTTAATATCATCACATCATAGTTACTTAATACCCATGCCCTCTGCCTCCTTCTAATTATTTTATTAGAGATAAGTTTCTTGGAGTTACATGAATCATTTTCTTATGTAAGAATGCAAACAGTTTAACCATATCAAGTTCCTTAGGTTTTTTCTTTCCTGCTTACTTTCTTATGCTTCTCCTGAGTTTTGTATTTGAGAATCAAATTTTCTGCTCAGCCCTGGTCCTTTCATCAGTATTGCAAGAATGTTTCCAATTTTATTAAATGCTCATTTCCCTTCAAAGGATTATACTCAATTTTGCAGGCTAAGTGAATCTTAGTAAGTGAGTCTAGCTCTTTTACACTCCATAATATGATATTCCAAGCCCTCTCATCCTTTAATGCAGAAGATGCTAAACATCTTAGGTCTGAGATTAATTCTTGGGTCTGAGACTAATTTACATTTTTCTTTGAGGTTTTGCACCGAGCTGCTTTGATTTCATCATCTTCTGAGTTTGTGTTTTGATCTTCCTGCCACCATAATAACTATCTATGATCAGATTCTTTTTTGTGTGTTGTTTGCCCATTTTTTCCAGTCTTTTTTCACTTTAAGCTTTATGTTAAAGTTGGGCTCTCCTTCCTCAGTTGAAGGTGATACTATCCCAGAGTTCAAGTTTTTCGTATTTCTGTTTTCAGAGCTAGTTTTGGGTGTCTGTAAATTTTTAGTTCTTCCAACGTGGTATGATTTAAAGGAGGGGTCTATTCACTTTTTTCCTGGCTATGTTCTGGTCTATGAGTGTTCAGAAGCACTTTTTAAAACCTTTTGACTATAAACAGTTTGCCAGCTCCCCTGTGGCCACACACTCTAGTATGTTGGTTCCCCTCTTTGCCCTGGGACTGGGAAAGCGGCATGGACAATGTAACAGAATCCTGGTCCCAGAGTCAGTTATGAATCCCTTCTAAACTATGTCTTACCAGTTGATGGACCCCATTATTGTCCATAGGTAGAGAACTATGGAAACCTCTGCTTCCCATTCAGTCCCTCCCCATAAAGGCCTGCTGCTGGCTTGCAAAGCTAGTTCTGCACTTGTGCAACCTGCAGTGGACTATACTTCACTCTCACTCCAATGATTCAGAATTTTCCTGCTGGCCTTCTAAGTTTTCTTGGAATGGAAATTTGTTTCATCACACTCTTTTATTGGTTCTGTTGCTCCATAATTCATTTTGAGGAATTATTTTAACATTATTTGGATGAGGTTTGGAAGAGCTCTGCTGAGTCTCTGCATTTAGTCTATAATCTTCAGTATTTTTTTTCGTATAAGAATATAAACTGTCTTACTGCCTTACTGACTGTTAGCACTATCCACTGCTAACATGGAAGCTACACTGAAAATGCACTCACCAGCAGCTGTTCTCCTCCTTTGTAAGTAACAATAAAATTCAATAAAGGCTTTCCCTGTGTGGGCTGTTACTTTTCATCTTGACTCTCCTATGCTATAAGCATCCCCTCTTTACTGCTGAGAAATTTGCATATGAGGAAACTGGGGGAAAAAGAAGTAAAGTGACTTGCTCAGGGTCACATAACTTGTAAGCATCTAAGGTCAAATGTGATCTCAGGTTTTGATGACCCAAGTTTGAGTGCTCTTGTCACTGCACCACTTCAATACAACAACACATAGTGGTTCAATGGTTCCTTGATTCAACTTGTCTGTCTTGTAAGTGAAATCTATGTCAAAAATTGAACAGTTACAAAATCATACCATAGACCTTGAAAGAAAAAAAAATCACATCAAATCCATGATATAGCACATCAGTGAAGTTATTCTAGTGAAGGTTATTTAGGCAATACCATTTACTGTTGCAAGATACCTGGTATGAATGAATTATCCCCCTTAGGACAAGTGTTCTTAACCTGAGGTCTGTAATTTTTTTTTTATTAAATAGGTTTGATAACTTTATTTTAATTTATAATGTTATTCATATGTATCCGTAGCACTGAGTAATATCCAACACATACTAAGCACTTAGTAAATGACTTGTTGATTTTATTTGACTTTTTTAAAAAATGTTCTTTTGAAATCATTATTCTTAGAAATGGTCTTTATACTTCACTAGAATGAGAAAGAGATCCATGGCACATACACCAAAAAGACCCCCTACCTTAAAACATCAAGAAACATAAATTAATCATGGATAGCTCCTGAAGTAAGTGATTGAAATGACAAGTACAAAGCTATAAGTGTAAGTCATACATGCCTTCAAACATCAGTATAGCCTAGAAAGAAAAATATTCATTGGATCCTGGCCTTAACCCGATCTAACAAAAGTTCAATATGAGACACATTATAAACATACAGAAATGATGGAAACATCCCATTCATGCTTAAACAAATGAAACTCTTATTTTTTATTGTACTCTAGAGTTCCTGTGAACCATTGATTTCAGTGTGGAACATTTAAGAAATAAATGTAATTCCATTATCTCAAGCCTCTAGTTTAAATAAAATAGATTCCTCTAAAATCATTTCAATCAATCCTCCTCTTCCTTCTCCTTCTCCTCCTTCTTCTTTATCCTCTGAACTAATTAACTAAGAGCATACTTTTCAGACATTTGCCAAAGATATTTTATCAGGATTAAAATCATTAGTAAAGGGATATAATAAGCACTTTCTTTATCCACACCCTAGTGATTTTATTCTCTTCCCTAAGCTGATAGTGGGCAAATCGTTTAGGACAAAACTCTTGGATAGATTTAAGTTCCTGATTGTAGAAATTTTCCCTTGCATTGATAGAGGAGGTATAGAAGATTTAATCATACAAAATCTCAGATTTCATTCTTGGCTCTCCAACAATTGATATTTTTTTCTTAAATAAATGTTAATTGATATATTTTGTTTATTCAATGCTTAAACCTCTTACAGTATCCTTTCCTTCTTACCTCCCAGAAAGCCTTCCCATGGAAGAAAGTTCTATGACTATAAAGAAAAAAAAATGGAGAAGAGAAAAAAAATGTCAGATTAATCAATGCATTTTAAAAAAAATCTGAAAATGTATGCAATGTTCCACACCCATGGGCCTCCCACATTTGCAAAGGATTGAGATGTCTTCTCATTCAATCTATTATTTCACTCACAGCAGGAGGTTGTCTTTTTCTCTGTTCCCTCATTTTACAGTCAGCAGCCAGAAAGTAGGAAGAGTAGCTAACTTCTTCAATGTAGCCAGATATGGTAATAGACATCACTTTGAATTCTGCTTCTGTTTAGCCCTTCATTCTTCCCAGAAATCTCACATCCTCAATCAGAATTTGTACCCTCCAACTCGCTTTCTTTTTTGTCCATGCATTTATTTCCCCAGGAAAAATAGGAGTTCTGTTAGGTGACATAATAGAAAAGATATTCATACATATGCATCTTGCTTATGGGTGAGGAAGAAGCTGGACGTTGTGAAAGCAGAGGGAATTTAGGTAAGAGAAAATATGAGAGAGGGGAAGAAGGAGACTGGAAAGGAATGAAGCAAAAGTTAGAATAAATTATTTCTATTTTTTTTTCACTTCTAGTTGTATTAATACTGTCCAAATATGGAAATGAGTCAGCTGAATAAATTAAATCTTCTAAAAAAATGGTATATCTATGGATTCTAATTTAATCAAGAAATTTTAAGAATTTGATTTTGTTTCAAAAATGACTTTCATAAACCAATATAAGGGAATACAGTAGTTCGCCTAGAAAAAAACAAAAAAAACAAATGCGTTGAGATCAGTGGAATCTGAAAGTTCAGTTCACATCAACAGTAATAAAATGGTCAGGCCAAAACTGGAGAATTGAATGCAATCTGAGTGATCATGTTTTAGGAGGATATTGATAATCAGGATAGGCTCCAAAAGAGGACGAGAAGAATAATAAGGAAATAAGCCCATACGATGTAACAATTGATCGATGGTATAAGGACTGTTTAGGCTGCAGAGAAGAAGATGGTGATGAGAAGGAATTACTTCATTGCTGTTTTCATGACTTTGAATGTCAGTGATATGGGCCAAGGGTTATACATGTTCAGTTTAACTCAAGAGGGTAAAACTAGGCATGATGAGTGGAAGTAGTTGAAAAGTGGCAAATTTATACTTGATGGAAGGAAATATTTTCCAGAAATTAGAATTCTCCAAAAGTAGAACGGCCTGCCTCTGGAGGTAGTGGGATTCTCCCACTGTTGAATTTCAAGGAAATGACTGCTTTGAAGTTCTGTGCTTCTGTATGAAGACATTAACTTAGAAAGCAAATTTTTTTAGTAGAAGATTACCTATTTTGAAGAAAACAAGGTTCATTTCTTTATAAAAGGATTCACTACATGGACCCTTTACAGCAAACTCCTAAGTATTTAAAACATAACATGATTTACTAAGCATGTGTGTATGCATGTATAGGGATGAGTATGTACATATATGCATATAATGCATGTATATGCACATATATATATGCATGTGTGTGCATGTACATATACCCATGCACACACGTACACATATAATCTGCCTTAATACATTTTCATTTTACTTGACTCTATAGTAAATGATCTTATTGACTGTTTTGACCATCATTTACAGAACTGATTTATTTTTTAATATTCCATATGCTTTTAAGCTCTGAGAGGTTTCCCCAGGGTGAAATCTGTTGAATGTCTGAAGTAGAGCAACTGTTGCTGTTTTCGGTGTTGTTCTGTTGCTTTTCAGTCAGGTCCAACTCTTTGTGACTCTGTTTTTTTTTGTTTGTTTGTTTGTTTGTTTCTTTGTTTATCTTTGGCAAAGATACTGGAATGGTTTGCTATGTCCTTCTCCAGCTCACTTTATAGATGAGGAAACTAAGGCAAACAGTTAAGAGACGTCATGGGTCATATAGCTATCAAGTGTTTGTTAAGGCCAAATTTGAACTCAGGTCTTCTTTACTCCAGGCCCTGCACGTTACCCATTGTTATTTGATAATGATCATATTTTAGAAAAAAACATTTGCTAATTAACTCCATTTTCCTCCTTGAACCTCTTTTTCCTCTTTCCCAAGGCCAGTGCTTTATGTATTGCTGGATGTTTCTATCCTCTTAGTAGCTGCTATTGTTTTGAATTGTTTAATGACGTGAGCCACCAGTGTGCCATGCCTTCTGCTGCCTCCATCGCCAAATAATTTAACATTTTACCTGGCCTCTATGTTTTTGACTTTGGCTAATTACTAAATCATGGGGACAACATGTATGTGTATAAATGTATGTATGTGTACCAGGATGTATATATCACAGGTTGGATTGCTTAGCTAAGTTTATTTTTCAGAGCATTTATATTTCTCTTATACTTATTTTTTGATATTTATTTTTATTTTGGCTAATGACATGAGAAATCCTACAGGATAATCCAGAAAAATCATTATGCACATGGAAATACCTCATTACATTGTTATTCATTGTCCCAGATATATTAAAAATAGAACATAATCACTATGGCATTCCAAATTCAAACAGAAACTCATTGCAATGCTAAGGGATCTAGTACACACACTTAGGAGTATTTGGTATGTAGCTAGGTAGTTCTTCTTGAATGACAAAGACATTTAAATAAGCATTTTGTGATCACATTCCACTTGCATAAAAAACATTTCTAAAGAGTGCTAACATACTCACTAGTATACACTTTAACCAGAGATATTGCAATAAAACAATCTTTAAAATCCCTAATATGAAAGCAAGTACATGGTACTTAGATATTCAATATGGGACAAGGAATATTATTAATATGGAACAAATTGCCTTACTGGCAATTATTTTACCTTTTTGCCATGCTTTATAAATTTGCAGTACAAAAATAATTACTAAAATTCGATTCAGGTCAATGTGAACTGCTCTATTTAATGAAACAATAAGTGAAAATTGGTGACAGCACTGAACAAAAGACTTCCTTTTTTTTAAACTTCAACTTTCTTCTTTTCTTTTTCCTTCCCTTCTCTTCTCTACCTGTCCTCCATGCCCTCTTTCCGATAATCCCTTCCCATCCTACTTCCCCACTTCTTGATCTCTTCTCCCTCTTCAATTCCCACTTCCTCTCTCTACCTCCTTCTCCTCTATCTTCCTTTGATAAAAGTTCATCTTTTTAAAAGTATTCCCCATTGACTAGTTTGAAATGAGTCCTGTGTTTTGAATTCTTTCAAATGAACTTCACTTGTACAACTTCTCTTCATTACTTTGTAGCCTTAACCTCTGGGAGAAAATCGCTCCTGTGAGGTGGCAGACATGTCTCACAACATGGTCTGTGCTCAGGAAATGTACAGTAATTTTAATGTCAATATAATCAAAATAATTATATTCTGGAAATCTTTGCCTTTGATTTCATTGTTTTAGGGAGATTTCCTGGTGAAAAAACTTCCTGCAACCAAGTAGTTGAAGAGATCCTCTGCAACTCATAGTCTTAAATTATTTGGGACACTGAGGAATTGAGTCAGTTACCACTGGTCAAATGGAGAACATGAGTCAAGGCTCCACATGGACCTGGGGCTTCCTGACTTCAAGGCCAGTTCTCTATCTACTGAATCTCATTGCAAAGCGGTAGTTCTTCATGTATGCATATCTACAATAGTCAAAGATAAAATGAACTAATTTATCAAATTATTTAAACCTATGTGTTGAATCTGTACTATGGGCAATAATAATAATAATGACCACACATTTGTTACAGCATGGTGCAACTTGACACAGTGCTTTCTTCAAGACAATCTTGTGGATAGGTAATGCACATATTTATATGTTCATTTTATCATGAAGACATTGTAGCTCAGACAGTTCAAGTGAATTGCCCAACACTGCACTGTTAGTGCCAGGATTTGAACCCAGGTCCTTTGACTTCAATTTGATATCTAAGTTTTATTATAACATTATACTATTTGCAGCAACTATGTAGAATATAGCTTTGAATGATGGACTTGGTGTCTAGAAGGCCTATGTTCAATTTCTGCCTCATTTACTAGCTGTGTGATTCTGGGTAAATTGTTTAAGGACCATTTGCCTCAATTTCCTAATCTGAAAAATAAGAATAATAATACTACTTCCCTCTCTGGATTATGATGAGGATCAAGAAATCAATGTTCGTTAAGTGCTCATGATATGCCAGGCAGAGTGCTGAGCTTCTGAAGATAGAAAAAGAGGCAAAAAAAGACTGTTCCTCCCTTCAAGGAACTTAAAGTCTAATGGGAGAGACAACATGAAAACAAAGATATGCAAGGCAAGTTATATATATGATAAATATGAAATAATTAAATGAGGAAAGGTATTAAAGTTAAGAAGGGTTGGGGAAGGCTTCCAGGAAACAGGCCTACACAATATATAGCCTACAGGCTGCTTAAGACTTGCCAATGTATTTCAGGAAGCCTGCAAAAACATAAGGTTGCCATTGCTCACTCTCCTGTTTGTCATGTGATTTGTGGCAACCAACCATTATCAGGCTGTCTCTTAGCCTAGCCTATCTGTGGCCCAAAGAAATTTACAAGTTGTGTAGGTGTGTCGTAGAAGGTGGGATTTTAAATGTAACCTAAAGGAAGCCAGAGAGACAGCTGTCAGAGAGGAGATAAAGTGTTCCAGCATGGGACACAACTAGAGAAAATGCAGAGCTGAGACATGGGATGTCTTGTGGGAGCAGCAAGAAGGCCAGTGTCATTGTATTGAAGAGTATGTTTTGATAAGTAGGGTATTGTACCACCAAGCACAAGCAACTTCCAGGTTCGGATTAAGAGCACAGCAAACTCCATTTATCCAGTGACAGATTAAGGAAAAACATTCATAGAACATCAGAATGCAGCATTCATCATGTGTAACTCAATAATTTAGTAAATCCTCAATTCGATCACAAAGTGTTATGGTCCAAGTACTCCACCCGGGGCAGTATATTCATTTAGTCATTCACAAAGTCTTCTGTCTACTCAACTGGACATTAGTTTCCAATTATAAACAACATACATTCATTTGGTCAGTCACAAAGTACAAAAGTCAAAAGTTTTCCACCCCTGGATCAAACTGAATTACAATACCATCCATCACCACCAAGCATCCTCTCAAGAGGCAGTGGAAGGCCATTCTCCCCTAGGTCACAACTAGGTTATAATACCATCACAGCATTCAATACCCAAGGAAAGGTCTTTTCTTCATCTTGCCCTGGGGCAAGTTCTCAGCAGTTTCTGTTCCAGGGAAAACACCACTTAACAAAGACACAATAACAAACATACACATTGTTGGTGTGCTCATCAAGTCACTCTCTGCCTGTGAAATCAACCTAGACCCAACAACAAGATCTGAGGAATCAGCACAAATCATCAGTATAGTCCCACGTCCACTGAAAACATCAGCAAGACCCTCCTCCAGTATTTATGTAAACATAGAACAAGGAAATCCTCTTTCAGGGCTTCTGAACCAACAGCAAGTTCTCAGGACTTTAGCAACAACAGCCACATACTCCATCAGCAGAGGAATCTGACAAAATAACATCAAAACAAACTGAACAAATACCAGCACCACAGTCATGCTTCTTCCCAATTCAGTCCTCAGTTCTCATTTCTCTCTCTCCAGCAGTAGCAGCAGCCTCCAGATGCTGGCTCCCAGAAGTTCTTCTGGCCTCTCTCTGCTTAGGCCTCTCTCTAAATCCAAGACCAGCTCCTCCCAGTTCAGCCCTCTCTTTTCACATCAACAAGTCCATCCCACAAGTGGGATTAACAAACTCTGGGTTTTAACATTTAACCTGAAAACCAAGCCAATTCAAGGGGAACTTTAAGCTCCATTACCATTACAGATATAAAAAGACTGGAAAGGTAGGAAGGGGCTAGGTTATGAAGGGTTGTGAATGTCAAACTGATAATTTCGTCTTTTATATTTCTGAAGGCAATAGTGAGCTATTGGAGTTTATTTAGTAGGGGAGTGATGAGATCACTTTTATGCTTTAGGAAAATCTCTAGTGGCTAAATAAAGGGAGATTTTCAGAGAAACTTGAGGCAGAAAGGCCCACCAATTAGCTATTGCAAAGTCCAGGTGTGAGTTGTTTAGGAATTGTACTGCAGTTTTGGCTGTGTCAAAAAAGAGAAGGTGCATATATTTGAGAAATTTAGAGATAAAAGCAACAGACTGGAAATGGGAGCTGGGAGAGGTGTGGTAAGAGATAGTGAGGAGTTTAGAATGACTCTTAGGTTATGAGCCTGAGAGGCTAGGATGCTGCTGCTGACCTCTGCAGTGATAGGTAGTAGGTGGGAGGAAGTTTTAGAGGAAAAGATAACGAGCTCTGTTTTTGATATATTGAGTTTAAGACGTCCACCATACATACCATGTAAGATGTCTGAAAGGCAGTTGGAGGTGTGAAATTGGAGATCATAAGAGAGATTAGGGTGGGATAGGAATGTTTGAGACTCACTAGGACAGACATAGTAATTAAATAAGATAATACATGTAAAATGTTTTTCAAAGCATGAAGTTCCATAGAAATTCTAGCTATTACTATTTCATGGCTACAGTGAGGAATAAAAATAAGACTAAGATGCTGTGTTGCTTTGGATCACCCAAAACATTGCTGCCTTTCATTTATTTGAATATATGAATTCTAGACTTTTAAAACTAGAAGAAATCATGAAGTTTATACAGTTCAGTGCACTTTTAAAATCAAATTTTATTTTTTAAATTAATTAAAACTTATCCTCTCTCCTACCCTCTTCCTTCAATGAGAAAAAAAAATTAAAATAATACCTTTGGTACAAACAAATATACATACATATATACCCATGTTGGCTATATGCCAAAGACCAAAAAAATTTTGTCTCAATCTGAATTCATCAATGAATCCTCTGAAATCACACACACACACACACATACATATATTTATGTGTTTATGTATGCATCTGTGTGGGATTGTACATTGAATCTTTTACCTCTTTTATCAAGAAGTGTGTAGTTTGTTCCATCATTACTCTTTTGGAGTTATGCTAATTAGAGGTCCTAATTATTCCAAAATCGTTAGCTTTAGCATATTGTTGTTTTTGTAAAAAAAAAAAAATCTCCTGGTTTCATTCACTTCACTCTGCATAGTTTTTGCAAATTCCTCTGAAATTATCTCTTTCATAATTTCGTACAGGACAATAATATTTCATTAGATTTAAATACCATCACTTATTCAGTTATTTCCCAAATGCTGGAGACCCCATCAGATTTCCATTCTTTGCTACCTCAAAAAAAGCTACAAATGTTTTTGTACATGCTTAATTAGAGTTGGTTTGGTTTAAGACCAATCTCTCCCTTAATCTATCCTCCAATTGTTCCCATCATTTTATCTCCTATCTCCCTGTTGAGTAAAGTTTATTTCTTTATTCAACAATTTCTGTATGTATGTGTGAGTGTGTGTGTGTGCGTGTGTGTGTGTGTGTGTGTGTGTGTTTGTGTGTCCTTTGACCAGTTCAGAGAAGACTGTACTTCAAGCAACATTCACTCTCCCTAACTACTTCTTCTTGGTGGGGAAGGTTTTTACTTGTGTACCCTATTTGTGTGAGACAATGTTCCCTAACCTTTTCCCCTTTTTCTTCTAGTGTATTCCCTTCCCCCTCTCTTTCCCTTCTTCTCTTAGGATGATCACAATATGACAGAAACATTGCTAGGTCTTGTCTAATTATCTTCCTGCTATGATAGTTAATGATGACAGTATTCAGAAGAGACACATGTATAATTTCCCCATATTGGAATGTAAGGAGTTTGTCTTTGTTTAGCCCTTTATTATTTTTGATAATGTTTACATTTTTCATGACTCTCTTAACTCTTGTTTCAATAGCAGAGTTTCTACAAAGCTCTTTAAAGTCCTCTATTTCATTATGGATCCAATTTTATTTTCTCTGTGTAGCATTTTTCTCAGTTTTTTCAGAGTAAATTATTATTGTCTATAAACTTTTATCATTTATTTTCTGGAATATTGTATTCTAAGATTTCTTCCTACATAGTAGTGACTATTAAGTCATGTGTCATTCCTACTGTGACTTCTTATTATTTCAATACTTTTCTCTCTGCCATGTTGAAGTGTTTTTTCTTTGATCAGTAATTCCTAGATTTCAATTATGATTTGGTTCCTGGAAGTTTACATTTTGAATTTCTCTTTTGTTTTTTTACTCCACCTGTAATGACTGATGGATTCTCTATATTTCCATTTTTGCTCTCTGAATCTATGTGATCTAGGCAGCTTTCCTTTCTTATTTTTTTTAAATTTTGAAATAAAAATCATTTTTAATTTATTTTTTTACTTTAAAAAATTTATTTATTTTTAGTTTTCAACATTCATTTCCACAAGATTTTGAGTTACAATTTTTCTCCCCATCTTTACCTTAACCTCACCCCCAAATAGCAAGCTTACTGAATACCCCTTCCCCCAATCTGGCCTCTCTTATAACCTCCCCCATTACCCCCTAATGTTCTCATAGGGCATGATGGATTTCTATTCCCCAGTTCCTGTACATCTTATTTCCAAGTTCCATGTAAAAAAAAAAAAACATTTTTTTTAACATTTGTTTTTAAAACTTTGAGTTTCAGATTTTTTCCCTTCTTCTCTCCTCTCCTGCCCCCACTGGGAAGATAAGCAATTCAATATAGGTTGTACATGTGTAGTTACCCAAATCATTTCCATAGTTTTTATATTGTGAAAGATTAAGTATATTTCCCTCCATTCTATCCTGCCACCCACTTATTCTATTTTCTTCTTTGACCCAATCCCTTTTCACATTTGTTTGCTTCTAACTACCCTCTCCCCCAATCTGTCCTCCCCTTTATAATTCCCCCTCTTATTCCCTACACCTCTATTTTCCTATAGGGTAAGATACCCAATTGAGTGTGTGTTATTACCTCCTTAGTCCAAATTCAATGAGAATCTGGTTGTCCCATTCCCTTTCACTTTCCTGTTCTTCCCCTCCATTCTAACAGTTTTCTCTTGCCTCTTTTATATGAGATACTTTACTATAATCTATCTCTCCTTTTCTCCTTCACCCAATAAATTCCTCTCTCACCTTTTCATTTTTTAGATATCATCCTTTCTTATTCAACTGATCCTGTGCCCTCGTCTATGCAGACATGAACATAAATATATATTTATTTATTGCACATGGACACTCACATAAATATTTATATACTCACATATATATTTATATACATATATACTCACATATATATTTTTATATACACATTCACTCACATATATATTTATATACACATATACCCTCCTATTCATATACATATATATGCATGCATACATATACACATATACACATATATTCCCTTCAACTGTCCACATACAGATAAAAGTCTTATGTGTTACAAGTATTGTTTTTCCCCGTAGAAATGTAAATAGTTCAACTTCTCATGCTTCTCTTGCTTCTTGTATGTGAAAGTCAAATTTTCTGTTCAGCACTGGTTTTTTCATCAAGAATGCTTGAAAATCCTCTATTTCATTGAATGATCATATTTTCCCCTGCAGCATTATACTCAGTTTTGCTGGGTAGGTGATTCTTGGTTTTAGTCCTAGCTCCTTTGACGTCCAGAATATCATATTCCAAGCCCTTCCATCCCTTATGTAGAAGCCACTAGGTCTTGTGTTATCCTGATTGTGTTTCCACAATACTCAAATTGTTTCTTCCAGACACCTTGCAGTATTTTCTCCTTGACCTGGGAACTCTGGAATTTGGCTATAATATTCCTAGCATTTTCTTTTCAAGATCTTTTTCAAGAGGTGATTGGTGAATTCTTGCAATTTCTATTTTGCCCCCTGGTTTTAAAATATCAGAGCAATTTTGCTTAATAACTTCTTGAAAGTAGGTGTCTAGGTTCTTTTTTTGATCATGGCATTCAGGTAGTGCAATAATTTTAAAATTATCTCTCCGAGATCTATTTTCCAGGTCAGTGGTTTTTCCAATGAGATATTTCATAGTATCCTCCATTTTTTATTTGTTTGGATCTGTTTTAGATTATCTCTATTTCTCATAAATTCGTTAGCTTCTAATTGCTCCAATCTATTTTGAAGGAGTTATTCTCTTCAGTGAGTTTTTGAAATTCCTTTTCCATCTGGCAAATTTGACTTTTTAAGGCATTCTTCTCCTCACTGGCTTTTCGGGCCTCTTTTGTCATTTCAGTTATTCTATTATTTAAGATATTGATTTCTTCTGTGTATTTTTGGGTCTCCATTAGCCAGCTGTTGACTTGCTTTTCATGATTTTCTTGCATCATCCTCATTTCTGTTCCCAATATTTCCTTCACTTCTCTTACTTGATTTTCAAAATCCTTCTTGATTCCTCCATGGCCTGGAACCAATTCATATTTTTCTTGGAAGCTTTTGGTTCAGGAGTTCTGACTGTGTTGTCTTCCTCCCATGCCATGCTTTGATCATTTATGTTCCCCAGAAAAGTATCTAAAGTGGGGTGCCTGTGCTTGCTTTGCTTCCTTTGCTTGCTCATGTTGCCAGTCAATTACTTGACTTTTGTGCTCTTTGCCACAGTAGAACTCTGCTTCCAGAGTGGAGAGCTTTGTCCCAAATTGCTGGGATTCTCACAGCAGCCAGAGCTATTAGGAGGGCATTGTTTCAATAGCCCCCATCAGCTTTTGCTCCCTGGTCACTCACCTCAGGACTACTGCCCAAGACCATGTTCCAGATCCAGGCAGGTTAAGGTAAGAGCAATTACCCTCTGAATGGTTGCTTGCACCCCCCTCTGATATGCAGGTCAGGAGCTCTGAAGCAGCCACATGGAGGTGGCTGCAGGGCTACTACTTCTGCTACTTCTCCCTGCAGGGTAGAGGCCAGACCACACTCCCTCTCCCCATGATCCAGCAGAGTTCCACTGACCTTTTGTCTTTGGCATTTATGGGTTTATAATTCTGAAAACTGTTGCAGCAGCTGCTGCTGCTCAGGGCCACCCTGGGGCTAAAACCATGGGCTCATGCAGGACTGGGCTCTGCTTCCAGCAGGCTGTGATGGACCCTTCCTGCTGGTCTGCTGGGCTGTCTTCAGCAGGAAATTTGTTTCTCTCTGTCACTTTGTGGGTTCTGTAGCTCTAAAATTTGTTTAGAGTCATGTTTTATAGGTATTTGAGTGCTTAATGGTGGAGCCCACAGAGTTTTCCTGCTTCTATGCCACCATCTTGACTCCTCCCACCTATTCATTTTTTCAGTCTTTTTACTTTGTTTTTAAAATTCCTTGTCTCATAGAGCCATCTCTTTTTTTTTCTGATCTATTTCAATTTTAGGAAGTTTGCTGTTTAGGGAAGGTCTTGCATCTCTTGAGATAAGCCTTTAATTTTTTCCCCAATTTTTCTTCTGTGACTATCATTTCCTTTCTATTTTTTTCCTATATAACTCTCATTTCATTGGTAAAAATGTTTTTATCACTTAAAAAATCCTTCAACTCTTCTAAAAATTTTACTTAATTTTGTGTCCATGCTGTGTGCTTCTTTGGGTCTTGCTTTTAGATATTAGTGACATTCTATTCTTTTAGATTTTGTCTTGAATGTCCCTGTCAATATAAAAGCTTTTCATAGTGGGAATCTTTTTTGTTTGTTTCTTTGGTTGATTATTTTTTTAGTCAAATTTCTGACTTCTCAGTAAATATTAGATCCAGGCTTTGCAAATTTCTGGAGGCAAGGTCTGAGATGAGCCTGTGGCTATTTTCTTGAGTTGCTGAATTTTGTGTTATTCCTGATTTTTAGTGACAGCCCCAGCTAGGGACCTGCAAACTTTAAAAGCTTGCAAACTTGTGTGATTTAAAGCAAAGTCTAATTATTTTCTCCTTCATCTAAGCTCTGCAAATTTATGACCTGGGTTTGTGTATAAGCAATACACTTATGGGTTTATCTGAGTTGAAATTGAGTAAACTGTTGCTGAACTCCATCATTATTAGCCAGCTGGAGAGCTCTCCTTCAGAGTGGCAGAACTACAAGAACCTCTTCAGTCTGGGTTTACTCCACTTTCTATTCTTCTTTAGGCTTCATAGTGGGCTGGAAGTTAGAACTGAAACCCTACTCTGCTCCTGGGATAAAAGCCCCAAAGATCCTGCTTACATCTCTGTTTGTTCCTTGCTGAGCCCACAGGCTAGAATGTCTTCTCCCCCCTCTGAAATGTCTCCTAGTCAGAGATGCTCTCTTTGGTCCCATATTTGTGACTGAACTAAGTGGAGAGCAACAGAACTGCCAGCTGAAATTTATTTTTGTACCTTGCACAAGTTTAGGTCCCAATGTGCTATATTTTGGAACTGTTATTGCACTGGCAAATGTCCTTATTTTGCTCTGGAATCATTACTATTATATTTTAATTTCCTAACCAGGACTTGGTATGATATTCTTTCTAGAGCTTTGTGTTGGTGGGGTTTTGGTAGAGCAGCTTAGGAGTACTTCTTGCTAATCCACTATCTTGTTTCCATCTCTCCTAGTCTAAGGGTTTATAAACCAGGGTCTGTAAATATGTTTTTCTTTGAAAAAATAACAATGACATATTAGCATAATTTTTTCACTATATTTTAGTTTAAACATTTCAAAATATTTTTCTCTATGTGTTTCATCAAATTTCCAAGGGGTTTATGACACCCCCAACATTTTTATAAACCCATGATGCAGTTGAGTGACCTACTTTTACATATGAGGACACTGAGGCCCAGAACAATCACATTTACTTAGAATTAAAAACAATCTACATTGAACACCAGAACACATTTTTCTTTTACATCAACATTATTTCTCACACAGGATTAAATATAAATATAGCAACAGAGAGAAATTTTGTCAACCTAATTGATCTTAAAATCAATCCCATAGACATATATTTCTGGTAGTTTCATATATGATATGGTGCTTGGTCTTGGATATAAAAAGACAAACCCTTCCCTGACCTCAGGGAGTTTACATTTTACCTGGTAGGGGTGGGGTTAGAGTAATCACAGTTAAGTAAATTGAAGATAATTTGAGAAAAAAGAGAGAACAGTAGGGAAGATTAAGGGGGAAAGTGAGAGTTAAATTTAGGCATCTCAGAATGGATAAAATAATCTGGTAGAGATGAGAACCCATTGTCAAAAACCTTTTTAGACACTATATGATGATAGCTTATTCATGCAGACAAATTAAATCGCCCCAACCCTTCCATTTTATCTCCTTAGATTTTTTTTAGGGAAGCCATTCAATGAGGAAAACATTTTTTTTTCACTTTGTGTCATAAGATTCTGACTGAGAGCCACAGAAGTCTTTCCTTTTTGCATGGCTTTTAAAGAATGAAGGAAAGAAAGATAAACAAAATAAACAGGTGAATTTTAGAGCACTCAGCATGTTTGTTCACTTTGTGGGAAAAAACACGGGAGAGCAATGCACAATGAAGGTAGGGTTTTTTGACCTCCCAGTAGATCTGCTGAGATTTTAGAGCAATCATGAAAAGCTATTACTACTACTTATAAGCCAAATGACTCTGAGTAAGTCCCATAAATCCACTGTGCTTCAGTGTCCTCATTTATAAAATGTTGGTGATATTTCTGTTATTATTTCCAATCCCTATCTTGTAGGGCTGGGAAATGTAAAGTTCACTCCCCCTTTGATTAAATTAGTGGAGAAAGCTAGAGGAAATGAGTGAGGACTGGATTTGTGATTACATTGGTACAGGGAACTCCCATTTGAGCAAACTCTCTTTACCAATGTAGATTGGCATCTTCTTTGGAAATCAGAATCTTGGATAGTGACCTGAAGCCCTGAAAGATTAAATGACTTCCTCTGAATCTGTAAGATGTTAGGAGAAAGACTGGAAATTACATCTGAGGCTGGTTCTATATCCAATAGGTCATTGGTGAGTCTGAGATGGAGATAAAGTAATCACTCTCATCACCATCATAATTATCATTTGGCATCAGGGAAAATACAAATATTTCTTTGTCTTTTGACCCTGATACTTTACACGCTCTAGTGTATGTTTAAAATATATAGGGGTATGTCATTTGCTGGATTTTGTTGACTTTTTTTTTTCCATTGAAGATTATGTTTTCAATCTGAACATTCATTTTCTTGGGCTGTATTCCACAAAACATATATGTTTATTGTCATTCAGCTATAAGAGAAAAGAGCAAGAAACATTGGCATCTTAACAGATGCTTATGGAGGAGAAAATCATAATGCAGGTTTCGGTGGGAGGGAAAACTGAGCCAGCCCTAGTAGCTAAGTGATGTTGCCATTTTATAAAAGGTAAAGCAGCAGCAATATGCAGGAAGGAAACAATATTTTTCTTTCTATTTAGAATGATCTGAGTTATAAATTTTCCTAAAACATTTTGTTTAAATCTCAAGTTTGCTTCTGTCTCATTCCATCTTATATCAAACATACACACAAACACACACACACACACACACACACACACACATACAGCTTCTGACCGGACTTTAAATTCCTTGAAGTAGAGAATATAGACTGGATTCTCTTGAATGGTCCCCTTCAAGCTCCAAAATCTTATGATCATATGAAAATGAAGAAGCTAATTACTTTGTGCAACATCAATTTGAGAAAGAGGATGACCTATTATACAAACCCAGGTCTTTTGACCCCAAATTTATATATATAATTTTCCATAATAGCATTCTCATTGCCCATGCTTGCATTAAACAAAGCTTTATGGATTTGAATTGAATAATTTTCTCTATCTTTACCTTTCCCCTTTGTCTTCTCTGTTTGCAAAAGATATGTGAAGGATTGTGGAAGACTCAATGATTCAGCTTTCAGGGGGGGAGTGAGTGGGCTGGAGGACCTATAGCATATATTGAAATAAATGAAGTTTAAGGAAAATTGAGAAGGATTGTTAATAGAAATAATCATACAAAATTACAAAATGATATGACACTAAAAAAAGATTTAAAATATTAATTCTTTACACTATGTATCATTCTCAGAATAATGACCCAAGAGTAAGACTAGGCTAATAGAAAATTCATGTGGATAATCACCAGATCCTCAGTTGTACTGCAGAACTTGTGTTGTTTTTTTTTTAGTCAGAATTATATTGATAGTAATGTAATTACATAGTGCTTTATTATATGCTGTATATGCCTATATATACATATATAATATTATGTCATATATAAATATCTCATCTGAACTGCAAAGAAAAGCCTGAGAAATGTAACAATTATTATTATCACTTCACAGATGAGAAAACAGAGGGTACAGCACAAAAAGCACTGGGTTTGGAGTCAGAAGAAAAGAATATAAATCTTATCTCTGTGATTTGTCACATCTGTTATCATGGATAAATTATTTCACCTCTACATCTTCAGGCTCCTCTTATGGAAGAATCTGGGTGATACAATGAATAGAGGGATAAACCTCGGAAAGGCAAAATGAGTTAAAATCCTGGAGTCTTTTACCCTCTCATCTTCAATTTCCTCATCTGTGAAATGGATATAATAACACCTGCCTCATAGGATTTTTATGGCTCTCAAATGAGATAATACAGATTGAATATTTTATAAACCTTAGAGTGCTAGATAGGACAGTGACTGGATCTTTGATTTCATTTGTTTGGAGGATTCCCGGTAGAGAAAACTTCCTTTACCAGGGTAGGGTAGTTCCTTGCCTACACCTTAAATTTAAGTTACTTATCTACAGCACTAAGAAGCTAAATTACTTGTGCAGGGTAACACAGCCAGTATATGATAGACAGGACTTGAACCAACATATCACTATGCATGGTGCTGCTTCTCATATCTATATGTTGGCATGATTAATATGCAAAATGATCAAGTTAGACTGGATTCTCTTGAATTGTCCCCTTCAAGCTCCAAAATCTTATGATCATATGACAATGAAGAAGCTAATTTCTTTGTGCAACATCAATTTGATAAAGAGGATGACCTATTACACAAACCCAGGTCTTTTGACTCCAAGTTGATAGCTATATGCCACAGTGCACCTATTTTCAACTCTAACCAATACTAATTAATGACTTTTATATGCAATGTACTACAGGAGGAGCTAAATTGAATGCAAAAGTAAACAAAAATAATACTTTCTTTTGAGGAATTTATGGTTTAGTGCAGATGTGTACAAAAATCATGATATTATATATTATGATATGGTAATAAAAAGTGTATAAGAAGTAGAAAGTGAAGTAAAACCTAATTCAATTCAAAAAGCCTTTTATAATTCCCACTATTTCAAGGTCCTATACTATGCATGAAGATACCAAAGATGAGAAATGAGATAATCCTTTCCCTCTATGAGCCTACATTCTCTTGGGAATGAGGAATAGGATGCAACAGGAACACAATTCAGTAAATGTTAGAATAGGGGTTTGTATCTCAATTATTCTGAATAGGAAGACCCAGATTACTTTATTGAATCAATAAGTATGTTAACTAGATGTATGCAATTCTTTAAATGTGGGTGGCATGAAATATTTAGATCATTATATGAAAGTAGATGAAGCCACACACACATACATACACACACACATACGCACACACACACACACACACACACACACACACACACACACACACACACACACATGCACACACACAAAGAGACAATGCATCCAAGTGAGAATTAAGAAATCCACCAGAGGAAAATCAACAATAACCATAACCAAATTATGAACATTGAGGACAGGTAACTTTGGGTCATTTCAAGGGTGCTTAATAGGCAAGCCCAGTAGAACTTTAACCATGGGGGACTTTATGAGGAATCCTGGAAAAGAAAGGACTTCAAATAACCAAGAGCTGTGAATTACCCTTTTGTCACAAGGGTTCTATTTGTGTGCTTTCTGCTATAGTACTCTGTTTGAAACCACTGCCCACTCCTTCCATACACCTGTATGTTCTCATGAGAGAATATATCCCAGATTTTTGAAGAATATTTTGTACCAACTATATATATTATTACACATTAATAAATAATCTTTCTAAAAGCAAATGAAGTCTGACTGATAATTTTTAGGGGCACAACGGATGGAAGAATCACAAATAATAGTACTATAATCATTATTCTCTTAAGTTTAGCCCTACAATCCTGAGGAGGAAAACAGTAATTGCCCTCTGAGGACCTATTCCACCAAATTGGATGGGGGTTTGGGAGTATCCCTGGGAGAGGACTATGGGGATTATCAGTTAAATTATCAAAGAGAAAATAGTACCTGAGCAGAGCCAGGAAGAAAAACAGATTCTCATAGGTGAGATGGGGAAGAAGTTATTAAGAGGATAATTGCTGATTTGTCGATTTCAGACTTTTTGACTCCTTAAATCTAGCATTGGGGACAGAATATTAGAAACAGGTAAGAGTATGATGAGTTGCATATAGATAGCAAAGTATGTGTTGAATGTGAATAACATCAACCAGTCCAGTCAGCTTCACAGCTTCAGGGGTGTGTGTGTGTGTGTGTGTGTGTGTGTGTGTGTGTGTGTGTGTGTTTGTGTGTGTGTGCGTGTGTGTGTGTTTGTGTGTGTGTGTGTGTGTGTGTGTGTGTGTGTATGATTCACTAAGCAAACAGGAGTCATCAGAAGGTTTTGAGTTATGCAAGAAGCATAACTCTCTCTGTATATAAAAAAGATTAGACTGATAGGGGTTTGATGGAATAACTACACAATGACTAAAATAAAATGTTGATAATTTGCATCATTCTAAGGGGCTGATGTGATCATGAAATATACCATGTCTTTTTGCCTTCCAGTTTTATTTTAATTTTAATTGGTTTGATACCTTTGAGCTTTTCAGTTTCACTGCATGCAGAGCTTGAATCTTCTAAAGCAGACACTTTTTTTCATTTCTTCTCTGTTTTAACTAATAAAAGAACCTTCCCAATTTCCTTATAATCGGCTTCGTGTCAATTCCCTCTGGTTGCCAGCTTCATTCTAATTCTATTTTTAAACAAAGGTATTTGATTTTTGTTCTTCTTAGCTACCCTTTGCTTAACCCCTAATTTAAAACTGCCAATCTTTCCTGTTCATCACTCCAAAAGAAATGCATTAGCAAACAAGAAACTCTTTCGCTCCAAAGAAGGTGTTAAGTTAAAAAATAGCAGGACAAACCACATTTTGCTTCATTACAGTATGGTCCTTTGTGCTCTGCTAACTTAACTCATTTTCCTCATTATTCAACAAAACTACTTTTAATATACTTTAAATATACTTTAACTGTGGATTTTTTAAATAGATCTGTAGATTAAGTTGGTTGCCTAATAAATGACTTTCTCTTAAAATACAAATGGATTCACTGCCTTGGTAAGGGGCCAGAATAATATCCACAAGAATAAAAGTCATATTTCTCACAAGTTCAAACACTAATATGTATTTCCCTAGGATTGGGAGATTTATAATTGGCAGGAACTTTCAAACTCATGTATTCAAACTCCTTGATTTTACAAATAAGAAAACAGATCCAGTTGCTACCAGAGCTCTAGTAAGGTGCATTTCAGGGAAATATTATTTTCTCTAAATTAGCAGTGACCAAATGGGCTTTCCCCAATTACTTTAGTATATTCAAATGCAATGGATGCATAAATATATTATGAATGAAGACTATTACTATTTTAAATATGAATTCCCTTTGATTTTCCAGGAAGCAGAAGAAATCATTAGCATATATTTGTGGAACATTTGTGTTGTGAGAACTTTTATTTGATAACTTTGAAAGATAACAGTTATATTTCGAGTATTATTTATTCTCATTTTTTAAATGCTGAGCTTATAGTCCTAATGATTCAAGTTCTAAAAATGTGTACATGGCTATGAGATCATGTGCAGTAAGATATATCTTTTTTTTTTGATGACTAGGTTTCTCCATGTGCCAATACATCTTTGTAAAAAGCACATATCAAATATAATAGAATAATAGTATCATAACTAGAGTTGGGTGGCAGTGAAGTAAGTTAGACTGAGGAAGGATGATCTGAGTTTCAAAAGAATCATTGGGTTGGAATTTTAAGTGATAATATGTAAAGTATTCATTATTTGAGGGATGAGAATAGTAACATGAGTCTGAAGGTAGGTACAAAAACTGACTTAGGAAGAAGTAAGATGTTTGTACCTTCTTAAAGAGGTCCAATCTCAATCCTAATTCTAAGTGAAGTTGGAGTGAAGTGAGAGGTCCAAGGGAGTAGACAGTCATTCCAGCTTGGGAAGGAGGAGGTGGGGGGAGTGGGGAGAGGGGAGCTGTCAGAACTTTAAAAATATAGCAACAAGTAAAGAGATTTTGTTCAGAAAGAGAAATCCAATCCTCAAGGAACCTGGAGGAAAGGATAGGAAACATGCCATTTAAAAAGTCCTATTTTATAGGACAAGCAATCAATTAATCAATCAGCAAGAATTTATTGAGCATAGACTATATGCCAGGTACAATGCTAGCTGCCAGAAACACAAATGGCCAGATTAAAGCAACCCTTGCTCAAAAGGAGCTTACATTCTAATTATTAAGTTTAAGTATTTTGAAAAGCATATATAGAATAAAACTAAAGGATTAAATGCAAATACATAAAGTATTAAAAAAAACAAATTTGGGAAGGAAGGCATTAGCAGTCGGGTGTTTCAGGAAAAGTTTGACATAGACGGTGGAAATTAAGCTAAGGAGGAGATAAATTCTTTGTGGCAAAGGGGAAATGCGAGCACATGCTAGGTTTGGGAATAAGTCTAAAACAAATGTAAAGACCTGAGACAAAGAGCACTATAAACAGAGAAGGCTAGTTTAGGTGAATTCAGAGGGCAGGATGGTAACAATATACAATTTAGCTACAAAGACATTGAGAACTCAACTGTGAAAGGTTTAAAACCTCAACAGAAGGGTTTATGTTTGATTCAGAAGGCAATAAGGACACACTAGAGTTGATTGATAAAGGTAGTGATATGATTAGAACTATGCTTTAGTAAAATCATTCAGGTAATAGCAAATATAGGGTGTACTGCAGTGGTGAAACATGAGGAAAGCAGACCAATTAGGAGGCTATTGCAATAATCTAGGTGACAGGTAATGAAGGCCTAAATTAAGGTATGGCTATCCCTGTATGATAAAATCAGCTAATAACCTTCAATCTTCATTCTCTCTCACTTGGCACCCTCAATTATTTGGAAATCTGGAAGGACAGAACTGCTTTTGAAAGAAATAGAGACTTTTTTAAGAGTAAGTTTGAGGGAAAAGATGATGAGTTCTCTTTTGGACATGCATTTGAAATGTCCAATATGTAATTGATGATGCTCAAGGAAAGTCTTGGGATAGATATAAATGTATCTGAGTTGTTTACATGGAAATGCCAATTAATAATTTTGAAGTTTATGAGAGAGAGAGAAAGGGAGGGACAGACAGACAGAGACAGAGACAGAGAGAGAGACAGAAAGACAGAGAGACAGAAAGACAGAGAGAGACAGAGACAGAGAGAGATAGAGACAGAGACAGACAGAGACAGAGGCAGAGAGAGAGAAGACCCTGACTAGATGTGGATGATGAGATATCAAAGAAAAAAAAAAGAAGTAGTAAAATTGGTAATTGAGATGAAGAGAACTTTGAAGAGAACAGTTTTTGTCCAGAGATAAAGTTGAAAGCCAAATTGCAAAGGAGTGGGGATTGAGTAAGAGGAAATGGAGGCAATGAGTTCACATAGCTATTTTTTTTCTGAGAGTTTGGATGAAAAAGGAAGGGATTGATAAAGTCTAATACGTTATTCAGAACTGGGTAGAAGGGCATGATTGAAGGCTGTAGAGAAGTAACCATTTGAAAAAGGAAGATTAAAGATGGGAGATGATTCAAATTGCAATTTGTTGGGAAGATAGGAAAGGGACATAAGCAACTATCAACTTGTATGCCTTCTTATCCCCACCGACTTCCACTTTGCATCTTTGCACATGCCCTCTTGCCCTAGGAGCCCTTCTGAAAACTCAGTCTTTTAAAACACAGGAAGCAAATACTCTGTTTGATTTCCCCAAAAAGGAACAATGTTACTACCATTTGTACCTTTTCAATAGCACTTGCATTTATTTTTTGGTGAAGCCGTTCACCAAGTATGTTGGGGTTTTTGTAAAGACAAACTGATCTCACTGATTGAAGGAGAGTTTTTTTTAATTGTCCAACCAAGTCTCTGCATATTAGAGAAGACAAAGATGTTAAACAATATGGAATAAATAATTATTTGGTAAGATAAAAATGTCTTAGAAAAGAAATTTCAAATCACTATCAAGATACTTAACCATAGAAGTCCTACTCTGATCGTTTAATTCTTACCACTTAATAAACAAGCATTTATTGAACTTCTACTATGATTTTGGCACTGTTCTAGGTCGTGGGATACAAATACAGAGAATAAAACAAACCCCACTTACAAAGATATTCTGCTAAGGGAAGCAACAACACATACACAAACATATCATATTAGAGTCAATAAGGAAATAATGACTTGCTGGGATTCCTTGAATAGAACAGTGATAGGGTCAAGTTTAAAGTTAAGGAAAATCACTTTGACATTAATGTAGATGATAGACTCACTACAGAAGAGATTTGATTCAGGGACACAAGGTAGAAAATAAGAACAGTAGTCTAGGATAGAGGTCATGAGGACCTGAACCAAGATGGGAGTAGCTGTGTAAATAGAACTAAGAGAAAGAAATGTTATTGGGGGGGCAATGCTAAGATGCCTAACTTGGAAGATGAGGCAGTGAGAAATAGGGCAAGTTGGAAGAGAGTTTGGAAGAGGAGAAATAGTTTGATTTTGTAAACATTGAGGTTCCTTCCCAGAAGTTCTGGTTTGATTCCCTATTAGTGTATAGAGATGAATGAGTTCATGAAGGCTATACCAGAAGTGCATATGTTCTACCAGCTTTTGAGAAAGTACAAGTTTAGGCCATTGACAGCTTCCAACTGGTCATAAAAGACTAGCTAAGCTTAGTATAGAAATGTTCTGTGACAGAAATTTGGCTGCCAGGTTACGATTTTTTTTTTTTTTGCCTAAGGTGATACATGGAACAGACAAAAATACAAAATGGTCCATGGTTCTGATGGTTCCTTTACACTTGTTAGTTACCTTAAAAATGAGAGATAGTAATGCTCATAAGAGAGCTAAGAATGAAAGAATGAGGAATTCTATAGTTATATAATTATTCTTAAACTATTTGAACTCTTGATGGATAGTATTTATCCAAATGCCAATGAGTTAATATACTACTAGAAGCACATCTCTACTGACAATTTTGTTATATATTAAACCAAAAGTTGTAAAAAAAAAAATTAGAAAGGAAAACTTATAGTAAAATAAAGAATAAATTGTAAGATGGTCTGATTAAGAGTTATTTTCATAAGTTCAAGGGAAACAGTGAAAATTATTTCATGACAAACTTGGTCATTCTACCTTAGATATCTCTTGACAAAGAATAGTAAACAGACTATTATGAATGAATGTAAATGTATCTGCTAGCATTCTTTTTCATGTTTGATTTTGTTTCTTTTTTTCTCCATTGTTCACCCCATTGGTTACAACCCTTCTATACAACTAGACTATTGTACAATGTGAAAGTATTTGCAGATCCTATACATGATTGCACGCCACAATGGGGGGGGGGGGGGAAGGGAGGGGAGAAAATCTGAAACTCAAGGGATTGTGCACCTGAATTTTGTAAACTAAAAGTAAATAAACAAGTCAATGATTTAAAAAAAAGAATGTAAATGTGTCTGTTAAGTGCAGCATTCTGCCAATGCTCTTAGTGTAAAATATAAAAGTTAAAATAGTTCATTTCTTCAAAAGTTTACATTCTAATAAGGGAAGATTATCAACGATGTTCTGACAAACACATAACAGATCTCTGAAAAAAAAACATATGTATGACACACTTTTAAGTTTAATCTCTATGATTAGCATTTTTCTCCATCACTTTTCTAAGTTTAAACAAGGAACGAAATAAATACAATCCTGATTTGTAGTGTTTGCTAATTTTTTAAATACATATGCCCACACTGCAAATTTAATAATCAGATTTCCCAAACTGGCTTGCATGTAAGCGTGGTGGTAATACATATAAAGTGGTGTGGACCATGGAATTTTATTTTGTTTGCAAAATAACTGAAATGGTAACCAGGGAGGAGATCAACAAACCCTTTTTGGTAGAAAATACAGAATTGATTTGATTATTGTTTCAGAGTTGGAAAGCAAGGAGTAGAGGAAAGAAGGTATGTGTACAGCTAGTGAGAAGATGGTGGGTTAATAAGGTAAAGTATGACTAGCAAGAGCCTAAATTATGGCGCATTTGAGGCATTCACCAGTAAGGACAGTGGTGATCTGAAGGTGGAGCTCCAGAAGATAAAATAATTAATTCTACCAAGACAAGGTCTCTGGTCTTGGTTGTAAAGCAGCTGTTGAAAAGATCACTGGCAAGTAAGGATGACTATCACATGAAGTTAGTATTTTCATCCTTTTAACACCTATTGCAAATGATAAAGAAGTTGGGTCATACAAATATAATAAAAATGATGGTACTGCTAAAATTAATTTACAGATTTAGCACAACACTAATCAAAGTACCAAGGGGATACTTTATAGAGCTAGACAAAATAATAACAGAATTCATTTGGAGAAACAAAAGGTCTAGAATCTCAAGAGAAATAAATTTTTAAAAAATAGGAATGAGGTAGAATAACACTTCTAGATCTCATATAATACTATAAAAGATCAATTATCCAAAATATGCACTACTGGACAAAAAGGGGAAAGGCATATCAGTGGAAGAGCCCAGATAAGGAAAAAATAGTGAAAATTAAACTTGACATCATAGAATATTATGGACATGAGAATATAAATTACTTGCAGAACTCCTTATTGTTTGTGCATGTATACATATATGCAGAAGATGTCTAGTACTTATAAAAGAAATGTAGGAGTTACAAAACAAATAAACAAATATTGAAAACTCATGAATTGGGAAATTGCAATACTTTTTGCTCTTTCTTGCCACTTCCAAGCTCACCCTCTACAATCATCACTCAGAAACCTCTTCTCCTTTGAGGTTCACTCAATCCATTACAATCTCATTGTTTAACTATTGTTTGTCAAAATTATTTTGTTTTTTTTTTTATCAATGAGTTCAGTGCTTGGTTCAAAACTTTCCTCAACTCATACCTTTCCAAGCAGAAAAATTGCAAGATGTGTGAATGTGAGTGTGTATGTGGAGGGGTTGTGTCCTAGGACATAGCAGTAACCTGAGTAATATGAAAAAGATACCAGATTTTAATTTGGGTAATATTAGAAATGTAGAAAAACCAAGGCTGAAAAGTGATGAGTGGGGTAGTTGCTTGAAATTTTAAAAAATAAAAAAAATATAAAAAGGAAATAGTTTAGAAATAAGAAGAGAGTATATAACCTTTCTAGAAATTGTGGATCAAGATCAGTTTACTGTATGTTTTTCCAGTTTTTTGCAATGCATAGTCTGCTTATTAATTTGCACATTTATTTGCTATGCTACTTCTGGGTCCAAATCACCTCTTCAGGTTCTCTAATTCAAAGTCTCAGAAAAAGAAAAACCACATGTCAAAGAAGAAAAAAAAAATTCCTATTTTAGGTATCTGTGTTTTAGTGCATAGAATTCATTCCCAATAGTTAAAGATCTTGTGCAGTCTACATCAAGGGTACTCAGTTAAGCAGTAAGGTAATCATGAGTCAAAAAATCGATTCCCTTCTGAATCATTCACTATTATAAAAATGAATTATTAAGAATGGAGGAAAAGTTTATGTCTCTTATAATCAATATTATACCATGTCCCTAAAGTTTTAAGCTTTAATAATCTCTAAGCTTTAATGGTTTTAATTTGCAATAAAACTTTTTGGACATCTTATAATCTATATCACATTCTAAATGCAAAGAGAATCAAATTGTAGAGGACACTTCTGAGTGATAAAAATTTCGGAGGGCATGGATCTCCAATAACAAAATGAGAGCACCAGGGAGAGGGAATAGAAATTTATGTTCCTACAACTACATCCTTTTTGTAATCAACTCAACCTGTAGTTATCAATTCATTGACATGTGTTAGACAAATGGAAGTGGAAAATATAGCAAAGTAGAGAAGGTGACACAATTTGTGTAAAGTTGGGCTGTATGAAAAAAGAGTTAATCTAAAATCTGGAATGACAGTTGTGTATAGTATTTTCTAACCTTTTTAAATCTCCTAACATCTCCACCTTCATATGCACTATGGTGAATCTAGAAATACTGAAAATCAGATGAGCATGTTTACTCTATACCCACTAAGAAATTTTTGGCTTCAAAGTTTATATACTATATGTGGAACATAGGCAATCATGGTTTTTGAAAATAATATGGTTTTCTTAACATTCAACTTACAGTAGTGAAAAGGGGATTATAAACAATGGATTACAAAGAGAAAGAATTAGGGATATTCAGAGAGCCCAAATTTCATGGCAAGCTAGTGGAATCTTTGAAATTCATTGTCATATTAACACTCTGGTCAAGGAATGCTGAGTTTTCTTCATTATTATTAGCAACAATAATGACAATGATGATGATAAATAAGCCAAGTATATATAAAAGCAGTTAGGTTTGCTTACTCTGACTGCAACTTAGAAAGTTCCAATCATAATGATCTTCTGCCTCCAACTTTTCTTTTTGATCATGGATGCTTATATATTATCAAGAATTATTAATAAACTAAGGAGAAATTTTTCATCTTTCAGAGGATGTCCTCATGTAACTCTGGCAGATTAGCTGTCAACACTAATATGGTAACATTTAAAAGTTTCTTTGGGAATTTTGATTAATGTCTGTGCCAAACAAGTGTATCTTGGCATGTCTGCTTTGGTTTCCATGGAGAACAAAAATATACTCATCTGGGTACTTCCTCCTCCTCTCCCCCCCCATTTCTCTGTTCAATCTGTTTTGTCAAGCCGAGAGCAAGGAAGCAACTGCTCCCCCCCCCCCCCCCAAGCCATTGGCACTTGAAAATGGTGACTAACTAATACAATGACTGATTTCTGAGACTAAGCTGTTGGTTGAAAGGGAATATTTTTAGTACACCAGTATTCATAGCCTATGAGTTGTTTTTCACCTTTTCTCTAGCATTTAAACAGATGATCTCAACAGCAATTATTAACAGAAATCAGAGAGTCAAGCAATGGAATGTTCATGCAATGGGACAATCTGGAAAAAAGTACATAATTTGTGTTGTAGCCTTAGTAAAAAGAGAAGCACAAGTTATTTCCTAATTAGATCAAGTAAACAAGCCTTTATTAAAAACCTACTATGTGCAAGATACTGTACTAAATTCTTTTGATACAAAGAAAAGAAAAAAAAACTGCTCCTGCTCTCAGTGATGTCATTCTAATGGGGCAACCAATAAACAACTATGTACAAAAAATAATTTGTATTATATACATATATGTATATATTGTGTACATGTATACACATATACATACACATATGTGTACATATATAATAGAGTACTCTATTACATAGATAATAAATTATATATATATATAATTCATATTACATATCCATATATGCATTCCTGTCTCTCTCTCACATGCACACACACACACACACACACACACACATTATGTTAGAGATAATCTCAGAGAGAAGGCACTATAATTAAGGAAGATCCAGAAAGGCTTCTTATAGAAATTGGGACTATGGAATTGCAAAGGCACCATTCCAAGAAAGCACCAAATGGAACAATTGAATAAAGAAGTATACACAAACACATACATATACACAAATATACATATATGTGCATAATATAAATATATGATACATGATACAAATTAACAGTAATTGACTCTGGTCAACAGATTTATGGGCTGTTTAAAAAATAGAATTCTATCCATTTTACAGAAGACACTGACACACACATAAAATCTGTACTTTATAAGTAGTTAAGTGATATCATGGCATAATTCATGTCATTGGGTCTTGGAGACAGGAAAATGTGGGTTCAAATCCTGCATCTAACATGTACAAGTTGTATGCCATAAACAAGACACTTCAGTGATCAAGGCAACTTTCTAAGGGTTTATATTATAGACAGACTTCTCACCTGTATCAATGGGAAATTTAATGAGTTTTTCAGAGAGGACTTACAAACGCTCTTAAAGTTCAAAGAATTTTTTTCTCTTAAAAATCTAAACCATGCTATATACTTTGAGAGAAAGAGAGAGAGAAAGAGTCAGAGAAACAGAGAGACAGAGAGAGAGACAGACAGACAGAGACAGAGAGACAGAGACAGAGAGAGACAGAGAAGAGAGGAAGGGAGAGAAAGAGAGACAAAGACAGAGAGGATTGTGAAGACTGAATTATAAAAGCATGAGGATTTAAGGGCAAGGTCAGTAAATGTCACCCTTTAAAGTCAAACCAGCAGGAGTCAACACAAAATGGATAAGCTTATCCACCTATGGCAATCTTACAAAATTATAACAGCAACTAAGAGATGGTTTGTAATTCTGGTTCTGAAGATATGAAGGTATCTCCTGAAATTACATCAGGAAGACATCAATCTGAATGTGATTAATTTAAGATAAACTCTTATTTTGGAAAAGGAAACATTAACGACAGATGTGAACATAAGGGTGGCTGTTAGTGCTGACCATATAAAATGGAGAATGACAACCTGTGGATGTATCTAGCACTGTCCAAAAGGGAAAGAGGCAATTCATAAGATTGAGAACAATATTCAAATATTAGACCTACAGAAGAGTAAGAATACTTTTTCCTCTGCCATAATCTGAATAAAATAATTAATAATTATATCATAATAATTGATAATGGAAACACATATGTCACAATGGTTTGCAAAGTGCTTTAAAAGCACAGTATCTTATTTTAATTATTAGAATGACCATGTGAGTGAGGTGCTTATATAATTCATATTAAAATAGGCTTTTGCTGAGCAGGGTACCTCTTGTTGCAATAAAATAAAATAATCTTAATCAAGGACGGTCTACTTACTTATAACAAGAAACTAGTATTCAAAAAGAATATTTAGCAAGGACAGTGTGTCTATGCAACTGAACACAATTCGCTTATTTTTCTATTGTCTATGGTGCTTCAGGGAAAAGCTATAGTTCTTTGAAACTTCTTGTACATAGGTGACAAACAAGTTAAATCAAAATTATGAGCCTTTGGGATGGCTAGGTAGCACAGGCCTTAGAGTCAGGAAGACCTGAGTTCAAATCCAGCCTCAGATACTTAACACAAAACTAGCCATGTGACCTTGGGCAAGTCACTTAACCCCAATTGCCCTACCTTCCCCCTAAAAAAAAAAGCAAAAAAAAAAAAAGATATGAGCCTTAGACACTGAGTCAATTAAATCTTGAAAACAGCTTCAATACCTTTTAAGAAAAACTAGCTTGACTTGCATAGGAAAGGGCAGGTGGCCCTCCACTTATTGCTCCCATCATGCTAGATCCTGAAAGTCATTTTCCTAATGGTCAGCTAGAGGATCTTTCGCCTTTTAAATGATTTTAGGATATTTGCTGGACAATAACAACAGCTATGTTTTTTATTGCAAATACTATGTGCCAGCCACTGTACTAAGTACTTTAGAAATGTATCGTTTGATTTTTACAACAACCAGAGGGGATATCTAAGTGTTACTATTATCTCCTTTTACAGATGAGGAAACTAAAGCAAACAGAGGTTAAATGACTTGCCCAGGGTCAAAAAGGTAGCAAGTGTGTGAGTCTGGATTTGAACTCAAGTCTTTCTCACTCTAGGCCCACCACTGCATCATCTGTGCCAATTAGCTATCTACAACCTCAACCTAGAGTATGCAAGAACCTGAAATTAGTGTAGAGAAGGAATTAAAACAAGTGAGAACAAAAAAATGCAGTAAACAATGTAATGACCTTGGAAAGAGTGACCAAACATGGGAGATCAAAGACCAGAAATTCCAAGCATCATCTCCCTTTCTGAAGTCCTGGAGCTAAAATGTATGATTCATGAAGTTGATGTTTTATATCTTTGAAATTCACAGTGGGTCTTCCAATTTGAAGAGGGGACCATGAGGTAGAACAGCTCCAAAGCAATCTGGAGTATGGTAAACTTGATGACACCTCCTGTACTTTAAGTGTTCCTTATCATGAGATACAGTTATTTATATTATGGTAGCTAAGAGGCCCTTTCAAATGTAGCCTGTCCCACTGCCATGTTCAATACTAAAAGATCAATCTTCCCCGGCCCCTCCCCCAGCCTCTCTCTAACCTGGATGATTGGATTGATGAAGGTGCCTTTGAAAAAAATAGGGACATTTAACAGAGTTATTGGTTTAGAGGAGAAGATAATAAGTTATGTTCTGAAAATGTTGAATTTGAGATGCTTCTGAGATATCCAGTTTGAAAAACTTAACAAATGGTATTTTAGGACTGGAGCTTAGAAGAGATTAGAGATATACCTATCTGTTGTTGCTCAGTTGATTTCAGTTATATCCCATTCTTCATGACCCAGTTTGGGATTTTCTTGGCAAAGTTGTTGGAGTGGTTTGACATTTGCTTCTTCATCTCATTTTACAGATGAGGAAACTGATGCAAACAGTGTTAAGAGATTAAGTAACTTATCCAGGATCACACAGCTAGTAAGCGTCTGACACCAGATTAGAAATCACTCAGATGAGTCTTCCTGACTGCAGGTCCAGCATTCTATCCACTGTACCACCTAGGCCCTCTGTACATATGTATCTCAGAGTCATCTGCTTGGGGATGACAGCTGAACTTATGGGAATTTATGACATCACCAAGAAAGAGAATATGTAGAGAAAAGATAACAGGTTTCAGGACAAAATTTTGGAATACACCCAAAGTTAGGGAGTATAGTACAGATAATTAATCCAAAAGGAGAATGAGAAGGAGTAACCAAATAAATAGGAAGAAAATCATGAAAGAGCAGTGTCTTGAAAACTCAGAGAAAAAAATAGCATCTAGGAAGAGAGAAAAGTCATCAGTGACAAAATTTGCAAAGAGATACAGCAGAATGAGGATAGGGAATAGGCCGTTTCATTAAAATATCATTTAAGACTTTGCAGAGAACAATTTCCATTAAGTGCTAAATGTGAAATTCATGTTTTTGAGGGAGTGAAGAAGACTTTGAGGAAAGAAAGTGGAAGCACTGAGTATAGACATTTTGTTAAGGAATGTGGTAGAGAAATGGATAAAATATATAGTATGAAACCTAAGAGAATCTTTGAAGGATGAACTAGACATGAGAGTGTTGGTAGGTTGAAGCAAAGGAGCTAGGAAGAGAATGAAAATTAGAGGGAGGAGAGATAAGCGTGTGGGGGAAAATCTCTTAGAAAAGGTAGGCAGTAATGGAATCATCTTCTATGGCTTCAAATAGAAGAATTGACTTTAGTGAAGAGGGACACCAGAGAATGAGGGAATAAGGAATTCCTGATAAATGGATGCTATATTCACAGTGACCACTGTGAAAGTACTCTTAGAAAATTAAAGAGAAAAGAAAATGTTTAGAAAAGGCTTTGTAGATAATGGGATAAAGAATTAGTGAGGGAGGAGTAGAAGAATTGATTTTATGCAACGAGCATACAGTTGAGATTAGATAGTAAAACTTCAAAGTAAAATCTGTCAGTTAGGCTGTGAGATTTCCCCCAGTTCTCTTCTGTTGCAGAAGTGTAGGACTAAAGGAGGTAGATAGTAGGAGTAATCCAAGGTTGGGACTTGACAAAGTAAAAGCTGCCATAGGACAAGGGAGCCAGGGAATAGAAGGTAGGTAAGAAGTCAAAATGAGCTGGATATCTGAGATGTTGAGATGGAGAGTGGAGACACAAATAGCCAGATCAGGTGTTATGAATAGCTGACATGCATGTAGCAATATGAGAAAAAATGAAAATAGAAGCTGGAAACAATCCCACATTCTATATTATTACTCCTATTACTTGTTAAAGATATTTTGTCATTAACAGCTAATAATTCACAATAGCTAACATCAAACTCCATGTACAAATAGCTCCCAATATACAAATAGTTTGTGACTCAGTGGTTTGTTTTTTAGATATGGAAGTTATTTGGTATTAGAAACATATTTATCTACAGAAACAATTTTATAAATAATGTTAATGTATCCACAATACTGTTGCGCTACTGGCAAAAAAAAAAGTGAAATGAAGATTATTTAATTGAACTAGGGGCAATAACAATGTTTAGATTGTTTATCTAGAATGCTATTTAAGAAAAACAGGTTGAATTAGAGAAGGTAGAGAATTCAAAGACTTGTAGAGATTCTGAAAATCACTTTTGTGTACTTTCAAAGATTGTATAAATCGTTGATTATTTTGTCTAGTTTCAATTGAAAACTTACGGATTTCCTCTCCCTAGACATAGGCCTATCTACTAGTAAGGTTCTTATGCTTATAAATTTTGGTTAAAGTGGTTTTATGGCTCAAAAAAGGAATGAAAAGAGAAAGAGATTATACAATTGGAGCAGGATGAAAGATTATGATGCGTCAGAAATGTTGAGTCAAGCATTCTCTAGTTTGAGGCATTACCCTCTTGATTTAGAATGAGGTGGAATGGGAAGAGGAGGGAGTTAGGAGAAGGACTGGGAGGGAAAGGGGAAAGATGGTGAAGGTAAGTTAGAAGAAGGGAAAGAAGTGGGCAACATGGAATTTGTATGTAAAGCACATTTCTAAATCTGTCATTCATAATTCAAAGGCCTATCATACAGGAAGCAGGGTTATACTTAGAGTGCACCCACATGTCACCTATAGCACTCTGCATTAACCTGTTTGGTAAAATGTCATTGAATTGGTGTCTTTCCCTTTTCCCAGAATGTTCAGTCTGAGGACAACCTGGATCATTTCTATTCCCCACATATTTGGAAATTTTGCTCCATATAGATCAATGAATCATGATGAAAACAGTATACAAAAAGAGACCCATTAATACATCCTTATTCTTTAGGAGAGTTTCCACTAAATAAGCAACTAGACCAATCATTCTCAAGTCACAATAAGTAGATACCAGATTTTTCTTCTATAGAGACAATTAAAACAGAGCACCCATGGCTCAAAATCTTGCAACCCAGACCATTGGTTATTGGATCTCAAGTATGTTCCTACCCCAACCTGCTCTCAGCCAAATTATTTTTCCTAAAACACAGATCTCATCACATCTCCCACAAACATGCACACCTCAAAAAGTTCTCATGTCTTCACATTACTACAATGATCCAGTATAAACTCCTCTTATATTGGAAGCTCTTCACATCCTGGCCCCTTCCTACTTTTCTAACTTTAGACATTATGCCTCTCCACACACTCAATAGTTGGGTAATATTGGTCTATTTGTTATTCTACATACACTATTCTCCCTTTCTTATCTCCATGGATTTTAATTGGTTTCCCCACTCCCATTCCTGCAAAATGCTCCTTCTTCACCTTCAAGTCCTATAGTTCTGACTTCCTTCATGTTTCAACTCAAATGGGATCATCTACCAGAGCCCTTTCCTCACCTACCAGCCTGCCATAGCCTTCCCCACCAAGATGATCTTCCATTTGCTCTTCATTTATCTTACATATGCCCATTTATGGGCATGTCTCTTCATTAGAATATAAGCACCTTGAAGCTGAGGACTATTTTGAATTTTCTTTGTGTCCTCAGAGCCTAGCATAAGAATGTTCTCAAGGAAATGCTTATGAGTTGATTTTTAATTATAGTGAAATTTCCAATGGAATTATCCAGAAGCCCAGTTCTTTAAAAACACATCTTGGAGAAATACCAGAAAGAGAAAAAAGGATGTAACAATCATTTCCTGTATGAAGGATAGACTAGATAACTTAATATTTCTTTTCAATTTCTATTTTCCATAATGATACTATTCTTAACAAGCCAAATCTAAAAGAAACAGTTTGTAATCTAAACACCAGGTTCAGCAGGAACATTTAATTGCCTTTCATCTTTAGAAAGGTATTTTTCAACAGTTTGTGATTAAAAGATACAATTAGAATGCTTATCTTTCTCTCTCTCAAAGAGAAGGTCATATTTCTGACAGGAAGGAACTGTAATGATTTTGCTTTCCTTTGCATCTGTAGTATGTTTCACCTCCTACCGACATCTAATTGCAAACAAAGCTATCTTTGGAATGCATTATGGGCCAGAAAATTGGTTGGAACATGAATCCTCTTTGGCGATGACTATATTCAAGGATAGTTGAGACCTGAGAGATCTGTAGAAACAATGTTTAATAGGAAAATTTTTGCTGTGGTGTAGCACTTTGAAAATTAATACATTAATAGCATGAATTTATTCAAGATTGTTAAGCTTGTAATGTTGCAATATCTTACAATTAAAAAAAAATTGTAGCTCTCATTCTTGACATAATAGTTTTGTGGGGGGAGGGTGTTTGTTTTTAAGATAAGGTAAACCTAATACAAAACCAAACTTCCTGCTTAAATAATTTATAAGAAATGTTCCAAGAAAGAGGAAACTCCAAAAGAACATAGTATTCTTTTTTTTTTGGGGGGGGGGTGGTAGTGGTGGTGGTGGTATGTGTTTTAAACAGCAGAAGCAACAATAACAACAATAAAAGATTATATAGACAAGGGAATATAGTTTATTTCTATAACCAATGTCCAAGGTAATGTAGCTGCGCTGTTCTTTTAACTGTTTCAGTGATGACAAAGTCAAACATTCTCCAATTTTTATGCAGCTGAAATACTTGTCGAAAAGAGAAGATCGACTTTAGATGAAAAAAGTCCTATATTTGAATGGATATTTATCCACCATTCTTTTTTCTTTCTTCCTTCCTTCCTTTCTTCCTTCCTTTCTTTCTTCCTTTCTTTCTTCCTTCCTTTCTTTCTTCCTTCCTTTCTTCCTTCCTTTCTTTCTTCCTTCCTTTCTTTCTTCCTTCATTTCTTTCTTTCTTTCTTTCTTTCTTTCTTTCTTTCTTTCTTTCTTTCTTTCTTTCTTCCTTCTTTCCTTCCTTCCTTTCTTCTTTCTTTCTTTCTTACTTTCTTTTTTCTTTCTTTCTTTTTTCTTTCTTTCTGTCTTTCATTCCCCAGTCATTAGTTGAACATCTACTAAAAATCGAATAGTTAAGAACACTATGCTAAATGCTTAAGACTATATATAGATAATTAAGACATGGATCCTTTTCTCTTGAAAACTATATCTAGTAAGAAAAAGTGATACAAGTGTCCATATGTAAAGTTGTACAATAACTATGCTTCTATATTTCAGGGTTCTTAGACCAGCAACATGGATATATCTTCACCAGCATCTGTCAAAATGTAGATGGTATTCAATGAATTGTTAAGAATGAAAGATATCTTCCACTAATACAATTTTTCTAACCTCCCCCCCCTTTTTTATGAGTATGCCATAATTCTTCAGGTCACCTGGGTATGTAACCTCTGAGTCACTCATGATTTTTCTTTACTCTCATTTGTCACACCTGCCATATCCAATGAGTTCCTAAATTTTTATTCTACCCTTATAACATCTCTTAGATCTTTCTGTCTGTTTACACTCATGTCACCAGAAACCCAATTCTGTTACTATCACCAGCACTCAACACAGTGTTTGACACACAGTAAACAATTAATAAATGATGTTTCATTCATTCTCCTCTGGATCATTATGCTGGCCTTATATTTGTTCACATGTAGCTATTTTGTCTTCTCTCCCTTGGAGCTTGCACAGAGCTGTCAAATCGATTTTCCTATAGCGTAGGTCTGACCATGTCAGTCCCCTGTTCAAGAAGTTTCAACATTCTTTTATTACATCTCAGATAAAAATTAAAACTTCTATTTCAAGTCCTTTATGCTCTGGCTCCATCCTATTTCCCAGGCTGATTTTACTTTATTCACTGCACTGCCCTGCACTCAAAATGTTTTCCTTTATGCTCACCATTCCGTTTGTAATGTCATGCACAAGCAGCTTCCCAAAAGAATGCTACTGTGAAAAGCTTTTAAGGTTCTGATTACACAGAATAGTGAACACTCCATTTATTCCATTACAAATCCAAGCAGACATTCACAACAAATCACAGTATAATATTCACAATATTATATCTTATCACAGAAAATCACAATATAGTGTTCACAAGAGCTTAACATTAGAATGGCCATTTAGTTTTCACCAAAGTGGTCACTAATTTACAGAATCCAAGTAAAGTCTTCTTTCAGCTTGACTCAGGGTGGTCCCTCAGATTCCCTGGATCCCCTTCCATGGTCCCAGATCCTACCTGGATTCACCAAACTGTCACTTGGGTTCAAAGGTAGACAATTCTCAGGTCCTTGTCCAGCTCTCTGTGCAGTTCCTGCTCCACATTGGAGCTCACAGTGTCTAGTCCATCTCAAATCTTTCACAGTCTCTGTTCCCGGGAAGTCAAGGCCCAACAAAGCCACAAACCATGCCTCCTCAGTCCTCAAGTAGCTCTGGTTGGCCCTCAGACTCAGCAGAAGACTCAGCTGGTTCCCAGAATCAAAATCACTCCATCCAGGTTTTCAAAATCAAAACCATTTTCTTCAGTCCGGTGGGGAGAGGGGCTTTCCTCTTCAGCCTCCTCTCAACAGCAGCTTTTGCCTCCATGTGGCTCCATGAAATTCTGTCTCAGTTCTCAATTCTCAATTCTCTCCAGTAGCTGCTCTGCCTCCAGATGCCAGTCTGAAGAAATTTTAGCTATCCCTCTCTGGAGCTTTTCCTTATATACATACAGCATTAGATTCCTGTTTCAGCGAACCCTTTCCTGTTATAGCAACAACAGGGATTCATACATTCTTGATTAATTACTAAGTGCTAAGAACCTGTTACTTTTGCCAATACAAAGGGATCTTCAAATTCAAATTACATTACCATTACAATACTCTCAATCATTAGATTGTGAACTCCTTGAGGGCAGTAACTTTTTTTTTGATTCTTTTTAATGTCCCCAGTACCTAGTACATAGTAAGCACTTAATAAATGTTTATTGATGTTTTATAGGCCATCTCCTCTTTTAGTTGCTCTATGTCTCCCTTCAAATATTACTCCCTAACCCCTTATATGTCTCCTCTCAAAAGCTACCTCTGATAAGGAATTTTTCTTGAGTCTCTCATTTACCTATATAGATATTTTCTCCCCAGGAGAATGAATGCAAACTTCTTGAGGACAGAGGCTAAGTTTTTATCTTTGCTTCATTAATCCATGGCAGTTTGCCTAATGCATAGTAGACATTTAATAAATACTTTCAGACTTGACTTAACTCAAATAAAGAATGGCACAACTACATGCTTAAATTTCACAATAGGTATTATAAACTAATGAGCACTGAGGTCTGAAGGTTAGATCAGAAGGTTAAGAGTTGCAACTAACTTCAATTAATTTCCAGAGTAATTTCAGACCAGATATTTCAGTTCTTAATGCCTTGGATCATTCATGCACGAAACAAATCTCAAACCACTTACCTTTCTCTATAGGGTGCTAAGAAGTTTGCTTAATTAACAGTTATAAATCACTATTATATGTTTCTGAAATAGCCTATGGAAGTTATTGGAAAAATAGGTTTGATATTGTATGTTTTCTGATTTCTTTAACATATTTCATCATTAAAAATATGTATTTTACAGCAAAATCTTAGAATCCACTCATTCCCAGTCATTATTTTTCTTGACCAGATGCTGAAATACACTTCTGTTACAACAGGTGAAATTCTCTCCCACTGTACTTGTAGAATCTTAGATTTCCTTACTTTGGGGTATTCTTTGCATTGATACAGGCTACAAGACCTCAATAATTCCATATAAATTCTTCAGGAATTGCTATGGGACCCATCCTGGTGAAGATCTCTGAAAATAGCTAAAGTAACTCAGGAACAACAGAACAAAAAATATTCTCCAAAATGTGTAAGAAAAAAATCCAAGCCTACAACAAAAGCAAAAACATCAGCAATAACAAGAATACTTCTTATATACTTTTAAAGAGAAATACATGTCTAGCAAGAGTCATCAAGAAAACAATACAGAATCCAGTCAGTCTCTTCCCCTGTTTGAGGGGATTACATTTGTTGTCCTTTAGTAGAAGATGAATATAAGCCAGGGACCCTTGCTAAGGCATTTGTGACTTGTTGGGATCTCACTGAACTCTTTGGATTGATACCCAATCACAGAGGCTTTATTAAAGATAATTGGTGACTGAGAAATCAGGAGATGGATTTTGGATAGAATACTGCATGGACACACACACACACACACACACACACACACATTCTTTTTACCTATCCCATTTGTCAAATATTGTCTTTCCACTTGATTTCCAAAAAGGTAAGGTTGAAGCAAGAGATTACTACAAACCCTCTTAGTTTTACACCACCCCGCCAAAATTAAGCAACAAAAGGCATAATTTCCCTAATGAGCATGATACTGGGGGCTCTAGACCTCATAGTTCTGACTTTCTTCTGCATATCTGTCTTCCTTTTTCCATAGGTCATCTTTTCCTAATGCCCCAAGTTCACACTCTAACCTTTTTTAAATCATTTGTGTTCATTTACTTTACTTAAGTAGTATCCGCTAATAGGTGCTGCTTTGCTGCATTTTTCATTGTATTTTCTTTATCTCCTGCATTGCCTTGTACATATTAGATTCATTCTAAACATCCATTGAATGAATTAATGACATATCACTCTCTCCATCATTACAAACTCATACATACATTGCCAAAAATAAATTATTTCATTTTTTAAAGCATAGTAGAATATGCAAAGATTAATGGCTTTAGATACTGATAAGAAGTAGGCTCTAGTTTAATCAGAATACATTAATTTGTATGTAATTTAGTCTTTTTTTTACTAAAAAAAAATTAGTGTCTCTATGAGCTAGGGCCAAGAAAGAATGATATTCCAGACATAGAATAATCATCAGAGAATGAAGATGGAATCATATGCATGGGTAAGTGTTAGCAGACCAGTTGAACTGTGGTAACAAAGTTTGAAGGCAAGTAATATGAAATAAGACTAGACTGATAGGCAAGAACTAAGTTAGGGAAGGCTTAGGCAGATTTGGAATTATGCATCTTACCTTAGAGAAAATATGTAGTCGCTAAAGATTTTTGAGTTGGGGCAAGGAGGAGTGGCATAATAAGAATTGTTTTATGAGCTTATCAATTTATCACTGATATGGGATATTGAGTAGAGAAGCAGTAAAAAAATATGAATACAGAGAGACCAAATTAGAAACTGTAGGAATGGTCCTGTTTTTCAGTTGTTTCCAACTCTTCATGACCCCTTTTGGGTTTTTCTTGGCAAAAAAATATTGGAATGGTTTGATCATTACCCAGGTGAGGAAACTGAGGCAAAGTAGGGCTAAGTCACTTGTCCAGGGTTACACAGCTAATAGAAAGTGTCTGAGGCCAGATTTGAACTCAGGAAGATGAGTTTTCATGACTCTAGGTCCAACATTCAATCCACTTTGCTACCTAGCTGCCTAGGAGAACTCTAGATGAGAGCTAATAAGAAACAGAACCAGGGTAGAAACTGTGTGAGAAGAAAACAAGAGATGAATGTGAGGGACATTGGGGAAGTAGAATTAAGAATTCTTAGTAATTTCTTCAACATGAAGGTTGAAGGTGAGTCAACCGTAACTCCAAATTTGTGAACCTCAATATTTGGACAAATTCAGAGTGTATACAAACACACACAGAGACACACATGCATGCATACACACACACACATACTCATATGAGATATTTTGAAGCATTCTATAATGCTTTAAAGTTTGCAAAGTATTTTATACACATAATATCATTTAATCTTCACAACAAACTTGTTTCTTCCAACATTGTCATTACTTGAAGTATAATTTCTTTTGGCAAAGGAACAATAATATATCCAGTCCAATACCAACAAGTTAATATTGCAAGTTTTGCCAATTTGAATGGTAGATCGGAATTTGATGACTTTAGGAATTTTCACTGTGCTGTGAAACACAAGGGTAGTTCTTCTTTAATAGCTCCGCTCAGAAGCCACTTTTCATTCATTAAATACCTGAGCCAATGGTCTAAGTAAAAACCATGTAGCAATTTGGCCTACAAACTGAGATTTGCCCCTGGGATGGTTGATCACATGGAAATGACTCCAGGATATAATGTGTCTTTGTTTGTGTGTGCTCGTTTGTGAAAGGTCTATTACTGCAGCATATGCCAGTAAAGCTTATTTTGTCTGGAGGTATAAAATGGATTCCAGGCCTTAAAAAAGCAGATGGTGCAAACTTGGCTTTATTTCACTTTGCTTAGAGGTAATTTGTAAATTAAAAGGCTAATCTGGATGTAAGTTTTAGGGAAAGTAGATTGTATTATTATATCAAGCAAACAGAGGAATTTTCTGCAATGTTTCGCTAACTTTTATTTTCGATATAAGAGAAAACTCCAGTTAGAAGCAGATTACCTTGCCAAAGGGAAACTTTTGTTAATGATATGTGTTTGGTACAAGACCTGCATTAGCAATGAGGCCACTTCAATAAATTATCTCCATAGATTATCTCCATAAACTATTCATTCTATTGGACAAGTCAAACACACGAGGATTTAAGTAAGTTGAAGACATTATTATGACTTTTATAATGACTGTACTAGTTGAAAAATGGGGAAAGTGCACATGTCAATTTCATTCTCCTAATAGACTAACCATTCCATTTGGTCTGAACTTTTTTTTTAATGTTTGTTATTGCTCATAGATTACACAAACATTCACTGAGTCTTGATAGAGTGTAAAGAACTATGCTGTTACAGAAGAGGAAAACTAGCCTTTCTATCCTCAAGGAGCTTACACCCTTTCGTTTGGGGTTTCATTGGCAAAAATACTGAAAGTTTTCCATTTCTTTCTCCACTTCATTTTACAGATAAGGAAATTTAGGCAAATGGGATTAAATGAGTTGCCCATGGTCACACAGCTAGTAAGTGTCAAATTTGAACCCTTGCTTTCCTGACTCCAGGTATGGTGTTTTATACACTGTGCTGCCTAGATGTCTTTAGAATGTAGTTCAAGTTAATGTAATCTATGTTGCTAGATCAACTTTAAATAAGTTCGTTCTAAGCCCATTAAGAAAGTTAAATGGATTTGACTTAATTTTCTTTCACCTAGGTTCTAGTAAGGCAGTGATTGCACTAGATAAACTCTGAGGCCTCTTATAATTCCATCAGGATATGATCTTACAAATGTTATCTAATTGCCTCAGAACTTTTCCTGATTTCAAAGAAAGGCTCACATCAGAGAAACCTGATTAATTGGCCCTGTGTTCAAGGAGATTATATTTGTCCAGTGTAAGACCAGTCTAAAAAGAGTGAATCCAAGAGACTGGATTGAGAGACCCTTAAAATCTGAATAAATCTCTTTATCAAGAATTTCACATAACATTTAGAATTTCAAGTCCTAGTAGGATTGTGTATAAAGCAAAAATATTTAAGTAATGCTTTGTCTCTATCTGCCTCCAACTGTCTCATTCTTTCAGAAAGAGAGATAAACTGAATAATAGGACATGCATTCTAATCTCATCTCTGTGAGACCACAGAAAGGCCATGTAAACCCTCCAGACTTCCATTTTCTCATCTGTAAAATGGGATTGGCTTAGTTGACATCTAAGATGCCTTCCATAACCATGATCCAATGATTTTTCAGAAACATAATCTCAACATTACACCCCAAAATCTTTTGTGAAAGAAACACAGTGGTTACTGCATTGGACCTGGAGTGAGGAAAATCTGAGTTAAAATTTTCCCTCCAACACTAGCTGAGGGAAGGCACTTAATTTCTGCTTTGCTTCAATTTCCTTATCTATAATACAATGCCTGGCACATGATCGTTACATAAGTCAGCTTGTCCCTCTCGCTCTCTCCCTCCCCTCACTCTTCCCTTCTCCTTTCCTCTCTTCTTTCTTATTCTCCTCCTCCTCTTCCTTTTTCTTCTTTCTTTTTTCTTTTACATCAGATGTAGCAAGCATTGGTTCTAGAATCTGATAGTGGTTATTGTTCCTCCTCCATCTTGAAGAGACCTACAGAAACTGATTAAAATGTAATTGGGAAATATTTTTAAAATAAAATATAATAGCACATGATGCTATTTCTAATTTTTGAAGTCACTATGTAGTTGTAACAGTAATCAATTTAACAGGTATTAGCACTTAGTAACTTAGAACTAAGTACAGAAGGTGTGAACTCTTCTCCTGTCCTGACAGGGCAGGAGGGGATTGGCTGAGACAGGGGGCCAGTGTGTGTATATTAGAAGAGTTCTAAAGACAGAGAGACAGAATCAGAATATTCCTCCTGGTGGCTCCTGTTGGAGGAAGCAGGATTGTCCTAGCATCTGGGAGCTGGGCTGCTGGACTGAAGAAGAGAGTTGTAGTTTTCTTGAGAGAGACAGAGAGAGAGAGAGAGAGAGAGACAGAGAGAGAGAGAGACACAGAGAGAGAGACAGAGAGAGAGACAGAGAGAGAAAGACACAGAGAGAAAGACAGAGAGAGAAAGAGAGAGAGAAAGAGAGAGAGAGAGAGAGAGAGAGAGAGAGAGAGAGA
>CM053581.1:450824511-450849115 GCA_028627135.1 Pseudochirops cupreus
GAGGGTTGAGTTTTCTCCTGGGTCCTAGGGCCAGTTGAACTTCTGGAAGATTGGAGAAGCATGACCAGGATAACACTTTGTTCGTGGCCTGGCTGATCCTTGAGTTCCTGGCAACAGAAGTGGTGAAGGGTTTGAGATGTGCTGGACCCTGTGAACTTCAATGTGTGACTAGACAAGGAACTGGGAGCTGTCTACTTCTGAGGACTGGACAAGAACCTGGGAGCTGTCTGCCCCTGAATCCAAGTGACTATTTGGTGAATTCAGGTAGGAGCTGGGACCATGGAAGGGGATCCAGGAAATCTGAGAGATAACCCTGAGTCAAGATGAAGAAAAGGCGTCCCCTTGGATGAAATTGAGGTCTACTGGACACTGAGGGGTGCAGCGTTTGTGTGATTTTCTAATGACTGTACCTAGTGATTAATGATATTTAGTAATTGTGAATCTAGATAAGCGACTGATGGAATTGATATGTAGTTGCCCCCATGAATGGATGATTGATTATTGTACTGTGAATTGATTGAATGATTAAGTATTGATTACTGTATTGTGAACTGATTGAATGTTTTGTTCTAAATATTATGGCCCCTGTAGTGAAAACTGTGTGGCCATTCTAATGTTAAGCTGTTGTGAACACTATATTGTGATTTTCTGTGATAAGATGTAATGTTGTCAATATTAAATTGTGATATATTGTGAATGTTTGCCTTCATTTGTAATGGAATAAGTGGAGTATTCACTATACTGCGTAATGCAAACCTTAAAAGCTGTTCACAATAGCATTCTTTTGGGAATCTGCTTGTGCATGGCGTTACAGTAATCCCTATTTTGTATGGTTTGGTGGAACCCACTTCTATTTGCACTTGAGATCATTGCTTTACACTAATAGCAGATCTCTATCTTTTCTCAAGATCTGGCTCTTTTCCTAACTAAGCTTACTTGAACCTATGAGCAGAGCTAAAGCAGAGGTATAGTCTAAGAGGGTGTTGGGATGTTATAAACTGGAGAAAAAGGCATTCTTACCTGCTAATTGAATCAATCATGGTGATTGACTATAATATGTGACTGTCTAAGCAAAGTATTTACTTTGCAAATCTAGTAATTTTAGGGAAAAGAGGACATGCAGCTGGACATTCAACAAATTAATTGTAACGAAAAAAGTTCTTTTCACTAACAGAGTGAATGAATAGTCATGAACTCCAGTTTCTTTCCAGTTTTTGGAAGAAAAAAAAAGAAATCAAGCTTTTAGCTCCTACTATGTTTCAGGGACCATGTAAAGTGCCTTATTCATATTATCTCCTTTAATTCTCACAACAACAGGTTGGTATTATTTTTCTCCTCATTTTACAGTTAAGGAAACCAAGGAAGTCAGAAGTTGAATGGCTTGATTTAAGGGTCGTACAGTAAGTATTAGGAAAGATTTGAACGCAGATCATTCCATGGGCCCAATATTCTATTCTCTGTATCACCTACCTGCCTCAGAGATCAGTGACATTGCTTCTTACTCTGTGACTCTTCATCAGAGTGAAAAATAATAATTTCTAAGTACTGCTATATAAAGGAAATAAAAATAAGTGTCAATTCCTTTTTATTACTTGGGGGGGGAGGCGTGGGAGGATGTTAAGGTCCTCTTAATCAAATCGGTAGTTATTTTATCTAAGATTTGTGTAAGCAAACATCCTAAATCTAGCCATTGAACAATTGGGTATTAGATGGAAATTCTTTGGGTCTCTATAATATTTACTACTTATCTTCCAATTCTTCTTCAGATCTAAGATAAAATATCAGTATGATTTAAACTGTGTTGTAAATAAGCCTAAAAAATTCCATTGATTTCACACTGAAAAAATATTTTGGAATTTCACCTTCTGAATTCCATACCTGTTTGTTGTCCTCCCCAGTACTTCTTCTTTAGAAGAATGATACATTGAACTTTATGTGTATATTATTATCCTTCAGGACTTCCCTGGCTCTCTTTTTCAGGCTCTGTGAAAGTAAAGGTCCCCAAAGAAAGCCTAGAGGACTCCTAAATAACCAAGGAGGAATAGCTAAGCTCTCTTATGTACCCTTGAGAAAAAGGAATTTGTTTATTAATGATGGAAGCAAAGTATCTTCATTTGAGGATTAATCCTCCACCTCTATAAAACAGAAGCATCTTCTGTACATGAAATTAAACACAGACTGGGCTGGACCTTGCATAACTCAGCAACATTAATACTGGTCGGGGGTGTGTGTGTGTGTGTGTGTGTGTGTGTGTGTGTGTGTGTGTGTGTGTGTGTGTGTGTGTGTGTGTGTGTGTTTGTGTGTGTTTAATCTCATTAGCACCTTGTCTCATGGAGCACTTAAAGGTAATCAGCAAAGGAGGGGGGTATTTCAATGCAATTAGTGGCTGTTAAATTTAGAGAAAATTACCAGGGCTACCTCTGCTTCTAATCCATAGTCAACCTTGAGTCACACACTGGGGCTAAATGTTTTTAAAGGGTTGGTTCATTAAAGAACAATCCCGATGGGTATAGTTTTCCATGTAAAGATAAGAACTCACTATTTTATGCCTCCAGGTAACATTGTGAGGCATGAAGTCAGTCTTTCCTGGAACCACACAGTTGGTTGGGTTTCTCATTTTCCTCTAGCACCTAAAAGATAAGGGTTTAGACTTCTTAATAAGCATTTGGGTTGTTTTGGATGTTTCTTAGGTGGTCTGAAATTATTTTCCTGTGCCTTTCCTTACAACAGACTAATGAGTTCGATGAGTATTGCATTCCCTATTGAATAAGTGGTAAAATAAAATAAAATGATAGAAAAAAAAACCTTTGTGAGTTGTCTGCAATTATACATGGGAAGGTTGAAAAAACATTTGCATTAGAAATTCTGCTGCAGAGTCTGAGTCCTTGGACCAGGTAAGCTCTTTCATCTCCTTAGAACTTGGTTTCCATAAAATGACAGATTTGGAAAAGATGGATTCTAATATTCCTTCTAGCTACAGAGCTCTGATTCTATTATGATTCTAGTTGCAAAAGGGACAGAGAAAAGAGACAATATATTGAATTCAAATACTTTGAAACACAGTGGTTGTGAAAGTCATAACCTCTTTTTTTCAATCCCTTCCCACAAGGGCAACAATCCCTATTGGATCATTTTATGAGAAACAAATGATTTGCCCATTTCCATTCAATTTATTCTCCCTATCACCATCTTAAACTTTGACGTTTAGAGTTCCAAGACAGTTGGCTACCTGTTAATCATTCAATGATGTTCATTCATGGGCAGCTTAGGTAGATCCATGTTTCCCCACTTTTTCATTTTTCTTCTTCAGTGCTCTTGGATCACTTGTCTCTTTTTAAGTATGATCACCTGTGAGTTATATGCAGAGAAAGGAGAAGTCAAGAACACATCAGCTAAGTACTACTATATATCAGCCATAATTGTAAAGATTTGGCAAGGAAAGTGATTGAAATGAATAACTGAATTAAGTAAGTTTGGAGGTGATCTGTATATTTATTTACTATAAATAATCATTTAGAGATAATACATATAAAAAACAGACTCAATACCTTTCCTATAAATTCTAGATCTCCACATAACCTTCTTATTAATAAAAATGTTTTTATACATTTGCCCTAATTTTTTCAGCCCCAGAATCTTGCTTGACTCTTTACTATTTCTCACCATTACCCTACATGCAATCACTTGCCATGTCTTCTCAATTCAATCTTCATAATGCCCTCTACAGCTATCCATTGCTCTCTGCACACGAGACTCCCACCCTAATTCAGGACATTGTAATCTTTCTCAATTACAGTTAGAGCCTTGTGACTTGTCTCCTGCCCCTTTATTCTTTTCTATCTGTTGTAGATAAAAGATGAAATGACTGAAGTGCCAAAGTAATTTTATTAAAGCATGTACCTGATCATATAATTCGCCTCAAACATCAGTGATTCTTTTTTTTCTTAAATCGTCGTGTTTGGCATTTAATGTCCTTTGAAGTATGACTTTAACTTATTCCATTACCACCACTTCCTCTAAGTTGCCAAATTCCTCTCATCTTTCTGGACTTCACTTTCCTCATCTGTAAAAATAAGGAGCTGGAAACATTGCCCTCTAAGGTCCCTTCTAGGTCTAAATCTATTCTTTAGAGATGCCATAATCCTATCTTTCCAGATGAATTTTATATTATTCCTTCTCACTCACTCTAGGCTCTGACTGAACTAACCAATTTTGCTATTGATAAGATTAGCATCTATCAGTATTTTCCTCCCATATAGAATAGGTGCATACTTTCCCCCTCGTCCCCTCTATAATGCATTAGGCCCAGTGTTACCTTAGTACCTTCTCCATCCCACTAAATGAAGGAGAACCCGGAAAGCTCAAACCCCCTACCCAAATCCCTGTCAGAATAAGATCAGCAATGATGACTGAAAAATCCCTCTCTTGCTTGTGGGGAGTTAGAATATTATTTCATCAGGAGTCTCAACTCTTCTTCACATCACCCTTCTCCTCACCAGCATGAAGCATCACTAGTTTTGAAGTTCCCAGATTTTCACTTACTCTACTCAATGTCTACTTGATGCATGTAAGGACCTAAGTTTTTCAAAAGCTAGAACTGTTTAATTTTTATCTTTAAATTACTATCTGACATTTAGAAGTTACTTGTTGAACTACACTGAATTGAACGTATAATTATAATTGACATGATATTTTTGAAGTTATTAGAAAAAAGAAAAATATGCTTGATATCTGTGCTTAGTGCTTTTCTACTTTTGAGCTATCTACTTTCACCACAGTCTTTTATATCTTGATTCTGCATCTGCTTTTCATTCTAGAGAAAAATCTTTCTAAAATTACTAGTGACCTTCTAATTATCTGATCCACATGTGTTTTGTTTTAGTCTTAATCTTTTTTTAATCTTTGCTTTAGATTTTGACATGACTGCACTGATGATGGTGGCAATAATAGCTAGCATTTATAAAGAGTTTCAAGTTATGCAAATACATAAAGATATCCATTTGTATAATATGTATATGCATATACATAATATACATATATGTGTATATATGTTTATGTGTGTGTGTTTGTGTGTGTGTGTATAATTTCATTTGATCTTCAAGGCAACCCTTCAAGGGTTATTATTCTCCTCATTTCACAGATGAGGAAACTGACACTAAGTGGTTAAGTAACTTTTTCCTAGTCACTTGACTATTAGTCTGAGTCAGGATTTGAACTCAGGTCTTTTGGCACTTAGCAGAATGCCTGAAACAGAGCAGTCACCTCATAAATACTTGTTGACTTCACTTGACTTCTTGATTATAAGTCTAGTACTATCCACTGAGCTTCCTAGTTCATGCCTCCAATGGTTCCATATTCTTCTGTTGTCCTGTTACCCTTAGCTAGTAGGGATCATTGATTTTCAATTGCTGGGGATTCCCATTGGGACTTCATTCCTAGGAAAACTTGGATTCTTCACTTTAATTTCTCACAAAACCTTTGAACTTATTCGAAAGATGGTATATAAACATTTAAAAATGATAGCTAAAATTAACATGACATAAATGAAAACAGAAACTTCTAGACTGACTATTTTTCTTCTAAAACCATTGTTGGAAGTCTAGTAGAATAGGAGAATCCCATAAATACATCATATTCAAATTTCAATTAATCATTTGTCAAACTCTCATTTTATCCTTGTGGGAAAAGGAGGGGCATGTCTTATATAAATAGTGCAATCAGATTCGCTAATAACTGATTGAATTTCTAGACATAAAAGGCAATTATCAAGAGACAAGTGATACCTGTCAATTTGAAGGGAAATATTTTATGGAATAACCCAGGGACCTCTCCTAAGGGCTGTGAAGTTTAGCATATTTTTTTTACGAATGACTTGAAGACAGTTTAGATGATATGTTTACTGAATTTGTAGATGGACATGGATGCAGGAAAGCAAATTAATATTTGTGATATAAGCAGGATCCAAAAGGATCTCAAGCATATTCTACTGGAAAGAATAAAATAAAATGAAATTTAGTGGGGATCAATGAAATATTCTTTAATTAAATCAACTTCGCAAGTGTAGATAGAGAAGGAATCGCTAGATACAAGTTGATGTGAAAAAAGAGATTTTGATGTTTTCTCATATTGTGAACCCAGTACAAGTGAATGGGGTGTTTGACAACCAAAAACACTAAAAATAACCAATGTTTAATGACACTGAATAATACAGGTGATTTTCCTCATATACTTTGTACTGCTCAGATCTCACATGGTTAAAAAAAATGAGGCTGGAAACCATGCCATGCAATCATGGGGGTCAGGGACTGTGGATATTTAATCAAGGTGAGCGAAGATAGAGGGACATGAAAACTGTCATAAGGAAAGTGAAGGTTTGAAGTAAAGCAAAAATTTCTTAAAAATTAGAGACGTCTAAAAATGAAACAGGCCACCTCCCCTTCATTACAGGTCTTTAAACAAAGAATAGAAGGAGTGACCGCTTGTTTAAGGATGTGGCAGATGGGATTCCTCTTTATATAGAAGCTGATGAAATCTAACAGTCTCTTACAACTCAGATTCTGTGAATCCAGAACCTGATTCTAAAACTAATGCTCTTGCCCCAAACTCCAAGAAGAATGTTAGTTCCATAAGCATATGGACTACTGTACATTGTCATTCTTAATGTCTTAACATTGTATCTCATCATGCATAGAGAGTATTGTTATAGTCTGTTGGTTGGTCTCCTTTCCTCAATTCCTTCTCCATTCCAATCAATCCTCTCTTCAAAACTGAATTTATCTTCCTAAAGGGCAGGTCTGATCATGTTACCCCTATATACTTTCAGTGAACTCTAGTGCCTTCCTAACACGTCCATATTCAAATACAAAATCTTATTTGTCTTTTAAAGTCTTTGTAACCTGAACCCTTCTTACTTTGCCAGGTTTCTTACATCTTACGCTCTTCTACTTTCTTCCATTTTTTTACTCCAATACAACACTTCATATCCAGATTCAGACTATGTGCAGTGACTGATGACAGTGCCTAGAACTCTGCCCCTGTTCATCTCCCCTGCTCCCCACTGTCCCTGGCTTTCTTCAACTTCAGTTAAAGTCCCAGGCTCCACAAGAAGACTTTCCCAGTCCTCCTTAATATTAGTGCCTTCTTTCTAAGATTATCCTTACACATACACACATGTATGGAGAGAGAAACAGACAAGACAGAGAGAGTGAGAAGAGACAGAGACAGAGAGATACAGAGAGATACAGAGAAAAGAGGAGATAAAGAGAGAGAGAGAAGGGAGAGAGAGTTTTACTTGTTTGCACATAGTTGTTTGCATATTTTCTCTTCCATTAGACTGTGAGCTCCTTGAGAGAAGTTTCTGTCCTTTTGCCCACTATGCATCCCCAGCACTACACTGCTTGACACATAGTAGGTGTTTAAAAAATGCTAGGTGACCGATTGACTTTTAAAATGGAATTTAATTGATATCATGGCAGCCTCCTTATGGCTGGGAGAGAATCAAATGGAATTTGTAGTAGCACATTTCTCCTAGCCAGGGCTTTTACCACTATACCTTTCTTAGAGACTCATGGCACAGTCTAGAGAGCTCTCTGCCTATAGACAGGAAGACTTAAATTCAGATGCTGACTCAGACACATACTAGTTTCATGGTGCTAGGCAGGTTGTAACCTCTATCTCCCTCTGTTTTTTCAAATATAAAAAGAGAATAATAGTTGTAACTATCTCTCAGGGTTTTGGTAAGGATCAAAAGAGATTAAATTTATAAAGTGCTTAGTATAGTGCCTGTCTCATAGTAGGTGATTAATAAATACTTATTCCTTTCCCTCCTTCCTTCTTTCCATCTTTTCTTTCTTCCTTCCTTCTTTCTTTCCCTCCCTACCTCCTTCCTTCTTTCCCTCCCCTACTTCCTTCCTCCTTCTCTTCCCTCTCTCCTTCCTTACTTCCTTCCTTGCTTCCTTGCTGCCTTTTCCTTCCTTCCTTCCTTCTCCTCCTCCTCCCTTCTCCCTCCTCCGTCCTCCTTCCTTCTTTCCTTTCTTTCTTCCTTATTTTCTTCCTTTCTCCTTTCCTTCTTCTATCTGTCACTTTATTATAAAGGCAGAGATTGACTACATGTCTGCTTACAAATCACTCAATTTCATCATCAAGGGACATTTCTACCCAATATGATAGGTATCCAACAGTTTCAAAACACTGTCTCTCCCTTTCACTACATTTATTTCCTTAGGTAATGTCAGACTTTGTTGGCATGAGCACTGAGAGGGTGTTGACAGCAAACTCTGTATTATGTCCAATATCTTCAGCAAGGAGAGATAGATCCTTTTTCACTACTGTCAGTATTTGGCAGTTGCCATGCCACATTTACTATTTCCTTAATAGGTAAAAGATTTGCTGCAGAAGCCTTGCCAAGAAGGTTGGTGGCAGGTTTGGAAGGAAAATTAAAAACTCTGGTAAGCAAGGTTCCCTTTCCTTCATTTTATTAAGACAAAAACCAATGAGGCATTGTTTCAACTCAACAATTAAATTCAATGGGTATTTATTAGGTACCTACTACATGTTAGGCACTGAAAATATGAAGATTAAAAATAAACAGTAACAGCCCCAAAGGATCTTAAATTCTTTTGGTCCTATCTATGATCACTAAAATCACTAAGCAGATTAGGTAAGGATATGACTGAAAGTGGCATGGACTGGTCAACATTTCTCTAAATCAGTTTTACTAATAATACAAAAACTAGCAAGCTCTTTCTATAATTACAGGTAAAGATAAGGTAATAAACACATATTAACCACCTACTATGTGCTGGGCACTGTACTAAATGTTTAGAATTTCTCTCATCTTATCCTTACAAAAACCTTGGGAACTTGGTTTGAGACAGCTACTATATAAAACTACACATATACAAGCAAATGTTCACTTGGTTCATCAGGTTCACTGTTCTGATACCTTTGCAGGTCTCATCCCTCTTGAGTTCAAAATATTTTCTAAAGACTGATTTCAAGGAAAGGTCAGATTCATCTAAAAAGAAAAGAAAAGCCGTTACTATTCTTTATATGAGACACCCTGTGGTCATCCCAGAGACTCTAAAGGTGGATTTCAAAGCTTCTACAGTTGGATTAGAGTAGCTATTAGTGTTCCCAGATCGAGTCTAGAGATTTAGACTTCTGGGATGAAATGAGATAATGTATGTTTAGGCATGAGGACAAAGCATACTGGGTATGTCCAGGCACACACTAATGTCTTCCTCTCAAATTGGTATTTGGTTTTTCATGTTTTAAAAATAAAGTTAATTAAAAAAAAATCTTTCTAAGTTTTAATTTCTTTAGTATGATGAATAAAAAAAATGTCCTACCTGATTAAGTATTCAGCAAATGTTTGCTTTAAAAATAAATAAAATTCCCTAGGTCCACATCTTAATAAAAGGTATGTGTTGCACATACTTTTAATAATTGTAAAGCACCTGGCTATCCTTAGAATTTGATAAAAATGTCTACTGTCATCATTATCATCGTCATTATAATCTCATATTTCTCATCTTATATTGGATGGAGTTCACAGAGAAATAATCTTGGGACAAGTCACTATATTGATTTTATTCTTTTATATTTAATGCTCTGTGTACCATTGTACAATTCCTTTTGGCCCCCGAAGTAATGGAGTATATACTAAGCATTATTATAATGATTATTCTGGTGCTGAAGAAATCACAGGACTTGTGAAAGCAGCTACTGATCTCAAAATTGAAAGCCTTCAGTCTGCTATCAAATCAGAGAACAATGATGTCTCTTCAGGAAATAGAATTTCACCAAAAAAAGTGTTAACTCAGTAGTTAAAGCTGATCACAAAATTTTGGTGGTGTCATAGAGTGCTGTTATTGTTAGTGGTTTGGACTTGTAATTTTAACTATACAGGAAACTTCCTGCACAAATGCAGATTTGTTGCTAATGTGAAGCTAGTAGCCTTAGAGAACTGCCCAAGTACACTGAGAAATCAATGAAATTGACCAGAGTCACACAGCCAACGAATGCCAGATACAGGACTAGACCCTGATAGTCTTGATTTTGAGCACAATACTCTATATACTTTGTAGCAAGACCATAGTTTAGTTGCATTAATTCACTCTTGATCATAATTTTATTCTTTGCCTTTTATTCAATCAATAGATAAACATTCATTAAGCATGTGCCACATCCTGTGCTAAGCATGGGTGATAAAGAAAAAGGCAAAGTGATAGCCCTTGCTTTTAAGGAGCTTAAAATCAATGAGATCCAAATCAAGCTTTGCCTGCTAATTTCTACTGAATAAAGCACTTAAATGTTCCTATTTTTCTTGAATCTATTTGGGCAGGTGTGGATATGATACATTCCTTTAAACATATTACTTGAAGGTCATAGGAAGTAATAGTTTTAGAAGATGGAGAATACTGCAGAGATTCTCTTTCTTCCTTGTCACCTTCAGGTGTGCTCAAGGTTGCTCAGGAGAAACAGTTGATAACAGAAGATTGAAAAAAAAGAATACCTGAAAGTGTTCTCAGTGATTCTGTTAAGTGAGAAAATTTGTGGAGATGGGAACATATTGGCAGTTTTAGTTATGTTTAAAGGTCAAATTTCTGCATCAGGTAAATAGAAACTAAAGATATGTGACTTGGAAGATAGAGAGATAGTCCTTGACAGTTCAGGAAATAATGCTGAGTCACATTTTGGGGATCTGAAAGAATAAGCAAAGATATCTGGGATTCATGTACACTACAGTCTATTTTTCTGGGGTATTTTTCTGCACATTTTTCTTCCTTAGGAGAACATGAATTTCTAAATCTAGTTTAGGTGGCTAAGATTTTCAGTATTGAGGACAGACACACGAGGACAAAATATTGTAATTCAGGTCATCTAACGCTTAGATGACCTGAATTGGATAGGAAGAGACCAAGGGAGGATATCTAAATTTTTGAACACAGAAACCAAGCAACTTCAGTTATACATTTACAAACACATACATATATACAGATACATGTTCATGTACATAGTTGTATACATAAGTGTCACATACATGTATACATGCATTCGTCTGTCTACATATGTATATGTTGACTAAAGTCATTTTCTAAAAGTTAAGAAGTCAATAGATATGAAGAAGCAGATCTCAAAAAAATATCACAATTTTAATAATCACAAAAAGAATAAGCAAATCACTAATTATATGAAAAATGAACATCTAAACAACACCAGAGTATCACCTTACAGCCCCCAAATTAGAAACATAACAAAAGATATGAAGTACTGATGTTGGAAGGGTGACAGAAAGTCACAATATTACAACTAGTAAATCAGCACAATCAATTAAAAATTAGAATCATGTAACTAGTGATTAAAATTCCCATATTTTTTACCAAAATATTCCTCTACTAGGCATAATATGCCCAAAGTGATCAACGATGAAAGGAAACTTCCTATACACTCTGAAAAATTTATAGTACTAACAGTAAGAAAAGAATTAAGTAGGTGTTCATCAATTAGGAAATGGTTAAATAAATTGTGGTGCTTGACTGTAATATGATTTTTATTATGCTATGCTATATTAAACAACAAAAATAAGTACAGAAAAGCATATAAAGAAATGAGCTGATAATAGAGTAAAATAAACAAAACCAGGATAGTATACACACACACACACACACACACACACACACACACACACACACACACACACACACACACGTGCATGCACAGATGCATATATATAATGAGTACACAATTTAAATGGAAGGAACAACTAAAATTAATTGAAAATTATCCTTGGAGAGTAACAAAGAACTAGTATAGCCCTAAAGAAGAGAAATGAGAAGATGCTTGCCCCCACAACTTTGTAGAGGTGAGAGGTCCATGGGTGTGGAATACTGCATAGGTTTTTCAGATATTTTAATATATTGATTGACTTTTCTGACTTTTTGCTCTTCCTCTTTTGCATGGATTTTCTTTAATATTTTTTGTTTGTGGGATGGCTCCCTGAGAGTTGCAGGGATACATTGAGAAACAAAAAACATAAAAACACAAAGAATAGTTTTTGTTACTTTCTGCTTTTTACATTATTACAGTTATTTCATGTATCCCTCCACTTTCTCCTCCTAGAGTCATCTATTAAAGCAACTATTATTTTTTTAGAGAGGAAAAAAGTCAACACAACTGAAGGATACATTGAAAAAAAATCAGACATATGCTTAATATATAACACATGTGGACCTGCCACCTCCACAAAAGAACAGGAGAGCATCTTCTCACATCCCTTCATTTGGGGCCTATTTGATCTTTTATAATTTTAATGCATTTATTCTGTGTGTTTGTGTGTGTGTGTGTGTGTGTGTGTGTGTGTGTGTGTGAGAGAGAGAGAGAGAGAGAGAGACAGAGACAGAGACAGAGACAGAGACAGAGACAGCGAGAGACAGAGACAGACAGACAGAAACAGAGACGGAGACAGAGAGAGATCATCCTTTCATGCTTTCCATTAACATTGTCATAGTTACTGTGTATATTTTTCTTGGTTCGTGACTATTTCACTCTACATCAGTTCCTATAGATCTTCCTATGGTTCTCTATTCATCACAAACATCATTTATAACAATCTAGAGACATTCCTGTACATTCATGCATCCAAACTGGTTAGCTATTCATCAGTTGATAGATATCTGTTTCCAATTTTTAGCTATCACAAAAATTACTGCTCCTGTGGCTATATATTTTTGAGTATATGGTACATTATTTTTTTAACTCATGGCTTCCCTGCTGTTTAAGGCCAGAATGGGCTCTGGTATATATATATATATATATATATATATATATATATATATATATATATATATATATATATATATATGAAAGGTATGTACATTTTAGTCACTTTATTCACATGACTCCGAACTGCTTTATGTCAGTCAATACTTAAAGAGATTAATTCAGGCTCTTCACTGGAAGATCAAATGCTGAAGATAAAGCTTAAATATTTTGGCCACATAATGAGAAGAAGAGGCTCTTTGAGGAAGACTATCATGTCAGAAAGATTGAAGGTAAAAGGAAAAGAGTACAGCAGAAGATGAGATGAATAGATAGAGTCATGAAAACAATGAACACATACTTAGACACACTTCTAGATATCACAGAGGATAGCAGGGCTTGGTGTACCATGGGCCCACGGGGTTGTAAAGAGTTGTTCACAACTGAACATGAACTATAAAACTGCTTTACAAAATGGTTGTAGTATTTCACAGTTCTACCAACAATAAAACAATATGCTTACATGTCTACAAGTAGTGCATTTGGTTATCATTTTGTGTCACTTTTACCAATTTGTAGTGTGCAACACACACACACACACACACACACACACGGTGACATAGTGGATAGAATTCTGGACTTGGAGTTACTAAGACCTGACTTCAAATCCAGACTTATAAAATTTCTAGCTGTGTGACCTTGGGCAAGTCACTTAACCTCTGCCACTGGAAAAGGAAATGGCAAATCACTCCAGTATCTGCCAAGAAAACCCCATGGACAGAGATCCATGGGGACATGAAGAGTTGAACATGACTGAAAGGAGAGGAAAACGTATATAATGATATATAACATAAATTTATATACATACATATATGTGTGAATGCTTGTTTATATAACTTGGATATCAAACCTTTGTTAGAAAAAATTCGATAAAATTTTTAAAAAACCATCATTTGATCACTTCCCTTTTTATAATATAGAAATATACTGTTTTCTGCTTAGAAGTTTTTGAGTTTTAAATAACCAAAATGATCTATTTTCTTTTCTTTTTTTTTTTCTATTTCCTGGTTGGTGAAGAATACATCTCCTACCCAGAGTTCTGAGAGGTAAACGATCTGTTCATATACAATCTCATATACAATTTATTATTGTTTATGAAGAGAAGCTATAAGCATAATGGATAGAGAACCAAGATGACCTGAGTTGGAGCCACTCTTCTGACCACATGATGGACGAGTGACTCTGGGCAAACCACTTAACATCTAGGTAACTTTTAAAACTTTAATTTGCCAAGAAGTTGTTGACTTTAATTCATGTGGACATTTCAACATCTGGTAGTTGTCTATATCAGTGAAATCTTAGGTTCAGTATCTATCCCTCATAGGATAAAGTATATTTGGGTAAACTAAAACTTAAATGAGTCCTGAATAAAAAGGTACTTAAAAGCACACTAGCAGTAACATTTGAAACACAAACCTGTAGTAGCGGTATTAAAGAAAAGTAGAAGTGACTCCTTTAAGGGATTTACTGCCTTTTGTCTTTGATTTTGCATATTGGATTCCATCCAGCATTGACTTAGGGGGAAAGTAGTTTTAAAGAATGAAAGGAATGATTCCTCCCCTACCCCCTCACCCCTCAAGTTGACATCAAGCATTTGCAAAGTTTTGCAGCTGCGTTTCTTTGTTAAAATTAATTCCTATTGCAAAAAACTCATTACCAGTATTTGTAAGGCTAATGCCAGAGGTTTGACTTCCCAAGCATGGTTTTTGACTACAGCCTGTACAGCTGTGGAATTCTAGGATGTATGGAAATGGTCTAGAGAAAAGATGAAAAGACTCTTATACAATACCAGCAAGAACTGTTTGGCCTGCCAACATGAAAGTTTGCATCCTCCCATCTGGGTTATAGGCCAAAAGGGAAGACAAAGAGCTATAGCCTTCTCTTCAGGATGTTGATGGTACTTTGGCTTCCCATTAAATGTACTGTTTACAAATTCATCAGGTGGTAAGAAGAAATGTATATAGTTGTTTATGGATTACCTATAGAAAATTTCATATCTTATTCTCCATGTACTAAATTTCTCCTTTAACAATTCAAAATGAATGACAGATATAGAGGTAACCCTATGTTCCTGAGGCCATGCCAACAAAGTACAAGCTCTGGCATGTTCTAATCAAGACTAGTTTGAGTATGAACCTGATTCTACTCAGATACTTATATGAATAAGTGACCTTATCAATGTGGACATTATTTCCAATGATGCAGTTTGCATTCTACCATAACTATATATCCTACACAACTGCCACCCATATCTTTCTACAAATTTACCATGGTAAGGGCTGGAGGAAATGGTTCATTCATTCTGAGAGGGATTTTCTTTGTTTTTTTTTTTTTAATTTTCAATATTCTTTTCCACAAGATTTTGAGTTATACTTTTTTTCTCTCTGTCTTTTCCCTACCCTTACCCCAAAATAGTAAGCCTACTGAATACCCCTTCCCCCAATCTGTTCTCTCTTGTATCCTCTCCCTTCACCCTCTTAATTTTCTAGTAGGGCGAGATGGGTTTCTATATCCCAGTAGCTGTATATCTTATTTCCCAGTTGCAAGTAAAAAGCAAATTTTTAAACATTTGTTTTTAAAACTTTGGGTTCCAGATTTTTTTTTCCCTTCTTCCCTCCTCACCCACCCCTACTGGGAAGATAAGCACTTCAAATAGTTACCCAAATCATTTCCATAGTAGTTATAATGTGAAAGACTAACTATATTTCCCTCCATCTTATCCTGCAAACTACTTATTCTATTTTCTCCTTTGACCTTTTTTTGACCTTTTTCAAAAATGTTTGCTTCTAACTACTCTCTCCCCCATCTGCCCTCCCTTCTATCCTCCCCACTATTATGCCGTACCCTGCTGCCCCCCATTTTCCTGTCGGGTAAGATACCCAATTCAGTGTGTATGATATTCCCTCCTTAGGCCAAATTAAATGAGAATCAAGTTGGCCCATTCCCTTTTGCCTTCCTCTTCTTCCCCTCCATTGTAACAGTTTTCTCTTGCCTCTTTTTTATGAAACAATTTACGCTAATCTATTGCTCCCTTTCTTCTTCTCCCAATGAATTCCTCTGAGAGGGATTTTCTTCAATTTCTTTATGTCATGATGAAAATAATGGAGAATGTAAATTGCATGTTAGCTAACCTTTCCTCTCATAATATCATCAGACCAACTTTTTCAATAACATATTTCTTTGAAAATATCCTTTATCCTATTTCTTATTTGTAGCTATTTGTTACGTTTTGCACCTTGCTCGTGCCCATTATGTATCTCTCTACTGTTCTCTGAGTGGTATCAATTTTCAGTTCTTCAGAAATTGTTAAGTTATGATAACACTAATCAAATAGGAAGAATTTAAACTATATGTGGGGTGTATTTCTTTGCTTTAGTTCAGTTTTTTTCACTTTTACCTTAAGGCTAATGATCTAAGCTGTAAAGAGTTGTAACTGATCAGTAACAGTTGGTGTGGTATTGGGGGAGATAGTAGGGGTTGGGGAGGAAAGGACAGAGAAAAAAAGCCACAAAGGTGTCAGACAAGATTTTCATCCTTCAAAGCAGGGAAGAATTCAGAAGGGACTGAGGGAAGATGATACCCAAAGTCATGCGTTATGGGTAGAAGCAGATATGATCCAAGAGGATTTGGCTCCATCCTTTTACAAAAAGGAGGTGGGAGTGGAAAGGTACAAGTCTAGCTATCCAAGTATACTATGTGCAGTGATATCTACAAGCTACACATGCATAAAAATACTAAAAATAGATAAAGGTGCAAGGTTGTGAAAATTTAAATGCCAAAGAGAGGAATTAATGATGTGAGTTTTTGAGACCAGGGGCTATGATTTTGTCGTTCTTTCTCCAGAGCTTAGCTCAGTGCATAGAAGCCAATGATATCCTCCCAATCTCCCATAAATACACATACCATAAATGAGAAGTGTGAACATATATGAGGAGCATGCCTGCAGAGGTATAAATAGGAAATGTGTATGTCTAGGACACAGACATGGAGAAGATGGTTCAAGCCTCTGGTTCTGATGTCCTGTTGATTGCTATCCTGCTGCTCCTATCAGGTTTGCTTCTAGCTACTCTACTGTGATCAATATTCTCTGCTAGTATGTAACCTCTTGCAGGCATTGCTCATCACTGGTGTCACACGGCAGGTTCTCAGGCTTGCTCCCTTGTTCTTCTGGTTGCTAAAGGGTATGACTTGTTGGGCCTGTGGTTATAGAATATCACTTCTTCCAGTTTCTGGCTTTGATTAGAGTTTTTTTTTCTGGTGTGCTCTCTCTCATTCATACAAGATTAAATTAACTTTGTCATGGCTTAGCTTAAAACCCTAAAGATTTTTTTTTTTGGATACTGCGCTATTATATAACAGATGCAGGCAACACCTTCATCCAGTGGGGTAGAGTAGGGGTTACTAACCTATGCATTCAGTTTTGACAAAATTTATTCTGCTGACTGTTTCAATATTATTATCTTCCTTTTTAATTTAGGAATTTTTAAAAATATATTTGAAACCATTATTCTAACAAGGATCCATAGGCCTCATAAGACTACTCAAAGGGTCTATAATAGGCACAAAAGATTAAGAACCCTTGGACTGAAGGGAAAATGGATGAAGGGAAGTAGCTTCATAGATTTTTTCCTTAAATTCATAGAATAATATGCTTAGAGTTACCTTGACTTAAGAGATTATCTATAACAAATCTCATTTGCAGGTGAGGTAATGGAGACCAAGATGTGAATTAATTTGTCCAACATCTAAGATTCAAACCTTTGGGTTTCTGACTCAAACTCCAGAATTATTCCCACTACTTGATACAATGGTATATTTCATTTTTAAAAAAAGCCAAAAAAGGGCACATTATTTCCCTCAACCCCTGCCCTTCTTCTCCCATCAAAACCCTTACTGCTTCTCAACTTTTATGTTTCCATTGAGAGTATCCTTCCAGGCCCTCAAGGTTTATAAATCAGAATATTCCTCTATTCTTCTCAATTTTTCACATCTCATGCCCAAAATTAGGTGTGTAGTCTTATCAATTCTCTCTGCACAATATACATATGTATTTCACATTTATCACCTTTCCACTTACAAACTGTACCACCCTTTCCTTCCCTCATCACTTCTCGCCTTGAATAATTATTGTACCAGGCTCCCAGCTCTCCCTCTATGATCAATCTTCCATAGAGCTGACAAAATTAGTGTTCCCAAAGTGCAGCTCTAAACATATTAGTTCCCTCAAGATTCCCCCTCTTGTCTCCAAGATAAAATACAAATTCCTTTTATCTGTGTTTAAAGTCCTTCATAATCTGCTTTGGCCTGTCTTTTCCAACTTCTTAGATCTCATTCTCCTTTACATCCTCTTTGTTCCAAGCATACTGGCATGCTTACTGCTCCTCATAGATCTATCTTCCATGACCATGTCTTTTCATTGGCTGTCCCACATGCCTGGCATTCACTCCTTCCTCATAACTATATCATAGAATCCCTAGATTCAGCAAAGGCTAACTCCTGTCACTTCCAATTATAAAGAGTTAACAGTACTCCTAGTGTTATCCCCCCCAAATTACTATGAATGCACATTCCATATATTTTGTATGTAATAATATCTCTCCTCAATATATATATGCATTTATAAATTCATGCATGCATGCATGTATATGTGAATATATACTTAGCACATATGTATATGTGTATATATGCATGTATGCATGCATATATTTATATACGTATGCACACATATATGTGTATAAGTGTGTGTATGTGTATTTCCCCCAACGAAATGAAAGCTTCTTGATGACAGGATTAGTTTCTGTTCTTGTTGTTGTTGTTGTCCTCTTCTGTCTTTATATACCCAACACTAGCACAGTGCCTGATACAGAACAGACCTTTAATAAACTGCTTATTTAACTAAATTGAATTAAATTTCCTCTCCAGGAAGAGATTCTTTGTACTAGATGCCAAATATTTTGAAATAGAAACATTCCTAGTCCACTAGTGCCTTCAGGATGGTTTACATTTTTGAATGGTGATAACTAGTCACTGAGGCTTGTATCTCTGCTGGAAACCTGTCTTCCAATCATTTTGTCTCTTTCTCTCTGTGTCTATTTATCTCCCTCCCTTTGTCCCTGTCTCCCTGCCTCAATTCCCCCCTTCTCTGTCTTTGTCTTTTCTGTTTCTTTCTCTTTTTCTGTCTGTTTCTTGTCTCTCTGTGTATCCCTCTCTCTGTCTCTCTGTGTCTCTCTGTCTCTGTCCCTGTCCCTCCTTCCCTCCCTCTCTGTCTCTCTCTGTCTTTTCTCTCTTGTTCTATCTTTCTTTTCTTTCTTATTAAGGGCTAGGGAGTATATGTAGTTCCCTCTTTAAGTCCCACATGGGGATCCTATTCTCTTTAGCCCATTTAAGGCGAATTCTGCCACAGCAAGGTCATAGATATGTGTGGATCCTTCCATTATCTTTAGGAACCTAATATGTTTTGTGCCATCCATTCAAATAAATCCAAGAAACCTGAATAGATAACCCCATGAGTTTAGATCTGTGGAGATCTGCTACATTATCAGATTACTGGCCTTTTGTACTTACTAGATGAGTCTTTTCAGACTTTCAGATTCTCTTACATTGACATTGTTATAATTTCCCTTTTACTTTAACTGACACTTTTCCACAGATATGATATATTTCCTAGATTGTTAATAAACTGAGTTTCTATCATCTGTACTATATTGCATATGGTTTGGAATCATTTTCCAAAGATGATTACCATCTCTTGCCTGTTATCAAGTTAAATAAAAAAAAATTATTAAACTTCCACTTAATTGAAATGTAGTCCTAGTTTAATAAAATAAAATGCTACTTATTGAAATAATTTAAATAACATTTAAATTAAAATAATTCCCCAATAAACAAATAAGCCCCTCCTTTGCCAGGCACTGTACTGGGAAATGGGGATAAAAAGAAAGGGAAAAAAATGGATGCGTCCTCAAGTTGCTCATGATTTAATGGTAGAGACAATGTACAAGCAAATACGTACAAATGTAATGTATACAGGACAAATTTGAGATAATCTAAGAGTGAAGGCACTAGAATTAAGTAGGAGAGTAAAAGGGTGGCAGTAAAAAATATTTCTAGCTAAGACATGGAGGAAGCCAGGAAAGCAGGAAGGTGAAAATGATGAGGGAGAGAATTCCAGGTATGAGGAGAAGACAGAGAAAAAGCAAAATCGGGAGACATAGCATCTTGTTTTCAGCATAACAAGGAGGTCAGTATCACTGGATTTTGGAGCACATGGAGGAGACTAAGCTGTAAGAAGATTAGAAAGGTAGAAAAGGGCTAAGTTATAAAAGTTTTTAAAAGTCAAACACAAGATTTTATATTTGATTCTCCAGTTAATAGGGTGCCACTGGAGTTTATTAAATATGGACAGTATGACATAGTCAGACTAGCACTTTAAGAAGATCACTGTTAAGACTAAATGGAAGATGAAATGGAAAGGGTAGACACTTTAGACAAGGATACCAAACAAATGGGCAATTAATCCATGTGATGAGGTCCTGTACACTGATAGTAGAAGTATCAGAGGAAAGGTTCATTCATAAGAGCTGTTGGGAAGGTAGGATCAGAAGAATTTAGCAAAAGACTGCACATGGGGGAGATGAGAGAGTAAGGAGTAAGAGATCATATGTAGGCTGTTATCTTCAATTGACTAGGAGGATGGTGGTCTTCCTGATAGTAATAGAGAATTTAGGAAGAGGGACAGATTTTGGGGAAAAGGTAATGAGCTCACTTTAAGACATCTGTAGGACAAACAAACTGAAATACCCAAAAGGCATTTGGAGATATAAGATAAGAGGTCATGAAGAAGGTGGGGCCCAAATAAATTCGAATAATCTACATAGAGATAATTGAATCTAAGGAATCTGATAAAACCATCAAGCAAAATAGTATAAATGAAAAGAAAGGAAGAATTTGACACTGATTGATAGTGTCAAAGGTCGCAGGGAAATCAAGGAAGATATGGGAGGCGTGTTAGGAGCAATAGTTCCTGTAAGCCTAACATGTTGTCTTGGGCTATATTTTTTCTACATCTTAGAACCTGGTTTGGTTCTTTTCTTTATAGATATTGAAACCTTTCTTGGCACTTAATTGGCTTAAGTCTAGGTTTCAGATTGTTTATGTGGCTTCTTATTTCCATGTGTAAAAATGTCTTCACATCTGTCTCACATGAAGAAGAAGCCTTTCTTGAAAAGGCAAACTCTCTTTATGTGTACTCTTCTACACTTATCTTCAGGCATACTTTTACAGATTGTCCTCTCCATCATCCCCACTCTCTCTAATCTTTGATTTTACTCCAGCTGTTAGCTGCTTCCGTGTTGTCTACAGGTGTCCCATATTTCTGCATTTTCACTGGCTGTCCCTCAACCCTAGAATACTCTTCCCCCTCATTTCTACCTTTTGGCTTACATAAAAACAATCTAAATTCTACATTCTAAAAGAACCCTTTTTTGTCCTCATTGACTGATAGTGGTATACAAGTGTCCTACTATTTAAATTCTGTCTAGAACACATGCTAATCCTATGTAGCTTTTAAACTAGCTTGGAAGTACTAGTCACCTGGTCTCTTTACCATAGATGAAAGCAGCATTTCCATGGATATTCACAGCACCTATGTTGGCTATTAAAGTGCTGGCAAAATTCTGAATCACAAAATATAAAAGACCCTCCATGTGGAAGACAGAATGCAAACATTTATTCAAACACCAGAAAGCCAAATCCATCATAGCAACAAAGAAATCGGCATACAATAACAATGCAGGAGGTACCATCCCCAAACCTTCCTCCTGCTAGTGCCTTCCCTGAAATGAACACTTGCAGCTTGCTGCCTGCTTCCTCCCTCTCCTTCAACTCTAACTGCTCTGGCCAAATTCTTCTGGGCTCTGCTCCACTATTCCTGCTCCACCAGTTCAGTAAGTTCCTTTTACCATAGACTTCATGTAACTCAAACTCAAGTGATTTAGGCTTCCATGTGATTTAAGCAAGTCACATGGGCCTATCAATGGATGGGAAATAATTTTACATTTACATTACCATTACAATGCTAGTTCCTGAAGAATATTAGTACCTATTCTAATCACACAATTGTCTACTCAGACTGACAGCTACTTTTTTTATTCTCATGAATCTTTAATCTATCTCTTTCTTTCTACTTTTTCCTGCCTATTCACCTATAATGTATTCAGGTATCCTTAATCTTTTGAGTCCATCTAGTTACCAAAGTATTTCTCTCAATGCTTTCATAGCTAAGCTTCCTCAAAAATTTATACTTAATCTTTGTACTTTCTCATTTCCTTCTGTCTCCCCAACCCTTAGCAATTTGGTTTCTATACTCAGTATTGGCCTAAAACTAATCTTTCAAAGATCACCATTGAACACATTTGCCAAATCCAGTTACTATTTTTAATCTTCATCTTCTTTAAGTTCTTTGCTGATTTTGACACTATTACCACTCTTCTTTACTGCATACCTTCTCCTCCCTTGGCCCCCAAAATTTTAGGCCTCTATTTTCTTCTCTAAATGAGTCATCTTTCTCATTGAATAGTTCCTCACCATCTTCTCTACTCTATCTCAAAAAAAAATAATGTAGGTATCCAAGGGGCTCTTTTTATCCTTTTTTCCCCCATCATTTCTGCCTTGAATAACATATTCAACACAATGTTTTCAACTACCATTTCTATTCAGATGAAACTCATTTATATCCAACCTTGTTGTCTCATCTGAAGTTAGAACTTACATCTCCATCTGTCACTGGAATATTGTAACTGAATTCCCTGACTGGCATTTTAAGTTTAATGTGTCCAAAACCAGGTTTCTCATCTTTAATTCTAACCCTGATCATCTCCTGGTTTACCATTTCCATTTGTGGTGGCACCTTTGACACATCTTCCCATTTTTGAAACCTGAGAGTTTTCTGTGGTTCTTTTCTGTGTTTCACCTCTCATATTCTCAAAGTCCTGTTCATTTCACCTCTACAGTACTTTTCACAGAATCCTTTCCTCTCAGTTCTGACTACCACCATTGAAGTACATGCCCTCTTTCTATTAGGCATTCCAGTCTCCACTTTCTGCCCCCTCTAATTAGTCCAACAAAGCACTAGCAGGATACTTTTCTTTCCACATAAATGTTGTTAAGTCTACACAGAATCATTTTGTTTGCCATTGTTTCTTAAGTTTTTACATTATTGCCTAACAAACAAGTCCCCCCATGATCTTACATCATCATACCTATCTAGATTTTTCTTATATTATTAACTTCCAGGCGATCTAACAGCATACATATGAATCAGTCAAGATGGTATGCTGTCATCTGAAAGTGCCAAATGATGCCCACTTATTTGACTTCAGCTTTTCCTCCTACCTAGACTGTTTTCCCTCATCCTCTTTGTCTGTTCTTCCTTTGTAATACATGTTTACTTCCATACCATACATGGAGCCATCCATGATCTGTCTTGTTAATAAGAACCTTCTGGAGTGGAGCATGGGAGTGAGGAGACAGATCCAAAATGATGAAGAGAAGCCAGGAAGTCACCTGAGCTTTCCCAAGATTCCTTCAAAAACAAGGTTAAATCAAGCTTCTTAAAGAATTCTGGACTGACAGAGTCCACAAAAAGATGGAGTGAAATAATTTTCCAGCCCAAGATAACTTAGAAGGACTTCAGGAAATTAATATCTCACTTGCATAAAAGGGGAATACAGACCAGTGCAGGAATTGTCTGGGTAAGCCCATGGGAACCTCCTAGCCACAGCAAAAATAAGGAAATAAGGTCCCATCATTCTGGTTCAGTAGGCCAGTTGCATAGCAAGACATCTGTGAGGTTTCCACCCTCAGCACAGCAGGATGACTGACAAACCTGGAACCCAGGTGACAACAGGTATGACTAGGCTGGGCTACCTAATGCAGTGGGAAAACCACCATCCCCCACAGAAAACCAGGGACCTGGACCCCAGTGTAAGACATTTGAGATAGTGCCCCCTGAGCCCCACTTGTAATTACAACTAAACCAAGATTACTAGAATGAGGCCAGAGGAGTTAATGAATTTTTTACCAATTCTTGTCCTTCTCTTGCTTTGTCATGGTTCATTTCCTTGGCTTGCCCATATCCTCAAATTTCACCTAGACTACCCAATGTTCTCTTCTACCCTCATCTCATTCCTGATGAAAATCTTAATTTGGTCTCTAATCTGTGGGATTATCCCTTGGAGGGGGAAGGAAGGGAAGAATATTTTAAAGTGCTTAGAATACAAACATTAAAAAAAAGAACACAAACATCAATATGTCACAAAAGAGACTATTTTGAAAAGAGACAATTTCCACCTCCACTGATTATGTCTAGCCAACACCAAGTAGAGTACTCTTTCATTTCTCTTTGTGGGCAACTTTTTTTCCCTCTTGGCTACTGCCACTGCTACTTTTGCCATTAGAAATACTAAGGTATCTAATACTCTATTACTTGGGTGCTATTCAGGATAGAAGTAAAATATTTATTTATTTTAATAATCTTGCAAGCCCTTGTACCAAATAAAAGGTGACAGAAACAGGAAATAGGCTCATGTCAGACACAAGTCTGATCTGGAGGTCATGCATTAATGAAGATCCATCCTTTTTTTTTTTAAATTATTTTATTTTTTTTAAAATTTATTTTATTAAATTTTTTTTGAGTTACATATTTTCTCCCCGTCTTTCCTCCGCCCACCACCCCAAAACAGCAATCCCAGTGTTTCCCCCCTCCCCCAGTCTATTCTCTCCT
>CM053581.1:450849615-450861974 GCA_028627135.1 Pseudochirops cupreus
TTGTACAATGTGAAAGTATTTGCAGATCCTATACATGATTGCAGGCCACCATGGGGGGGCGGGGAAGGGAGGGGAGAAAATCTGAAACTCAAGTGATTGTGGAACAGAATCTTGTAAATTAAAAGTAAATGAGTAAATAAAAAAAATTAAAAAAAAATAAAACTAGGTGGGACAATATAGCTAGAATGTAGAATACTTGCACAGAAAGGAAGCAAATAATGAAAAAAAATTAAAAACCAGAAAAATTTACTTTTGATTCTAGAAGTAATGGACAGTTATTAAAGATAATTGAATAGTGACATAACATGGTTCAACCTTTGCTTTTGAAAATTCACTTTGGATGAGATGCAAAGAATGAATTACAATGGAGAAAGAATTGAAATAGAAAGACTAATTTATTCATATATTTAAAATAATTTTATTGCTTATTTTTTATTGATTAAATTTCTCTCAATAGCTCTTCTTTACTCTTTTCCTTATGCCCGATATAACTAAGAATTTAAAAAGAAAAAGAAAAAAAAAGAACACATAAAGGAAACAAAAGCAACAACAGCAAAACTGATCAACACATCAAAAAGTTGGAGAAGATGCATAGCGTTCCGTAACACGGACCCTTTCGTTCTCCAAAGTGGGCCAAGATGTCTTCTCATATCTTTTTTTTTGGAATCACGTTTGTGCTTCCCAATTTTTCAATATTCACTTGTAATCTTTTTGTGGTTTTGTTCTTCCATTTAGTTTGTGGATATTGTTTTCTTTGCCCAGCTTACTTTGCCTTCATTCATGGAAGTCTTTCTCTGCATTCATCATATTCATCATTTCACAAAATACAGTAATATTCTATTACATTCTTGCACCACAATTTGTTTAACCATTCCCAAACGGATGTGCATTTAATTTGTTTTCTAATCTTTGCTACCAGAAAAAAGGTTACTCTAAATATTTTGGTGAATATGGTGATTTCTTTTCTTATCAACGCCCTCCTTTCAGTCATATATATTATAGTAAGTTTTCTGGGCCAAAGGGTATACCCTTTTACATCAAGGTGTTTTCCTCAGTTTATCTGCATAATTCTAAATTGCTTTCCAGTATTATATTATTGATTCCAAGCTCCACCAAAAATGCACTTTTCTATGTATTATAACACAGTCTCTCCAAAGATTAACCATTTTCATGCTTTGTTATTCTTTCCACTTTTCTGCCTGTAAAGCAAAACCTCAAGGTTTGTTTGGGTTTTATTATATTTTATTTTTTAAGTCCAGAATCCTTGTGGATTTTAATCTGGGGGTGGAGAGTAGGGAGGTAGGCAGGAAGGGGAATTGGGGGCCAGGCATCTTCTTCCTTCCTGGGTATTTCCTGGTCTCAGCTCGGGGTGATTGCCATGGAGCAGAAAGGTCACACCATATCTGCACAACTGCAAGAGTTCAGCTCCCCAGCTCACGATTCCAGCGCTTTCACGATAGTTTCATTGGCTTCTATTCGAATCTGAATCTCAGCCCGGGCTGCCTCATCTGATGCCCCTGAAAAGTTTGAGTGCGCCTTTTCCAGGTTGGATCTGGCGGGCTACAGGTCCATCATGTCCAGAGCCACGGCTTCCTCTGCCAGCAGCTGCACCGAGGAATCGGCATTCACTGTGACAGAACCACTGCTCACAAAATACTTGGTGGTGGTGCCATCCTCGGCGTGCACGGTCACCACGCCGGGCTTCAGCACCTGCAGGGTGGGGACGTGGGCAGCCAGGATCCCAAAGGCCCCACTCTGGGTTGGGACATCCACCTGCTTCACATTGGCCCCATTGAAATACACCTGAGTTGAGGAGGCGAAGGTGAGGGACATCTGGCCGGGGGCGGCGGCTTAGTCGCGGGCCGGAGGGGCTGCAGGGGCCGGGAGCCAGGCTTGGAGCAGCAGGCGGGGGCGGACAGGCAGTGTAGCGGTAGCCGGGCCGAGGACGGAGAGGTGGGCCGCTCCTGTTTAGATTTTTTATGTTTATATTTTCTTTATTTTTAGTGATCTGAAGCGTTAAATTGAATGATTTCTAATAATCTTGTAATTTTCTTTTGAAAAAAATTCTCTGACCACCTACCTAGTTTTGAGTAAGATAGTTAATTAGAGAGGTAAATAAGGGTCATATAGCAGTAATTAGGACCTAATTGATGTTATGTAGCATAAATTTGTGGTGGATTCAGGCAGAAAGGAGTGATTTTCTTCACCTTTATTCAGCATCACCTGTGTATGATTGAGGACAAAAAAATGATGTGAGTGATCCAAGGCTGAGACCTAGAAGTTCCCAATCAGTAATATGATAAGAGAGAAAGGGATTAAAGAGGAGAAGACATTGTAGAATTGGTCTAGTTTACCAGAGAGTCAAAAAGAAGGAAAAAGAAGGATCTGGGCAATGGAAGTGTGATGACCTGAAAGACAACTGAGAGGTGGAGGGATTGGAGGTCACAGTGTAGATGAAGTTTGATATTGGAAATCAGAGGAAGGAATGGAAAGCCAATAAATTGTTATCAGATAAGCAAATTTCAGAGGTCATATGTTACATTTGTGGGTTATAGCAAGATCAAGGGAATATTAGGAATAGGGGATAAGAAAAAAAATTGTGATGCAGGTACTGAATGTATTGAGGAAGAAAGGGATCCTGGAGATCTATAGACAGTAGCTACCAGCATTTTAATAGGGCAACCAATGTGGAACATACAGACATCAATGTAGGAAAAGTTATAGGATAATGCTAGTGGAGGAAGAACATGAAAGTAGCATTGAGTAACAAGGAATATTCCAACTGCTCCACCTTGACCAGTAAATTGGGAAGAATGAATGAAAAAGCAATAAATATTGGAAAGAATGGTCAGGGAGGCTATGACATCAGGTGGGAGCTAAGTTTCCATTAAAATTTGAAGATAGGAAGAGTGAGAAATGAAAACATTAAGATGAAAGCAAGTTTATGTGTTTTATTTTAGTTTTTGCCTATAGGGCATTTCAGAGACCAGAGTGGAAAGCATATGGTTCTCATGCCCAAAGTGCTATAAAACTGCATACCCTTTGATCCATCAATACCACTACTAACTCTATATACCAGAGATAAAAAAAAAAAAAGGAAAAGGACCCACATGTACAAAAATACTTATAGCAGCTCTTTTTCTAGCAGCAAAGAAATGGAAATTGAGGATATGCTCATCAATTGAGGAATGCCTGAACAAGTTGTGGTATATGACTATAATGGAATACTATTGTCCCATAAGAAATGATTCACAGGTGGATTTCAGAAAAACTTGGAAAGACTTACATGAACTGATGCTGAGTGAACTGAGCAGAACCAGGAGAACATTGTACATTTGTAATAGCAACATGGAGCAATGAACAACTTTGATGGACTTAGCTCTTCTCAGCAATTCAATGATGTAAGAGAATCCCAAAAGACTCAAAATGAAAAATACTATCTACATCCAAAGAAAGACGTACGAAGTCTGAATTTAGATCAAACCATGCAATTTTCCCTTTTTGTTTTTTTTCTTTCTCATGGTTTTTCCCTTTTGTTCTGATTCTTCTTTCACTACATGACTAATGTGGAAATGTGTTTAATATGATTGTACATGTATACCCTATATCAGATTGCATACCATCTTGGGCAGAGGAAAAGGGAGGAAAGGAGGGAGAAAGGAAAAACATGGGGAGAAAAAAAATTGGAACTCAAAAGTGAATGTTGAATACTATCTTTACATGTAATTGGAAAAATAAAATACTATTAACTGGCAAAAATTTTAAAAAATAAAATAAAGTGTGTGATTTTGACTTTAGGGGTGGATGGATTCAGGCAGATACAAATAAGGAATCAGATACCTAGGGCTAGGGAATTTAGCTTGAATGATGACCTGAAGGTATGTGAAGGATATGATCAAGTGTGAATATCTTAATGACTATGAAAAAAATGAATGAGATTTTTAAAGGTAATGCAATTATAACGTAAAGGAAGAATACTCTAACAGCCCTGGAAATTTCAGAGAAGGGGGCAAGAACCTGAAGCAGGAGGAATAATGATAATTCCTTTTCCCAAGATATAAGACAAGACTGAAAACATTATAGAATTGTATTGCTGAGGTCATAGTTGGGAGAGCTGGTTTGGATTTTTGAAAGAGTTCGATAAGACTTCTCTTTCACTAATGGTGGCTTTATTAATGCAAAAGCATGTGGGCCTCAGTCTTTGCAAGGAACTAAACAAAGGCATTGATGTAGGAAAAGGACCAGATTTATATATGCAAAAAAGTACATAGCCTTTGGGTTTCTAATGGGAGGTGGAGATTTAGGGACTGGATACGTACAAACAAGATGAGGAAGGTGGTTGCTTGCAAGATAGGGAAAAATTGTCATGACACAGGATGAGGAAGACAAAAGACAGGATAGGAAACACAGGGTAAGGGGGACAAAAGCAATTCTTTTGGTACACGTTGCATGGTGTTTTGAGATATGGGGAAAGGGTATTAAGGCACCCTCAAGTTACTAGACAGGCTACAGAATAAGCCTCAAACCCTTTCAGGGGGCCTAGAAAAGTAACCCTTATTATTAACCCTTAGAGCACTGTTTGTATCCACATCAGTACTCCTCATACCTCAGCAATAGGGGACAAATAAAAAAATGGATTTGCCCTATTACTCTTTCCCAGGATGGAGAGTAGGAAGGGGATGCATGGGTCATCACTGTACAGCTCCCACCTCTCCAGTTCACAATCTCACAGGAAGTTGGAGACCAGGAAAGAGATAGCATGCTGCAAATTATAAGGCATGTGGCAGGATGGAAAACTTTCACCTCTTTTCTTTACATTTCTGGGAGGGTATAGATGTCAGGCAGGACATGTATGCACTATGATGTAAGGTAGATAGCAAGATGGGAGGGCTTTAATGGAAGATATTCAAAAGATGAATATTTCCTTCATATATTTCTGGGGGGATTGATTTTTGTTTTTTGTACTTCTTGCTATATACTTGCACTACTCTCATTGGATTTGATATCTGTATTGAGTAGGTTGCTTTGCAGCCAGGCTAGGCTTATTCCTTATAAGACACAAAGTATCTGCTTAATGGTTTGCTCTGTTGAACACTCAGTAATTGCTTATAACTATTCAGATATGTTTTCTATTCCTCAGAGCTTTAAACTCAGCTATAAGCTCATTGGGGTTACTCTTGTGATTTTTCATAAAAATCAGGAATAAGACGAACAAAATGATAAAGTAGGAAGAAGAAGTGCAGTTCTTACCTCTTCCACAACTATTCCACAAATATCTAAAACCTCCAGACAGCTTTGGAATGGGAAATCCAAGGAGAAACCAAAAAAGGACATTTTGTTTTCTAGGTCAACATCACAAATTTAGCCACCAGGCAAGTGATGACAGGAACTATGGAAAAGATGTGGGTAGACAACATTATGCTCTAACACCCTACAAAAAACTCAAATTTGGCCAAGGGACAAGTGATCAGGGCAGCAAATATAAGAGATTAATCTATAGCTCTGTTACTAAGAATCTGAGGGGCTATCCATCTAGCTCAAAATAACTGGAATAGCAAATGTCTACTACAGCAACACCAGAGAGTAATTCTGTTGCCCAGAACTAAGTGATGATCCAGAGACTGCAAAGCTCAGACAAGGAGGAAAGAGATAAGAGCATGTTCTACATGAGACTGCTTAGGACCTACTGAAAATTTGTAGCTTTGTGGCCTGAACTGACCCTCACATACTTGAAAAACACAGTATAAAATACCTGAAGAACATAAGGACATAGCACCAAAAAATACAGAGCAGAACTATATGAGGCACAAAATTTTCTCCAGAAGTGAATGGAGACCTTCTAACCTAAAACAGAATTGAGAAATACAGGCTAAACTAATCATTTAAAATATATTCTCATGATAAATTCAAACAAAGTAGACAAATAAATAAACTTTTATCAAATGAAAAATATGTGCCAGGCATTGTGTTAATCTTTGAGGATCAAAAGGATAGATAAAATTGGTGCTAATCTAATGGGGATGCAAAATAAGGTTTATAGAGGATAAATTGAAGCTAATCTCAGAAGGAAGACATAAAGGTAAAGAAGAAATGAGAAAGGCTTCTAGAAGTGTAATTTTATCTGAAATTTGAAAGAAGACATGGAAGTCAGGAGGTAAAGATGAATAGAGTGTTCCAGGCACATAGGAAAGACAAAGAAAATGCATGGAGTCTGGTGATAAAGTGTCTTATTCAAGAAATAACAAAGAGGTCATTGTGACTGGATTTTAGAATATAGGGTGAAAAAAACCTAAAATTACTCAAAAAAAGAGATAGGACCTTTGAAAGCTGAAAAAGATCTCCTGAAAATTATTAATAAGGAGAGTGACAAGGTCAGAATTATACAGAGCTACTGTGGAATCAGAGACATGCAAGACACAGACCCAGAAGGGAATGATTACAAAACATCTACCAGAAGAACCTGAAAGTAAAACTCAATGTGGCAACAATTTCAACTAGAAGTCCCAGGAAATGTGTTCTAAGAGATTTTTTTTTGAAGTTTGTACAATGATATAAAAGAAAAAAAATAGATGTATAGAAGAAAAATGGAAAAGAATTGAGATCACTGGAGGAAAGAAAAATCACAAGAAGAAAAACGAGCAGTTTAATAAAAGAAATACATCACACATGGGTTACATATTCCCTAAAAATCAGAATGGATCAAAGAGAGATTAATGACTCCATTATCTAACAAGAAACTTTTAAAAATGTCAAAAGATCAAGAAATAGGAAAAATGTAAGGTATCAAATAAAAAAGGGATCTAGAAAACAGGTAATTTAACAATCACTAGATTACCTGAAAATCATGACCAATGGGGCAGTAAATCCAGTATTTTATATTCAAGATATCATGAAGGAAAGTTGTTCAGATTTGTTAGGACTAAAGGGTAAAATGAATGGAGATAGAGCCCAATCACATTCAGTTCCTGAATCCACAAAATTAAAACTCCCAAAGTATCATAGCAAAGATGTAGAGTTTCTAAGTCAAAGGAAAATGACTACAAGTTGTCAAAAACAAAGATTTCAAGTACCAAGGAACAATAATCAATAAAATACAGGATTTGGCAGTTGTTAATTTAGAGAAAGAGTCCCAGGAATATGATATTCCAAAAGTAAACAAAAAATACCTTACATAAACTGATTATAATCTTATGAGAAAAATATTAAGCTTTGATTAAAAAAAAAAGAAATTTTAAGCCTTCCTGATGCAAAGACTCACAGATGAGAAGAAACTTTAAAATAGAAAAATACAAATTAAGAGAATTTAAAAAGTTAAGTTATAGTGAATTGTGAAAAAAGATAATAAATACAAAGTTAAATGTTTACATGACAAAAAGGAGAGTGTCCTCTCAGTATCCTATTATCATGAGGGAGTTAAGAAATTTTTCCTGGTAACTATTTAGTTATATTTTTCCACCTTTTTGGGGAAAAAAAATGGAAAGAGGGAAAAATACATTATGGGAGAAAGATTGAGGAAGGATGAGGGAACTAACTATCTCAGATCTTTAGGGTGCACAAGAAGAAGATTAAATAACAAAGAAGGACAAAAGAGTGGGAGGAAAAATCATAAATTCCATTTCACTTTCATTTGAATTGTTCAAAGGAGGATAGTGCATAAATGCAAAATCTTTCTCACAGAGAGTTTGGTGGGAAAATACATTCTACTTAACTGGGAAACAAAAGGGAAAAGGGAGAGAATGGGGGAAACAAAAAGCTTTGAACTCACAGAGGGATTAGTCATAAGCAAAACAAGCTCCATCCCAGAAAGGGCAATTATGAAGATTGCTTTTAAAAGAAAGGAAAGAAACTGTAAGAAGTTACTGGTCTATGAGCAAGCTGAAGGGAGGAGCAGGAGAGTAGAAACAGATAATATTGAACAAAGAGCACTGGTGCTGAAGATATTCAGTTCTCACCACTTCTTTTTAAAGAGAAAAGAAGAGATGGGAAGAAGAGAAAATTATAATTTAATGAATGAAGGACAATAAACAATAATAATTGTGAATATGAACAAAAAACTAATTTTAAAAATGGGAAAGGGGAGCAGAATCTATTAGAAAACACAATCCAGCAGTATGTTGTTTACAAAAGCACAGCCGAAATGAGAGGTTGCACATAGAATTAAAGTAGGGGGATGGAACAAAATATATCACACTTCAGCTGACAAAAAAAAAATAATAATCAAATACAGCATTTTTAATTCCAGAAAAAGTAACAACCACCACCACCACCACAACAACAACAACCAAAATACATTGAAAGTGATGAACAGAGAAACAATATTATAGTGGAATGATCAAGAATATGGAACTAAAATCAATATTAAATTCATATTAATTGACTGGCTTAGCATCTAAGCACTTAAAAGAAAATTTGAATGAATTAAAGGGAGAAATAAATAGTAAAATTAATAAAGTTGGTGATGTCAAATATTCTCCTTTCAGTCCTCTATAGTTCTAACCAAAATATTATGCAAGAAATAATTTAAAGCCATAAATATAATTTTAGAAAAAATCACCATGATAGATCTTTTGTAATTACTAAATGTGAGTAGAAAAACAGTGTGCACATGCACACACACTTATACATATACATACATGCATGCATCTATCTATCTATTCCTTCTATGATACAAATTTCACCTAATACCTAAATAATGGAAATTCAAAACATATAAAGGAAACTATAGAACAAAATCAGTAATAGATAGTGATTCAAAAATTAAATGAAAGATTAAGAAAATTTACTATAACATGAAAAAGATGATATGATGCAAAGAGGTTGAGTTTTTTGCCAGAAATATAGTTTGGTTAATATTTGGAAAAGAAGCAGTATATTTTAATATTCAAATCACTGAAAAATTTAAGATTATATCAGTAGATTCAGAAAAAATCTTTTGACAAAATACAATACATCCTTGATTTTTAAAAATTTAAATTTTGAACTATGTGGCTTTTTTTTAACATGTTAGTGGTACTTATGTTAAAAAAAAAAAGCATGGAGACAGGCCCCAACAATGCAGCACATTGCGCCAAGAGGCTCCTGGAAAAGGCCTGCTGATCCACCAACCACAACGGCCATTCCCAGGCCTAACACCACAGGGTGGAAATAGGACACAGCTGGGTAAGAGACAAAGGCAGGGCCCATGGCAGAGGCAGCAGATACTCCCAGGACTACCCATCCACAGCCTGGAAATTTAAAAACCCCTTCCTGAACTTTCAGGGACCAAGACCACAGAGTGAATCCTGGCTGCTCTAATCCCTCCATCTGACTGGAAAAAAACCAGTGATTATTGCTCCAGAGGAAAATTTTAAGCATTACAGGCTTAGGAACTCAGGCAGAAGGGTGTGGCTAAGGTCCTGCCTCAAAATGGGAAGAAATCAGGCTGCACAGACAAAGACAAAGACTCTGGAATCCTATTAGAGTGAGAGGGAGGAATCAAACTCAGAAGGAGAGAGTATTGACTCCACACACGCAGGTGAATCCATAATAGGAACTATGACCTGGTCTCAGGCACAGAAAGCATCCCTAGATGAGTTCAAAAAGAACTTTGAAATCCAGCTTAGAGAGGTAGAAGATAAAATCAACACCACTAATAAAAACAAAATCACAAAATTAGAAAAAACATTACAATGAAGAGAACAGCTCCTTAAAAAGTAAAATGTGTGAACTAAAAATGAAATCTGAGCATATGGAAAAGGAGCTTCAAAATCTAACTGAAGAGAATAATTTGCTAAAAACTAGAATCAATCAAATTGAAGCCAATGACTCTATGAGGAACCAAGAATCAGTCAAACAAAACATCAAGACTGAAAAATTAGAACAAGAGGTAAAATATCTCAATGGAAAAATAACTGACCTGGAAAACAGATCCAGGAGAGACAATCTAAGAATCATTGGTCTACAAGGAAATCATGATGAAAAAATCAGTCTGGATAATATCTTCCAAGAGCTCATCAAGGAAAACTTCCCTGAGATCCTAGAACCAGAGGATAAAATAAATATCAGGAGAATCCACCAGACACCTCCCGAAAGAGATCCCAAATTGAAAAGTTCACAAAATGTTGTGGACAAACTCCAGAACTATCAGGTAAAGGAGAAAATACTACAAGTGGCCAGAAAGAAACAATACGGATATCACAGGACCACAGTGAGGATCACACAGGATCTGGCAGCCTCAATGTTGAAAGATTGGAGGAACTGGAATATGATTTTTTGCAAGGTAAAAGAGTTTGGGCTACAAGCAAAAATTACCTATCCTGCTAGACTGTGCACAATCCACCAGGCAAGGAGCTGGACATTCAGTGACATAACAGAATTCCCGACCTTCCTGATAGAAAAGCCAGAACTCAGTGGAAAATTCGACCTCCAATTACAAGACCCAGGAGAGACATAGAAAGGTAAATAAGGAAAACAATAAACACACACACACACACACACACACACACACACACACACACACACCTTGTTATTGAACAAGAGCAAATCCCTACATGGGAAGCTGATTCCTGTTAATACTGTGAACTCTATATTTATAGCAACATCTAAAAAGGATATAGAAGATGTGGATACAAATTATGCAAAATGATGATAAAAATCCTTATTAAGGGACTGCAATGGAAGAAGAGGAAAGAATGAAGCAGAAAGGTGTAAATTATGCCACACAAAGAGGCATAAAGACAATACATTAGAGGGAAAGAATGGATGGAGGTGACCATTATATGAGCTACTCCCTCACTGGTTCTATTGCAATGAGGGAATAACACAACCAGTTAAATATAGGGCTTTATTGAGAAGAGACACAAAACTTATCATAATAGAGAGAAAGAAGGGAGGGAGAGGAGCACTGCATGCGATCTATTCTCATCAATCTTGGTTCGAGGAAGAAATAACATACAACATTGAGTATAAAAATTGATCATATCCTGCAGGCAGTAGGAGGGGGGAAAGGCCAAAAAATGGGGAGGTTTAGAAGGGAGGGAAGAAGTAGTAAGGGAGAAGGGTAGGAAAGGGGAGGGGGCATATAAGGAGGCAATACTGAGGGAGGCAGCTGCCAAAAGGAAAACTCTTAAAAAGGGGAAGGGAGAAGGGGAAAAATAAAAGCATAAACAGGGGAGGGAATAGGATGGAAGGAAAGACACAGATAGTAATCATAACTGTGAATGTGAATGGGATGAACTCTCCCACAAAATGGAGGCGGATAGCAGAATGGATTAAAAACCATAATCCTACAATCTGCTGCTTACAAGAAACAAATCTGAAACAGGGTGATAACACACAGGTTAAATGTAAAAGGCTGGAGTAAAATATATCATGCCTCAGCTAAAGTAAAAAAAGCAGGGGTAGCAATCCTTATCTCAGACAAAGCAAAAGCAAAAATAGATCTAAATGAAAGAGATAAGGGAGGAAACTAAATCCTGCTAAAAGGCACCATCGAAAATTAGGCAATATCATTATTAAACATTTGTGCACCAAATGATGTAGCATCTTCATTCCTAAAAGAGAAATTAAGGATGCTAGAGGAAGAAATAGATAGTAAAACTTCAATCTTCCCTTCTCTGAGATCAATAAATCTAACTTCAAAATAAACAAGAAAGTAGTTAAGGAGGTAAATAGAATCTTAGAGAAGATAGATATGGTAGACCTCTGGAGAAAATGGAATGGGGGTAAAAAGGAATATACCTTCTTCTCAGTGGCACATGGCACATATACAAAAATTGACCACATACTAGGGCATAAAAACCTCACAATTCAGCACAGAAAGGCGGAAATATTAAATGCATCCTTCCCAGATCATGATGCAATAAAAATTATATGAAATAAAGGACCATGGAAGGCTGGATGAAAAATTAATTATAAACTAAATAACTTAATCCTAAAGAATGAGTGGGTCAAACAAGAAATTATAGAAACAATCAGCAACTTTATTCAAGAAAATGACAATAATGAGACAACATACCAAAACTTGTGGCATGCAGCAAAGGCAGTTCTTAGGGGAAGTTTTATATTCCTGAATGCATATATGAATAAATTAGATAAAATGGAGATCAATGAATTGGGCACGCAATTGAAAAAGCTAGAAAAAGAACAAACTGAAAATCCCCAATTAAATACTAAATTAGAAATAATGAGAACCAAAGGAGAGATTAATAAAATTGAATTCAAGAAAATTATTGAATTAATAAATAAAACTAAGAATTGGCATTATGAAAAAGTCAGTAAAATTCATAGACCTTTAGCCAACATGATAAAAAAAAGAAAGAAGAAACTCCCCCTCAAAAAAAAAAAAGCATTATATGCAATGGTTATAATGCAGAGACTTT
>CM053581.1:450862074-450907162 GCA_028627135.1 Pseudochirops cupreus
CTTGAAAATATAAATGGAAAAGGTAGAAAAATAAAATTGTATTTAAAATAATTACAGAAAACATAAAAGAACTCAGAAATTACTTGCCAAAACACACATGAATATAGCTACCATATGTTTATTGCAGTAATAGAGACCAAAATAATTAGAAAAATTAATAGTTGCTTAAGAACATGGCAATATAATAAAATTACAATATACCTGAATAAGTTACCAATTCTGTGTTATACAAACCTATCTACCAAAGTATTATTTATTAGACCTAGGTTAAAGACGATATTAATCTGGAGAGCAATTTGTAACTGTGCTTACTACTGTGTTTTCCCATTGGTCCAGCAATGACACTATAAGGCCTATACTTCCAAAGATATCAAAAAAGAGGGAAAAGATCCTAATGCATAACAAAAAACACATTTCAGCAATATTTTTAAGTTGTAAAGAGCTAAAAGTTGAAGCTATATTTATCTGTTGGAGAAAGGACAAATTATGGTATATAATTTTAATGGAATGCCAAAGAATTGAACAAAGGGATGCTTTTAGATAAACGTGGGAAGACTTGTATGAACTGATGCAGAGTAAAATAATCAGAACTAGGAGTATAAAAGATATAAGGAATCATAAAAAAAACAATAGACAATTTTGACTACGTACAATTAAAAACTCTTTCCAGTGAAAAGAGAATTAATTGAAAATGGTGCAGTTGGAAAAGTAATCTTATATAACATCACTAATAAAATTCTAATAACCCCAAATAAGGGAACTGATCCAAATATGCATCATATCCATTTCCATAAGTGCTCAAAAGTTATAAATAAATTGCCTTTGAGATATTTGAAAAGTGAAGATATCCAAATATAACCTGGCTTCAAATCACTGATAGCAAGAGACATGTAATTAAAATAAGTGAGATTTTAGTTCAATACATGAAATTGAGAAAAGATGGGGGAGCAAGGGCTAGTTAATTTTGGAGTTACTGTGGAAAAACAATCATGTTGATGTACTGTTAATATAGTACAACCATTCTGTATGTCAATTTCGATTTTTGCAAGAAGAATGATTAAACTGTCATAATCTTTGATGCAATAATTCCATTGCTGGGCATAATCCTCAAGGATGAAAAAGAAAAGAAATAAAGATCTAACATATTGCCAAGGTATTTATAGCAGCTATATGCATAATAGGAAATAATTAAATCAAAGCATGTGCCAACTGATTGAGAAGTGGTTTAAAAAAACAAACAGTGCCATAACAGCAACAACAATATTAACAGTAGTAATAATAATACTAATAATTCTTATTAGCATAGTTAGAATTTATATAATTTCTTAACTTTTATAGAAAGCTTTGCAGACATTATCTCTTTTAATCCTTGCCAACTATGTAAGGTAGGTATTATTACTTTTGTCATTTTGTTTAGATGAAGATACTGAGACTGAGAGAGCTCAAGGTTAGACACCCAGTTAGTAGTGACTGAAGGAGTATTCAGATTCTGATCTTTCTGACTTCAAAACAATACTCTATATATTGTGTCACATAACTGCATGCTAGATGTATATGAATGCAATAGAAACTATTATGCAGTAAGAAATGATGAATAGAAAGACTTCAGGGATGCCTCCAAACATCTGTATGAATTAAAACAAACTGAAATAAACTCACCCAAAACAATGGTGTACACAAAGACTACACCAAGGAAAAATTAAAAAGCACTAAAAGAAAATTTAACTCAGAGTAGTGGAAAATTCATTGAAGGTCTTAAATGAGAGATGATGAAATGTGTCATCCTTCACCACAGAGAGGAAAGGTAATATTAGGAAAGAATATTTTGGTACATTGTTAGACGTGGTCACTTGTCTAACACCCAATAGAGGGACAAATTGTAAATTATTGATGCAAAGAAAGTGAATGAAAAAATACATTTAAAAAAACATAATATAAGTTCTTGTTTTAGGTAGACTTTTGATTATTTAGATAATTTCATGACTATACATTTTCACCTGTTTTATAAAAATTGTTCTCCATTTTTATTAGAGATTTTTCTTCTGTGTATATTGAAATCATGATTTTAATGTTTTATTACTATAATTTATTACATTTGCAATTTTCCTTGTGATGTACTATGCTAATCTACATTGAATAAATCCAACCTGGTAACAATGAGTCATTTATAAATTATATTGGTTATGGTTTTCTTTGATTTACTCATTCTTTAGTTTTTTAATTTTAGTTTTTATTTTCACTTCCAAATTCTCTCCCACTTCCCCACCTGCTGAGAAGGCAAGAAATGTGGTACTCATTGCTCATATGAAAAAAAAACAAAAAACAAACAAACAAAAAAAACCCAAAGAATATAAAACAATATGCTTCCACCTACTCATGAATCCATAAGTTGTCTATCCGGAAATGGATTTTTTTTTTGTATTAGTCCTTAAATGATCATAGATCATTGTACTGATCAACTGCTAAGTCTTGTAAAATATTGAAGTAGTTGTAGATTATTCTCCTGGTTCTACTCACTTAACTTTGTATCAATCAATATAGGTGTTTCCAGGTTGTTCTGAAACCATTCATTTCATCATTTCTTACCATGTAATAGCATTCATTTACCTTCATATACTGTAACTTGCTCTGCAATTCTTTAATGAATGGGCATCTCCTTAGTTCCTGAATATTTGCTACCATAAAAAGAGCTGCTATAAATGTTTTTATACAAATGAATACTTTTCCTTTTTTTTTTTCTAGAGTTCTTTGGTGTTTAGACCAACATAGCAGTAATTCTGGTTCAGAGGGTATGCATAGCTTTATAGCCCTCCACATTATTTTCGTATTATTCTCTGGAACGTTTAGACTGATTCATAGCTCCACCAACAATACATTAACATACATATTTTCACACATTCCCTTTGGCATTTGCCATTTTTTTCTGACATTTTTGCTAATTTTGTGGGTGAAAGGTGGTACCTCAGAGTTGGTTTAATTTTTTATTTCTCTAATGACTACTGATTTAGCAAATTTTTCCATATGATTATTGATGACTTTGATTTCTTCCTCTGAAAAACTTTCTTCATATCCTTTGACCATTTATCAACTGGGCAATGGCTCTAATTTAAAAAACTATAAATAAATGTGTTTCAGTTTCCTAGACACGTGAGGCATGAAATCTTTTCAGAGAAACCTGCATTAACATTTTCCCACAATTTCTATATTTTCTTTTAATTTTGACTCCAATGGTTTTGTTTGTGCAAACCTTTTTAATTGAATGTAATAAAAATTATCCATTTTACCTCCTATAATCCTCTTTATCTCTAGTTTGGTCATGAATTTATTTTTCCCAGTCCTAAATGTGATAGCCAATTTCTTCCATGAGTTCTAAATCTACGTATGATAAGATCCTTTATGTCTAAATTATTTGTCCATTTTGGGCTTATTATGGTAATGAGATATTGGTCTATGTCTAGTTTCTTCCATACTGCTATTCAGTTTTCACAACAGTTTTTGTCAAATAGTGAGTTCTTATCCCTATAGCTAGGATCTTTGGGTTTATCAACACAACGTTCCTGAACTCATTTGCTTCTGCACAATATGTATCTAATTTATTGCATTGATTAGTCACTCAATTTCTTATCCAATGCCATTTTTTGATGATTACTATTTTTTATTGTTTTTTGAGATCTTGGACTGGTAGGCCCCCTTCCTTCATATTTTTATTTAATTCCCTCAACATTATTGACCTTTTGTTCCTCTAAATCATTGGTTCTCAACCTGTGGGTTGAGACCTCTTTGGGAGTTGAACAGGGTCACCTAAGCCCATTGGAAAACACATATTTTCAATGGTCTTAGGAACCAAGATACCACTCCTCTATCTGTCTCTAGGTGGATCCGCCCACATGCAGATAAGCCCACATATGAGTATTAAAGGTTTGTGGCATTGGGTATGTTGAGAACCACTGCTCTAGATGAATTTGGTTATATTTTTTTCAGATTATAAAGTAACTCTTTGGGAGTCTGATTGGTGTGGCATACTAACAGATTATTTAATCTTCAGTTGAGCCTCTGTCAGTTTTCATATTTGCATTTTGTTATGTTTATAAAGTTTATGCTAAATATTTCTGTCTTCCTGAATTAATGAATTCTCTGTGCCATAGTACTTAATTAATTTTTATAAAAGTGCTATTAAGGCAAAGAAATAGTTATGTTCTCTAATGTTCCCATTAAATAATTGCCTAAAGTTCAATATATTTTTTAAAAGATCTATTTAGATCCTCATTACTTGATTTTTTCTTGTCTTTTTTTTAAAGTTGTGTTTATTTTTAGTTTGCATCATTCATTTCCATGAGATTTTGACTTACAAATTTTCTCCGCATCTTTCCCCTACCCACCACCCCAAAACAGCGATCCCACTGTAGACCCCTGCCCCCAGTCTGCTGTCTCCTATATCCTCCCTCATCACCCCTCTGACTTTCCAGTAGGGCAATATGGATCTCCCTACCCGAGTACCTGTATATCTTATTTCCCAGTTACATGTAAATAATAATAATGATAATTATATATACATATATATACACATATGCACATACACATATACATCTATATCTATATCTATATCTATATCTATATCTATATATATATATATACACGTTTATATTCCCTTAAACTATCCTCATACTGAGAAAAGTTTAATAAGTTACAATTATTGCTTTTCCATGTTGGCATGTAAATAGCTGAACTTTGAAAAGTTCCTTATGATTTCTTTTCCATGTTTACCTTCTCATGCTTCCTGTATTTGAATGTCAAATTTTCTATTCAGTTCTGATTTTTTCATCAAGAATGCTTGGAAGTCCTCCAACTCATTGAATGACCATATTTTTCCTTGAAACATTATACTCGATTTTGCTAGGTAGGTAATTCTTGCTTTTAATCCTAGCTCCCTTGATCTCGGAAATATCATATTCCACAGTATTCAAAATTCTTCTTCTTGGCAGCTTGTAATATTTGCTCCTTGATCTGGAACTCTGGAACTTGGCTATTACACTCCTAGGAGTTTTCTTTTTGAGATCTTTTTCAAGAGGTGATTGGTGAATTCTTTCAAGTTCTATTTTGCCCTCTTGTTCCTAAATATTGGGACAATTTTCCTTGAGAATTTCTTGAAGGATATTTCTAGGTTCCTTTTTTGATCATGACTTTCAGGTAGTCCAATAATTTTTAAAATGTCTCTCCTGGATCTATTTTCCAGGTCAGTGGTTTTTTCAAGGAGATATTTCACATTGCATTCTATTTTTTTCATTTGTTTGGATCTGTTTAATAGTATCTTGATTTCTCATAAAGTCATTTGCTTCCATTTGCTCCACTCTAATTCCGAAGGAATTAGTCTCTTCAGAAAGCTTTTGAGATTCTTCTTCCATCTGACAAATTTGAATTTTAAGGCATTCTTCTCCTCATTAGCTTTTTGGGCCTCTTTTGCCATTTGGGTTAATCTATTTTTTAAGGTGTTATTTTCTTCAATCAGATTGTTGACGCTCTTTCTTGATTTTCTTGCATCATTCTCATTTCTCTTCAAAATTTTCCCTCCACTTCTCTTATTTGGTTTTCAAAACCCTTCTTAAGGTGCTCTATGGATTATAAGAAGTCTAAATTTTTTGGGAAACTTTTGGTGGCAGTTCTGACTGTGTTGTCTTCCTCCTGTTTCATACTTTGGTCCTTTTTGTCCCCCAAAAATGAATCTAAAGTTGTATTGCTGGGCTTGCTTTGTTTCCTTTGCTTGCTCATTTTGCCAGTCAATTACTTGACTTTTGGGCTCAGTAGAACTCTGCCTCCAGAGAGCAGAGCTTTGTCCCAAATCACTGGGTTTTTGCAGCTGCCAGGCCTATTAGGGGGCCACCATCTCTACAGCCCCCACTATCTTTGGCTCTCTGATCACACACCTCAGGACCATCACCCAAGACCATGATCCTGATCCAGGCTGGTTAAATTAAGAACACTTAGCCTATGAATGATTGCTTGGCCCCTTGAACTCTGCAGGCCGAGAGCTCTGAAGCAGCCATATGGAGGTGCTGCCGCTATTTCTCACCCTGGAGGCAGACAGCCAGACCCTATCCCCCAAATTTAGCCAAATTCCACTGACCTTTCACTTAGTCCTTGTTTCTTATGGGTTTATAATTCTGGAAATCACCATGGCTGCTAATGATCCACTCTCCCGGAAGGTCTACTCGTGGCTTGTTCTGGTCACCCTAGGCCTCCAGCCGCAGGTTCATGTGGTGCTGGTTTGGGCTTCCAGCATGCTGTGATGAACACCTTCCTGTCAGCCTGCCAGGCTGCCTTTGGGAGGAGCTTTGTTAGTCTGTGATTTTGTGGGTTCTGTAGTTCTAAAATTTTTTTAGAGTCATATTTTATTGGTATTTGAGGTGGTTATGGGGGGAGCCATAGAGTTCTCCTGCTTCTGAGCCATCATCTTGACTCTCCCCCCCACACACACCTCATTACTTGTTAATCTCTGTATAGTTTTATATAAGTCTGGACCTATTCTATAGATTCCAGACCATGTGTGGGATATAGAAATGGGGACCGCTGGGCTGTAGAGAAGAATCCCGTTGAGACAACATTGACTTAGAAAATCACGTCACGCTGTTTTCTGTGCTTTATTTTAAAGTTCTATTTGATTAAACATTTCCTGGTTACATTTTAATCAGAATTTTGCTTTACTTGGATGTGTTGCAGGTCAAAATGTAGTTGTGAGCTGTGTGTTTGACACTTCTAACAAAGAGCACAGAATCAGAATGGTGCAAGGAGCTCAGAGTTACGACATATGCATTTTCTCCTCCGCCTGCTATGATTTCTAGACTTCTTATATCATTATATTATGCTATCTGCAATTTTTTTCCTTGTGGTCCTAAGCTTATAAAATTTTCTTTTCTTTATCCTCTTTTACTTTTAATTACCATAGTCTTACTTCTTTTGATGCATTTCTTAATGTTCTGAAGTAACAAAAGAGCTGGGTTTAGACACAACTTGTCACTCAGCTGTTGCCAGAAGTCTTCTCTGGCATTTTCTGCAGTACATTCTACATTCACAGGAGGCTCTAAGAACCTCCACTAACTCAGACAAAGAACAGATAAGGCAAAGGTAATGTTTCATATAGTAGGTCTAATGGGGGAAGCTTGGTGATCCAGTGCACAAAGTCAGAAACACTCATCTTCCTGAATTCAAATCTAACATCAGAGACTTATGAGCTGTGTGAACCTGGGCACATCACTTAGCTCTCTTTGCCTCAGTCTCCTCATCTGTAGAATGAACTGGAGAAGAAAATGGCAAACTGCTCCAATATCTTTGCAAAGAAAATCCCAAATGGGGTCATGATGAGGAGGATATGACTAAAAAAATAACTAAACAACAAGAAAAAAACATTAATGGCTTGACTTTTAGGCTCAACTACTCTGTACATCTGTATTATAAAAATCTTATGTTTGTACCAAGGATCTATAGCAGTTCCATTGCCAGCAATGGATGAAACAGAGAAATGACTTAATAGATAATGAAGGCAGTTTTCTTACACTTTAATGGTTGTCATACATAATGCCAGGAACCACTTCAGGACCTAGAACTTAGTTTCTCCTTCATTTCCAAATGAAACCTACAATGATTACTTAGAGAATGATTTCCCTTCTGTTGACTCACTTATATTTGTTATCATCTATTCATAATATGCATCATACTATAATATTCAGATAAACTTTAACACTTCTAAAAAGTCCCCTGCTAGGGACCAAACAGGAAGACCAAAAACATTATTATTATTATCATTATTACTATTATTACAAAAATAGCAATGTTCTTTATTGTTTATATCTGAATAGAACTATGTTATACAATATTAAAATTTTATTAGGAAAGGATCTACCACAGAGATTCTAATTTGGAGGCTTTTCAAAAAGTTTAGGCACAAAAAAAGAAGAGAGAGATATGGGATGGTAAGTCCCAGGGATGGATAAATTGAATGAAATTGTTTTGAGAATAAGGGAGGCATAGAGACATGGGCTTTTTTGAAGGAAGTAGGAGAACAGCAGAGAGAGAAAGAATAAGAGAGACAGAGTCAGAGAGAAACAGAGAAACTGCAGATTAAGAAAAGAGTAGGGATGATAGAGGTAGAGATCTGCTAAAGACGAGATTAAATGGTTATCATCTGTACATATAGAGCAATTTCTCTTGGCAGAAGAGTCACCTCTTCATATGAAATGGGATAAAGAAGAGACAATGACAAAAAGCATCTGAGTGATATAAGATGAAGAACAGGAGTAAAGCAGGAACTCAACAGATGACCTCAATGTTTTTAAAAATGAAATTGCAAAGAAAATTTTTCAGCTAAGATTATGGGAGTAGGGAGATCAAATGGCCTCAGTTGTTTTGTTTTCATTTGTTTTCAGTAAAACATGAGATAAGTTAGGAAATATGGGGGAGATTTTTCTATAGTTACTACAAATTATATTTGTTGAATAAATTCATAGCTCTTATTTAGGAAAAATACTTGCATGGGATGAATTTATATGAAAACAAAGTATAAACAGAAGATAATCAGTCTAAATCATAGTGATTTTTCTTGGTCTTTGGGTATGTCATATAAAATCCAATATGAACATTTCTGTATACAATGTGGAAAATGTGAGTAGAGAATAATTTATCTAAAAAAAATCAGAGATTTCAGGGATCAAAAGGCTCAGTAAGAATCAACAATATGATGTAGTAACCAAAAATGCTTATGGCCCAACTGCAAATGCAAGAGTCTTTCAATTAATAAATAGGAAGTAAATCACTCCACAAAGCTCTAGAATGGCCAAACTATATCTAGAGTATTTAATTCTGGGAACCTTATTTTTGACATTAATTAACTCAAGGAAATTGTGAGAGAGGGACCACAATGATTAAGGTACAATGTGATATCTTAATAGAACTGGCTGAAGAAAGCATGAATGTAGAAGCAAAAGACTAGAAGACTGCATTTGGAAGGAGTGGGAGAAGTAAGAGTATATGGGAGAGGGTGGCAGAAGTTTTGAAGAATTCTTTTGTTGGAGACAGATTAGAATTCCTCTTCTTGGACCAGTAGGTAGAACTAGAAAAATATGGGTGGAATATGGAAACAGATAGCTTTATTCCAAGAAAAAAAAATTCTAAAACATAGAGCAATTGAAAATTGGAATGAGGTGACTTGAGAGATAGCAGTAAATGATATCTCGTAAGTGGTCTTTCTGAATCTACTGTAGAATACAGTCTTCAAGTTTGGGCTAGATGTCTCTTGAGATCTCTTTCAATTGGGAGGGTCTATGATTTGTTGATTCTATGCCTTGTTATGAGTAGTCTACCTCCCCATCTTAAACACATTCCTTTATATCCTAGAATAAAAACACTGGTTAAGTAAGTTTACAAATATATCAACAAAGAGTAAGCCAGATCAGAATGCAGATCTGATTTGGGCCATTTCTTTTCTGGTTACATATGCAATACTAAGTAACTTTGGCTCTTTTTGTCACCTTGGTCTTCAATAAACAGGTGAATAAAAATACATCTCAAATGTATACAATAAAGATACATGTCAAAATATACTGACCTGAGTTCTGACCTACAAGCAGATGATTCATAGTATTCCAGAAGATTTATGAAGAGAAATAAAAAGAGAAGCACTTAAATGAATAAATATTTCAATGAATTTACGATCAAAACTATAGCTGGAAGCCAACTTACAGGCCATCATATCCAGCACTTTCATTTTACATTGAGGAAACTGAGATATGGAGCAGTTATGAAACTTATCCAGGGTCATGCAGTATGTAAATGTCTGAGGCAGAATTTGAACCCAGATCTTCTTGATTCTAAGTATGATTCTTTTTCCATTATGCTATACTGTCATATACATACAAACATAGATTCATACATACACACTTATGTGTGTAAATATATGTGTGAACATATATACTTGGGTGTACATATGTATAGATACATATATATGTGCATGTATATATACATTTGCATGCGTGCATATATGTCTGTATATTTAACACCTCTCACCAAGGACACACAGAAAATCAGAGGTGAAATGGAGACTGGAATCTTAGAACTCTCTTCTCCTATCTCAGATTATCTTATCAATAGGCTACATTAAATATATATCCATATAAGTTATGTCTCTGAGTTCTAACCTTGTGTCCAAAGACCTGATTTGGTCCTAACTATCTAATCAAATTCCTTTTCCTCTGACTCTTTGACTCCTAACACCTCTGCTTCACACCTCTGGATTTCAGAATAATTAAACCATTCCCTTCTTTCAGTACTGTCAGTTTATTATAGTATAAATATCTCTTCTTCAAACAATGCAATCAATAGTTCCATTATTTCTTTAAAATAAGCTCTGTCCCACAACACAGGAATCTGTATTAATTTGATGAGGACAAAAATTCAGCATATTTTCATAAGAGAACTCGCCACCAAGCCAATAGCACTCTACCTATACACTGCATCTTTCCCCAGTTTCATCTTCAAATCACAATATTCTTCATTCTTTCATTGTAATCCTCTGTGCAAAGTCTCTAATTTGCTGCTGTGTCCTTTCATCCATTGTTCTCTCTCTTTTCATATTATAATTTTCTACTGCCTTACCTCCTTATTATACTATTTGACCTCCTCACATTGGTCGATTAGACTTATTATGTGAGTTGGATTCATAGCAATTACTGCTTTGAATGTTAATAATTATTTATCTTGATTTTATTAGGAATAATGGTTTGAAGTTGAATTATAGAAATGTGTGAATTGGTAATGGGCCTCATAAAACAAAGCTTCTCAAAGTATTGGCAGAAGCAAGAGTAAACAAAGCTGGCTTTTTACAAAATGCTTTGCTAAAATAAACATTTAAAGGTTGTCAAATAAAAGCACTTATAACCTTCAGCCATATTTTTTCACCTACTGTGCCTGAGAATTGGAATTGGGAGGAAGGATATATATGTGAGAGTCACGTCAACATTTCCTGCTAGATGGAAGCCAGCTTAAGAACTCAAAAACTCACATTTTGCTAGTTTGTTTTTCTCTAAATGAATGTTCCATAACCTTAGTATAGAACTTCAGTGATTCCTTTTAATTCCCCAGGAGATGCTAGACAAATGGCTATAACAGAGGGAAGTAGTTTGTAAGGTGACATAAGGTCATGTTCAAAAACACTGACTACCAACAGGGTAATGGGGATACCCAGGTGTTGGACTGTTAAGTCTTGTATGTGAATAACAATTGCTCTCAAAATCAATACCATGCCCACTTGGTGACAAAGGTGATGAATCCAGAATAAAATAATATGACTGGATATAGAGCAAGTGAACCATCGTATATGACTTTCTCTCCAAATGAAGTCTTTATTAGTATGGAGTCTAGTTAAGTCTCAGGATGCTAAGATTTATTTGTCAATAGAGATACACACTCTTTCCAAAAGACTAGGCTACTTTAAAAGAAGAAAGAAAAGACTAAGGAAGTCTATGAAATTGGCCCAGCACTGAACTGGATGTTAGATATTGGTTAAATAGCCTGAAAATGGAGAGCAGAATTCTGTCTCTGATTTTCTTGGGGGGACTTTGGTGAGATGCCTTAATCTCTCTGTGCTTTTTTTTTTCGTTTGCAAGAAGGAAATCAAGATACTGAATCGTTCCTAAGAGGTAACAATTAGCTAATCTGTATAAAATACTTTAATGAGAGGTAACTGCATAAGGGCAAAGCATTTAATATAAATCTATAGATAGCTCCTGTCTAAGTAGTCTTCATAAAAACTGTGGGCAACCTTCAGTGAGACAGAGACAGACTGAGATTGTAAGGGAGGCTGATAGAATTTAAAATGATGACTGTAGACATGGAACAGAATTGCTAAAAACTCACAATATCTAATTATCATGACTCCAGTCATCAAAGGGTTGTATAACAAGCCAATAACTTTCATCTAATCCTTCTTTTCAATGGCTTAACCACCACCTACACAAAAAAGAAGTAGAATAAAAGATCAGCCAATCAACAGTGATAATACCCACCTCTCCCACCACCAATGGAGAGTGAGATTCAAAAGAGGATTATGCAGGTAGAAGGAGAAGGCTAAATGTTATCTGAAAGACAACCAAGAAATAGACACAAAGGCAGGATGCATAAAGTGTGTGGGAGATCCTGGACTGGAAAACAAAATAACAATGGAAATACAAATTTAATTAAACCAATAAATACAGACAACATTATAGAATTAGCCCCCTTTCTTGTATTTTCTCCTTTCTATTTTGACTAAGCACATTTATCTGTCTTTTAATTTTTATATTGGAATTATCAAGGTAAATAGACATTTGAGGGATCTGGGAAGCTTCATATAGAACACTGTCAAAAGGAAAAAAAAATCTCCCCAACCTCCCCGAAATTGCTCTCTTTTAAATATATTAACATGCATAACGGTAAGGATTCCTAAATTATCAGACATCGTCATCTGATGGTCTAGTGGTTAGGATTTGGCAATCTCACTGCTGTGGACCAGGTTCTATTCCCAGTCAGGGAACCATAAATGTTGAAGTTTAGGGTTTAGGGTGTTCAAGACCCCAAAATACCAATACACCAGGTCCTGCCAAATGAATTTGACTCAAGCCTTCTCTCAGCCAAAGAAAAGCAAAGTTTATTAAAAATTCACCATAATGGGTAGATTCTTAAGGAGCCTAAGCATTTGTGACACTTGTGTTGGGCAAGCAGTCCAGAATAATCTGACACAGAGTGAGTCTGTGCTAGCCTGGATTCTTAGTTCCTTCATGGAGGCAAGATGGATCTTATATACAGAAAGACTGTGGGAGGGATCTAGGGATGGTCTAGAGTAGGGGTTTGTGGAGGGGCTTGAGGAACTGAGGTCAGACTCCAGGAATGAGATTAAGGGTGGGAAATAGTTGAAGGTTACTTGGTGACAGACAATGGAGGGCTAGGCCAGGTTAAGAATAACAGGCATTTGGGCCTAGGATAACGAAAGTCTTTAGGCAAATACTTCATCAAGTGGGAAGATTCAGTCAGAGTTCAAGGGGTTTCCCAGAACCTCTATCCCATCATTCTGGAATTTTGCCAAGAACAGAAGTCACCAGTGCCTTGGTTAAAAAAAAAAAACGCATAGCTATGAATTTGCTTGGCAACAAGGTCATGCGAAAAAGCAAATAGGTGCTTTCTTATCTCTTCATTTATCTCGGGTTTTACCTCCCTATTAGGCATTTATGCTTTGTTTCTCAGAGATATGACTAATTTGAATGACAAGACCTCTTTTAATATTGAATGACTTTACAATTGCTAAAAAGAGACAGATTAGGACAACAAAGAAAACCTATACTTAATTCACAATTCCTAGACCCACCCTGGAAGGTATAATGGAGAAAGCATATATTTTTTTCTTCTTTATGAAACTCCAAGGTCACACTTTTCTTCTTTTATAATATAAATATTTTTCTGAGGTTAGACTTCTTTCTGGTCTCTTCCTCCTAGAACTCTAGCATCAGCAGCATTCAACTACCATTTACCAGTGCTCTTGTGCCTACCATGACACTCCAACCCAGGAGTGGAGAACCTGCTGCCTGGAGGTCACATGTGGCCCTCTAGGTCCTTGAGTGTGGTCTTTTGACTGAGTTCAAGTTTTCCAGAACAATTCCTTTTATTAAAAGGCAAACACCCCTGCTGTAGTCTTTTTGCTTGCTACTGGTTATGGTTTAATGACCGGAGTGGGTTTTATTTAGTCACCATGATAGTGCTAGTTAACTGACAAAAAATATTTCAAATTTATCTCTTAATACACTTAGCACCCACCTTTCATTTTGTTTTTCATTCATGCTAAGTCAAATAACAAATATTTATGGAAAACTGACAGGTTGTATCAGGCCTTTGCAAGTATATGGCAAAGATAAGACACTGGTCTACTTTTCTTATCCCCCTCCCCAAATAAAATTCTGTTTCCTATAAGAAACTGAAAGCTTTTTTTAGAATCTCTAGAATATTTTTTTTTCATAAATTCTATTCTGAAAGGCCAGCTTATCCCACATAATATCACCTACCTCTTTTGATTATGTCCTCTGATCTTGCCTCTACTTATAGCTTGTCTACTTATTTTTCTTAATGTGTTATTGACATCTTTTATCTTTAAATCTTTCTTTTCCCACCTATGCCCCCAGAGTGAATTCTCTCTTTTAAGAAAGTGAAACACTTAGGAAAAGTACATCTAGACCTAGTATTCTCCTTCCTCTCTTTTGTGAGGGACTTTTCCCTGGAACTTTAATTGTTTTTCTTTTTCTTTTTCTTTTCCATATATTCAGGGTTCAACTTTCTTGTACTAATGTTTCTGTAGTGGAAGGAGCAGGGGTGGATTGAAGTATAATAACACATGGGCCTGGGCATTCTCTTAGGCTTCTTTTGATGAGGTATGTGTTCTGTCTCAGATTGAAGGACATCTGTTTTGGCATGGTCCCCTGTCATCCAACAATACAAACCTTTGGGTGGAGGGGAATAGGCAGTTACTTCATGATCCCCAAACTCAATTCCTTAGTGATGAAGCACTGAGTCAGAACACATTGCCAGAGGCTATGTCCAGTTTCATGGGTAGTGCTCTGATGAAAGTCCTTGCTACACACTGTTAAATGTTCATTTATTCTTGATAAAGCTTATTTTGCTCTGTATTACTCACATGAATCATTCTGTTTCTCTAAATTTCTCATATTAATTGTTCCTTACTGTACTTTCTTACTGTAATACTTCATACATTCCATTACAGTCATATAACATCTATTTCTAAGTCATTAAATAATCAATTAGTAATCAATTTGTTCCTCATTCTTTGCTATAATACAGTGCTTCTGTAAATCTTTAAGCATAGATGTGATGGGAGTTAAGATGGCAGTATAGAAACAGGAGAACTTCACTAGCTCTCCCCAATATCATCTTAAATTCCTATAAAATATGACTCCAAACAAATTTCAGAGCTCCAGACTCCACAAAAATGACAGAATAACAAAACTCCCACTGAAGGCAGCCTGGCAGGCAGTCATTACAGTGTGCAGGAAGCAGAGCCCAGCCCCATGTGGTTTCAGCCCCAGGGCATGCAGGAGAAGCCACAGCTGTAGCATTCAGGAGAGCAGATCATCAGCAGCTGTGGGGATTTTCAGAATCACCAACCCACAAAAGCCAAGGACAAAGGGAAAAGGTCAGTGGAACTTGGCAAAATTTGGGGGAGACAGTCCAGCCAAATTGCCTCCAGAGCTAGCAGCAATCTGAAGCACCACCTCCATGTGGCTGCTTCAGAAGTTCCCTGCCTGCAGATTTCAGGGGGGCCAAGCGATCATTCAGAGGCTAAGTGCTATTTCCTTGAGCTGTCTGGATTGGATGGTGGTCTTGGGTGGTGGTCCTGATGTGCATTTTCAGTGAGCCAAAGCTGGTGGGAGTTGCAAAAAATGGCGATCTCCTAAAAACTCTGGCAGCTGCGAAACAGAGCTCTTCCCTCTGAAAGCAGACTTTTACTACTGAGCCCAAAAGCCAAGTAACTGACTGGCAAAATGAGCAGGCAAAGGAAGCAAAGCAAGCCCAGGAGTCAAAACTTAGATTCCTTTTTTGGGGACAAAAAGGACCAAAGCATGGAATGGGAGGAAGAAAACTCAGTCAGAACTGCTACACGAAAAGCTTTAAAGAAAAATATGAAGTGTATAGAGGCCATGGAGGAGTTTAAAAAGGATTTTAAAAATGAAATAAGAGAAGTGGAGGGAAAATTTGGAAGAGAAATGAGAATGATGCAAGAAAATCATGAAAAGTAAGTCAACAACCTGACTGAAGAAAATAATACTTTAAAAAATAGACGAACTCAAATAGCAAGGGAGGCCTAAAAAGCCAATGAGAAGAATGCCTTAAAAAGCTGAATTTGCCAGATGGAAAAAGAATCTCAAAAGCTTGCTGAAGAGGATAATTACTTCAGAATTAGAGTGGAGAAAATGGAAGCAAATGACTTTATGAGAAATCAAGATACTGTTAAACAGATTCAAACAAATGAAAAAATAGAATGCAATGTGAAATATCTCCTTGAAAAAAACATTGACCTGGAAAATAGATCCAGGGGAGACAATTTAAAAATTTTTGGGCTACCTGAAAGCCATGACAAAAAAAGGAACCTAGAAATAATCCTTCAAGAAATTCTCAAGGTAAATTGTCCAGATATTTTAGAACCGGAGGGGAAAATAGAACTTGAAAGAATTCACTGATACTCTCTTGAAAAAGATCCCAAAAAGAAAACTCCTAGGAATGTTGTAGCCAGGTTCTGGAGTCCCCCGATCAAGGAGAAAATATTACAAGCTGACAAGAAGGAACAATTTGAATACTGTGGAAACACAATCAGGATAAGCTAGGATCTAGCAACTTCTACATTAAGGGATCAAAGGGGCTGCAATGTGATATTCCAGAGATCTAGGGAGCTAGGATTAAAACCAAGAATCACCTACCTAGCAAAATTGAGTGTAATGTTTCAAGGGAAAATATGGTCATTCATTGAGGTACAGGACTTTCAAGCATTCTTGACGAAAAAACCATAACAGAATAGAAAATTTGACATTCAAATGCAAGAAGTATGAGAAGGTAAACTTAAAAAAGAAATCATAGGAACTTATCAAAGTTGGACTATTTACATGCCAACATGGAAAAATGAGAATTTTAACTTGTGAAACTTTTCTCAGTATGAGGATAGGCAAAGGGAATATAAATGTGTGTGTGTGTGTATGTATATATATATATATACATATGTATATATACACATATATATGTATATATATGTGTGTGTGTGTGTGCATACGTGTGTGTGTGTATACATACACATATGTCTATATAGGAGGGTATATATGTAAATGAATACATATGTGAATGCAGGTATATGTGTATATGTAGACAGAGGGCACAGGATCAATTGAATAGGAAGGGATGATATTTTAAAATGTGCAATTAAGAGGTGGGAGAGGAACAGAATGAGACAAGGCAGGGAGAGACAGAATGGGGTTAATCAGCTCATATAGAAGAGGCAAGGGATAACTCTTACAATTGAGAGGAAGAACAGGAAGGCAAAAGGAAATGGGTCACCCTTACTCTCATTGAATTTGGCTTAGGGAAGGAATGACATACACTCCAAAGTAGGTATCTTGCCTTACAGGAGAGTAGGGGGAATGGGGATGGGAGGGGGAAATGTGGAGGGGAGGGCAGGGGGGCGGAGAGGGATGTTAGAAACACACGTTTGAGTAAAGGGATAGGGACAAAGTAGAAAACAGAACAAGGTGGGGGTGGGGTGCGATAGGAAGGAGGCAAATATAGTCAGTGTTACACAATATGTTCATTATGGAGATGTTCTGCATAACTACACATGTACGGCCTGTATTGAATTACTTGAATTTCCAGTGGGGGTGGGTGACAAAGGAGGAATGGAAAGAATCCAAAATTTGAAGTTATAAAATCAAATGATAAATATATATATATATGTATATGTATATATATAGAATATAAATATATATTATATAAATATAATTATTATCATTGTTTACATGCAACTGGGAAACAAAATATACACGCACTGGGATAGGGACATCCATCTTACCCTTCCAGAAAGTCAGAAGGTGATGGGGGAGGATGTAGGAGAGAGCAGATTTGTAAATGGTGTATACAGTGGGTTTGCTATTTTTGGGTGCTGGGTAGGGGAAAGACAGAGAGAAAATTTGTAACTCAAAATCTTGCAGAAATCAATGATGTAAACCAAAAAAATAAAAAAAATAAACAAAAGTTAAAAAAAGTAAAAATAAAAAATAAACAGAGATGACGCACATACATACACACAGATATACACAGATACATATGAGATACACACACACACACACATATATACATACAATGATAATAATTTCAGCTCATTTGAAACCCAATAAGGGCCAAAGTCTGAACTAATTAGATTGTTTTGCTTTACTCTAAAAATGCCCTTGGTATCATATGGACGTATGCTATCCTGTGATTGCAATTTATTTTTTAAAAAAATAGTAAGAATCTATTATGTTCAAGGTCTTGCAATTAGTGATGAGAATAAAAACATAAATTAACTTAAAACAAAAGCCTCTCCCCTAAGAAGCTTATATTAAATTTTGAGATAGAATATATAGAAATAGTAAACAAAAGTCAATTTAAAAAAGAAGAAATAACCAGGATAATTTCAAAAAAGTTTCATTGAAGATGTATTTCCTAATATCAGCCTCGAAGGAAGTTAATTATTCTTTCAAGTGGACTTTTGAATGAAGTGCATTTCACAAATTGGGGAGATTGTCTACAGAAGCATTGAAGAAGGAGATGAAATGTTAAAATCAGACATTAAAAAACAGGTCAGTTGGAATGGAAAGAAAAATCCATGGAGGTTATAATGTTGGAATATATCTGGAAAAGTAGCCTACAATTAGAGTTTAAAAGATGTTAGAGGTATGCTGAGTTTGAAATGTCTATGAAAGTTTCAGATAGAGATATCCCCAAAGTGTTTTAGTACTATGGAAGTGGATCTGGGAGAGAGATTAAGGTCATATCATTTTGGAATTCATCTATATTGAATTAACAAAATACATTGTAAAGCCAAGCATTAGCAGCTTTTCAGAAGAATGCTACTGTAAACAGCTTTTAAAGTTCTGATTACACAGTACAGTCAACATACTATTCCATAACAAATCAAAGCAAAACATTCACAGTAAATCAAGGTACAGCATTCAGAATGTTACAACTTATCATAGAAAATCAAAATATACCATTCACAACAACTTATAACAGAAAATAGCCACATAGTTGCCACTACAGTGGTCACAAAGTTTTGAACAAAGAACTATCATTTAGTAAGTCAAGCATTCACGAATTACACGGTTACAAATTCATTACTTATTAAGTCATCAATTATTAAGCACAATCATTTAGTCAATCAATCATCCTTCATTATTTACTATTCAATCATTAGAAACTACAGACCCTCCACCCCTAGGTAACTAGTAAATTTACAATTTCTGAGTCAGTACACAGTATCCCAGTAGAGTTTTCTTTCAGCTTGATTTAGGGTGGTCTCTTGGATTCCCTGGATGCCCTTTCATGATCCCAGATCCTACCAGGATTCAACAAACTGTTACCTGAGTTCAAAGGCAGATAGCTCCCAGGTCCTTGTCCAGCTCTCTGTGCAGTTCCTTCTCCACGTTGGAGCTCATAGTGTTCAGTCAATCTCAAATCCTTCCCAGTCTCGGTTCCTGGGAAGTCAAGGCTTAACAAAGCCACAGAGAAGTTCAAAGTACCAGCATCATCATCATGCTTCCTCAGTCTTAGGCAGCTCTGGCTGGCCCTCAGAAATCCTCTTCAACTCCTCAGCAACTACAGCTGGACCTCAGCTCTGACTGGTTTTTGGAAATCCTCAGCAATTCTGCCTGGCCCTCAAACTCATCAGAAGTTTCAGCTGGTTCCCAAAGTCAAAAATCACTCCATCCAGGTTTTCAAAATAAAAATCATTCTCTCAGACCTGGGAGGAGCTTTCCTCTTCATCCTCCTCAGGTCCTCTTCAACCTCCACTTAGGTTGCTCCAAGAAAATTTCAATGTCCCTCTGAGGAAGAAAATCTGAGGAAGAAAAGAAGAGGAGGGAATGATCAGCATTTTGGGAATCAGTAGAGACATCATTATGAATGTGGAAAGTGAAAATGATTCAAGGGGTCGTGAATGAGCTGGGATAAATAAATTTTCATTAAAAGTGGGTTTGGATGATAAAAGACTGAGAAATCAATGGAAGGTGAGGAATGAACCCAAGGGAACTAATATGGTCACCAAGTGAGGGAAAGTAGAGTAAAAAGAAAAGAGGCCCTATAATAGATACTGATAAATATACCCACAGATGGTATAATGGCATTTAATCTCAGTCACAATCACTATTTTGTGTTATTTTGTTAATCTATTTGAGCAACATGTACTTTGTTTTTACTCTGTTCCTATTTTTGTTTGCTGGCTGTGCCACAAAAAAGAAAACGGTCAAAATTCAGAGGCACATTTAATGTTTCTACTCATTCCCAAAGACTTTCTATTCATTTTTTTTCCGAAGACTTTCTAGAGAGTATGTTAGTGATTGCCAGGATTTCCTTTCTTCCTTATACTCTAGTATATATGATGTAAAATTCATCTTGTAAACTCCAGCATAGAGGAAAAAAAGTCAGCTTCATGGTCTAATGCCAGCCCTGCTACTTACTAACACTGTGACATTGGACAATTCACTTTATTTCTTTGATCTTCACTTTCTTCATTTGTACAATGAGGTGGCTGGATGAAATGACTTCTGATATTTTAGAAATCTACAAACCCATGTAAGTGAACATTAGTCATTCCTATTGTTATCATATGAACTTCAGATTACATGATGGCTGTAGAGAATAGATATAGAACACCAATTAAATCAACCAGACGCTGGGTGGTAGCAGTTTATAAATACTAATAACTATTTTTAAAATTATTATTTTTAATTTCCAGTTCCATTCTGTCTCTCCCTCCATACCTTGCCCACCCAATGAGAAAGCAAGAAAAATGATATACGTTAAACATAGGAAGTCATGCACAATATAGTACTATGTTAGAAGAAGAGGAAGAAGAAGAAGAAGAAGAGAAAAATATCATCTTCAAAAGATGAGTGTTTTGTTTCCTGGTTGCCTAATCCTTTTCCTTAATTTATTTTTCTTGTTGTTATATCTATCATTTCTAATACAGTATTGAATAATACACATCCTTTCTTCAACCCTGATCTTACTTGAAAAGACTTCTAGTTAATCCCCATTACAGATAATGCTTGTTCTTGACTTTAGATAGAGTCCAGATATTATTTTAAGAAAGGCTCCATTCACTCCTGTGCTCTCTAGTGTTTTCAAAGTAATGGGCATTGTATTTTTTCAAAGGTTTTTTTTTTTTTTGCATCTATTGTTTTAATCATATGATTTTTGATGTTTTTGTTATTACAATCAATTATGCTTATAGTTTTCTTCATATTGATCCAACTCTGCATTCCATGTGTAAATCTACTCTGGTCATAATTTGTGATTTTTTGTGATAGGTAGCTATAACCTCCTTAAATAATATTTTATTTCAAAATGTTCATCAATATTCATTAAGGAAATTAGTGTATAGCTTTTTTCTCTGTTTTTGTTCTCTCTCATTTATGTATCAAAAGTATTATCAAAACTGAAGTCATTGTCTTTTTCTATGTTTGTGCTTTGAACTTCCCCATGATGATAGCAACATCTTATAATATCAGATTTTTCATTTATTTGCTCATTTTTCTAGCCTATTGTGTTTTTTTTTTTAGTTTGGACTTTATGCTAAAATTGGTTTCTGTTTACCTCTTAGGGTGGTGGTGGTGGTGTTAGTAAGTGGCTTTAGCTTCAGTATTTTATATCCTTCAATTTTCTTGGATATGTCTGAAGACCAGTGAATTTTAGTGGTTCCAAAGTGGTATTATCCTGCATTTGGTATGGTAACTGCAGCTCTTTGCTCTCATCCTTACCAATGCAACCTTGCAACCATAAGCACTTTTCTCTGCCCTGGAATTGAGACAAGCACCTAGTTACTGGCTGATGGAATGGCCATATAGCACCTGAACTTATTGGTAACATAGGGATTCCCTTAAAATTCCTTTGACCAGATGTTTAGTCTCCTTACTATCCCTTAGTGCTGGGCATTTCTGATGCTAGCATTGTTGCTTCTGCTGTTGCTGCTGCTTGCACCACCTATCGTGTTTGAATTGTGTTCTTATAGATTCTGGCTTTACCTTGGAAGGCAGATTCCCGAATGTTTTGTGTTGTATGTAGTTATTGAAAAGGGAATTTCCATTTCTATTTCTTTCTGCTGGGTTTTATTGATAGTATATAGAAATATTTGTGATTTCTGTGAGTTTCTTTTATATCCAACGACATAGCTAAAGTTGTTGTTTCAACTAGCTTTTTAGCTATTTCACATCTGGTGCTGCTTCCACCATACCTACTCCAGGTCAACTCCTAATCCAGGTGCTTTCTGTCCTCCTGAATTTCCCTGGGCTGAAAAAAAAAAATACTCGCTGTGATCTCTGAAACACACACACACACACACACACACACACACACACACACGCATTTAATTTACTTATTTATGTACTTCCCTAATGAAATGAAAAAATTACATTCAATTTTTAAAATTTGATTTCTGAATTTTCTCTTTCCTTGCCACCCATTCCCTATTCCTTGAGAGAACAAACAATATATAATTATTTTTATGAAGTCAAGCAAAACATATTTCCATATTAACCACATTCAAAAAGAAAATACTTATACTGAAAAGTAAAAAAAATGAAGTTAAAAAAGTACCCATCAATCTCTACTCAGAGTTCATCACATTTTTCATCACAGGGCCTTTGGAATCATCTTGCATCATTGTCTTGATTAGAGTAACTTAGTCTTTCACAGTTGATCATTTTTACAATAGTGCTGTTACTGCAAACAATGTTCTCCTGCTTCTGCTCTCTTCATGTTACATTAGTTTGTAAAAGTTTTCCCAACTTTTTTTTTCTGAAACTTCCTTTACAGCACAATAATCTTCCTTTACAATCATATGCCACAACTTGTTCAGCCATTCTCCATTTGATAAACATCACTTCGATTTCAAATTATTTGCCAAAAAGGAGCTGCTATAAATGTTTTAAATGAATCCTTTCCCCTTTTCTTTGACCTCTTTGGGATACAGTCCTAGTAGTGATATTTCTGGTTTCTGGAGATGCAATTTTATAGCCCTTTCAGTATAGTTCCAAATTGTTCTCCAGAATGGTTAGACTAGTTCACAAATCCACCAACAATGCATTAGTGTCCCAATTTTTCTACATTCCTTCCAAAATTTGCCATTTTCCTTTTCTGTTATATTAGTCAATCCAATAAGAGTAAGGTGGTACCTCAGAGTTATTTTAACTGTGTAGTCAAAGCTAGGATTTTTCCAGTAATAATGTATTACTGTGAGAGTTGGACTATGAGAAAAGCTGAACTCCACAGAATCAGTGCTTTCAAAGTGTGATGCTGGAGATGACATTTGAGAGTCCTTTGTCAGCAAGGATTTCAAATTAGTTGATACTTTAAAAAATAATTCAGGTTATTCACTGGATGAACAAGTACCAAAGTTGAAGCTTAAATACTTTCACCACATAATGAGAAGATAGGACGTATTTGGAAAAGACCCTGATGTTGTGAAAGACTGAAGATAAATGGAAAAGAAAGGCAAGGACAGAGGATGATATGGATAGAAAATATAATGAACAATGAACATAAACTTGGACAGATTTTAAGAGATGATGTAGTATAGAAGGACTTGCATGCTATGGTCAATAGGATCACAAAGAGCCAGACACAATAGAATGACTGAACAACAACAATAATCAATAGTGATTTATAAGATTTTTTTTAAAGTGACGACAACTTTGATTTCCTCTGAATACTGCCTGTTAATATCATTTAACCATTTACCAATTAGACAGTGGCTTATATTGTTTAAGTGGTTCATTCCTTTATATATTTAATAAATAATGGTTTTATCAGAGAAACTTGCTTTAGTTTTCCAGTGTTCTATTTTCTTTCTAATTTTGGCTGCATTACTTTTCTTTGTGCAGCAACTTTCTAATTTCATTGATTCAAAATTATTCATTTTACTTCTTATTATCCTCTATCTCTTGTTTGGTCATATATTCTTCATTTATCCATAGATCTGACAGGTACATTTTTCCATGCTCCCATAATTTAATTAGAATATCAGGTTTTTAATCTAAATCATTAAAAATTTGATTTCCAAATTTCCTATTTTGACCTTATATTAAAACAGGATTTGAGATGCTTGTCTCTGCCAATTTTCTCCCAGACTCTTTTCTAGTTTTCTTAGAATTTTTTGTCAAATGGCGAGTTTTCACTCCAAAAGCCTAGATCTATAGATTTATCAAGAACAACCAAGAAAAGGCAACTTCCAAGGTTCAGAATATCAGCGTTGCAAACTCCATTCATTCAGTGACAGATTAAGGCAAATCATTCACAAAACAGAGAAAATCAAAATATAGTGTAACTCATTCATTTAGCAAGTAAGTTCTCAATTCAATCCCAGTACTACACCACTCCTGGACAGTACATTCATTTAGTCAGTCAAAGTCTCTCTTCTCAATTGGAGATTAGTTTCCGATCATGAACAAAGTACATTAGTTTGGTCAGTGAAAGAGCACAAAAAGTCAAAAGTTTTCCACCCCTGGATCACAACTGAATTACAATACCATCCATTAATGCCAAGTACTTTCTCAAAAGGGGAAGGAGAGCACAAAAGTCCATCTACCCTTAAGCTACAACAAGGTTAAGATATTACAGCATTGAAAACCTGAGGAAAGGTCCTTCCTTCATTTTGACACAAGGCAAGTTCTAGGCAATCTCTGTTCCTGGAGAGACGAAGCTTAACAAAGAGGCAATATACATTGCCAGTGTCCTCATTAGTTGACTTTCTGCCTGCAGAACAGTCTGAGAACCCCAGAAAACATCAGCAAGACCCTCTTCCAAGATTTCTATAAACATACTACAAGGAAATCCTCCTTTGGGGCTTCTGAACCAACAGCAAGGTTCTAGGACATCTATAACAGCAGCACCCTCCTTCACCAGCAGATGAATCTGGCAAAACAACATCAAAACAGACAGACACAAAACCAGCATCACAGCCATGCCCCATGCCTCCTCAGTTCTCAGCAGCTGGGGGTGGCAGTTCTCAAAAGTCTTGGGCAGCTCCAACTGGCCCTCAGCAGTCTTTCTCTTAGCAACTCTGGCCCCTGGCAATTCTCCTCTCTCTCTCTGCCTTCATGATACTGCTCCCCAAAAGTCCTGTCCTTCTCTGTTTGGGCTTTCCCTCTGCTTGGGCTTCTCTCTAAATCCACAACACCAGCTCTTCCAAGTTCAGCCCTTTCTCTTCATGTCAACAAGTCCATCCCACAAGTGGGTTTCACAAGCTCTGGGTTTTAACACTTAACTCAAAAACCAAGCCAATACAAGGGGATCTTTAAATTCCATTATCATTACACTAGATTACTATGGTCCTTTACTACTGTGTACTGTGCAACTAATCTATTCCACTGACTCACTACCATATTTTAAACCAGAAACAAATTGTTTTCATGATTACCCCTTTTGTAATAAAGGTTGAAATCTTGTGCTTCGAGGTCCCTTTCCTTCACATTATAAAACATATTTCATTACTTTTCTTTACCTTTTATTTGTTCTTCTAGATGAATTTTGTGACCATTTTTCTAGTTTTATAAATTAATTATTTGGTAGTTTGATTGGTATGTCATTGAATAAGTTACTTAACTTAGGCAGATTTATCATTTTTTTCAAATGGCTCAGGCTAACAATGAGCAATTAATATTTCTCCAATCTTTTTAGATCTGTTTTTCATTATGTTTGAATTGTGTTCATATAATCTCTGAGTTTATCTTGGCAGGTAGATTCCCAAGCATTTTGTTCTGTATGTGGTTCTTTAAAAGTGAATTCCTATTTCTATTTTTTATTGATTTATTTTATTTTATGTTCATTTTATTTAGTTTATAGGTTTTATTGATAAGTTTATTTATAGGTTTTATTGATAATATATAGAAATGCTTATAATTTCTGTGGGTTTCTTTTATATCCTGCAACTTTACTAAAGCTGCTAATTATTTCAACTAGTTTTTTAGTTATTTCTCTAGGCTTCTCTAAGTATACTATTATACGATCTGCAAAGAGTAATAGTTTTATTTCCTCATTTCAAATTTTTATTTCTTTAATTTCTTTTTTTGTCTTTTGGCTATAGGTAGAATTTCTAGTACAATATTGAATAATAGTGGTGATAATGGGCATCCTTGCTTCACCCTTCGTTTTACAGGGAAGGCTTCAAGTTTATCCTCATTATACATAATGCTTGCTCTAGCTTTTAGATAGGAACTCTTTACGATTTTAAGAGAAGCTTGATTGATTACCATGTTTGCTAGAGTTTTTTTTTTTAAGTAAGAATGAGTTATTATACTTTGTTAAAAACTTTTTTCTGCATCCATCCATGGAGATAATCATGATTTGGGGGGATTTTGTTGTTGATATGGTCAATTATGCTAATGGTTTTCTTAATTTTGAATTAACCCTGCATTTGTGGTATAAATCTCACCTGGTTATAATGTATGATCCTTGTGATATATCACTGCAATCTCCTTGCTAGCATTTTATTTAAAATTTTTGCATTGATACTCATTAAGAAAATTGGTCTAAAGTTTTCTATCTCTGTTAGTGCTTTCTATGGTTTTGGCATCAATAATATATTTGTGACATAAATGGAACTTGGTAGGACTCTTTATTCATTTATTTTTTCTCAAATAGTTTATATATGATTGGGACTATTTTTTCCTTAAATATTTGGTAAAATTCACATGTAAATTCATCTGGTTCTAGGGATTTTTATCTAGAGAATTCATTTGTTACTTTTCTGATTTCTTTTTCTTAGTAAGAGGGTTATGTAAGTATTATGTTTCCTTTTCTGTTAATCTGGAAAGTTTCTATTTTTGTAAATATTCAAATATTTAATGTAATTTCTCAGTTTTATTGGCATGTAACTCAGCAAAATAGCTCCTAGTAAGTGCTTTAATTTTATCTTTATTACTTTTGAATTCACCTTTATTAATTGTTCATACTGGCTTTTTGATTTTCTTCTTTTTTTAAAACAAAATTAACCAATGGTTTATTCATTTTATTTTTCTTCCCTCCCCCTTCCATAAAAGTGGTTTCTAATTTTATTTATTACTTCTTTTTTTAACTTGCAATTTTATTAATCTCTCCTTTAATTGTCTGGCTCTGCAAATTTAATTCGAAATGTCTAGTTTGTCCTTTTCCTAATTATTTTAGTTACATTACCAATTCATTTAGTTGTTCTTTCTCACTTTTTTTATATACACTTTAGAGAGGTAAATTTTCCCCCTAAGTTCTACTTTGACTGTATCCCACATATTTTTGTATGTTGTCTCATTGTTGTAACTCTCTTTAATGATATTACATATTATTTCTATTATTAGATCTTTAACCCCTAATTAGGATTAGATTATTTAATTTCCAATTAAATTTTAATTATCTTTCCATGACTTTTTATTAAACATAATTTTTATTGCCTTATGGTCTGAAAAAAGTACATTTAATATTTCTGCTTTCTTTTTTCAATGACCTAACATGGTCATTTTTTATAAAGGTGCCACATACAAATGAAAACAAAACAAAACAAAACAAAACAAAACAAGAGGTGAGTAGGTGGCGCAGTGAATAGAGCACTGGCTCTGGAGTCAGGAGGACCTGAGTTCAAATTTGGCCTCAGACATTTGACACTTTCTAGCCATGTGATCTTGTGCAAGTCACTTAACCCCAATTGCCCCTCCAAAAAGCAAAAACCAAAACAAAATAAAATGTCTATTCACCTTCAATTTTGTCCAGAGTTCTATCATATCTAACTTCTAAAAAAAATATTTACCCTCTCAACTTCTTTCTTACTAAATTAATGGTTACATTTATCTAGTTCTGAGAAAGCAAATTTGAGGTCCCCCATGAATATAATTTTACTGTTTATTTCCTCCTATAATTCATTTAATTTTTCTTTTCAAAATCTAAATGCTATACCATTTAGTGCATATATATTTAGTATTGACATAGCTTTATTTTTTGTAGTGTACTTTTGCCAAGATATAGTGTCTCTGCTTATTTCTTTTGATTAGTTATATTTTTATATTTGCTTTTTCAGAGATCATAATCAATAATACTACTTTTTTTTATTTTGAAGTATACTGGATTTTGCTTCAATTTCTTATTTTGACTCATTATGTGTCTTTGTTTCACAAGTTTCTTGTAAATAACATATTGTTGGGTTCCCATTTCTATTCCATGCTGCTATCTGCTTCTGTTTTATGGGCGAGTTCATCCTATTTACTCTTATAATTACTAATTTTCTTTTTCCTGCTTACTATTTTCTTCTCTTTATCTTTCTCTCTCCCTTTTATCATGTCTCTCTCTAAAGTCTGTTTTGATACAGATCACTAACTTTTAACTGCTTTCTTTTTCTTATTATTGTCTTTGTTTCTCTTATCCCCTTCCCTTTCTACTTTCCTGTTGAATAAGATGGATTTCTATATCTAATTGAGCTAATTGACTCTGGTGTACACACACACATTTTTTTTCCTCTTGAAACCAATTCAAATTAGGGTGAATTTTTAACATTGCCCATCTTCTCATTTATTTTCCTCCATTTCTCCTCTTCCTCCTCTCCTCTCCTGGGCATACATCTTTCTCATTCCTTCGATTATTTTTTACATCATTCCAATATAATTGACTCACTCCCACATGCTCTGTCTATCTAGAATACTTCTAATGACCCTGACAAGGATTAAGTTTTTAGGAGCTACGTTTTATCATCTTCCATTATTATAAATTAATGTAATACATATAAACTGAGGTACATTCTCAAAGAAAAATCAGTTTATTAATAGTGATGCATATAACCATTAAAAAAAAGTAGGTTAGACTGGCCCTGTCAGTAAGGCCATGTAATAGCAACCTTCCCAGCACACCCAGGATGACTGCTAGCACAGATTTTTTTATTTGCTTTTCTAAGAGAAAGCAACTCAAAAAGGCTTGCAATCTTACTTTAATAAAATACACATCATTTACCTAGTTCATTGGGAAAAAATCAGCACTTCAGAGAATACAAACAGAAGTTACAATCAGACAAAAACTACCAAGAAAATAATACCAGTCAAAAAACCAACAGACAGGGCTTCTAGCTGTCTGACCATCACAAACCTACAGAGTTAGTTACCAGAGAGAAAAGCACCAACATCTGGGTTTTCAAAGCCGGGGACTCATATATATATATATATATAGATAGATAGATATGTATATCTATATATATGTATATATGTATATATTTATGTATATATATGTATATATATGTATAAATATATTCATATATATATGTATATATATATGTATATTATCTAAGGCTCAGAGAACATCACAACCCTCATGACCCTCTGCCTAATTACAACGTAACAAGGTCTGGGCCTATTTGAAACACAAGCCTCCCCTAAATGAGCTTCTCCTGTTGGGCTCTGCTCTTCCCTTCAGCAAACTCCTCCTACTACAGGCTCCATGTGACCACATTCAGCCTAATAGGGGACAGGGTATGTTTTCAAATCAGAGAAGGTCCTCAAATTCCTTAGGCTTATTAAGGGGCAGGGAAGATCTTCAAATTCCCTTACCATTATAGGCCATTGACTCCAGTGGTGGGGAGGGTTCTTTTTTGACACATGAGAAAGCAAGGGGGAACTTAATAGTTTTAGAACTTTTGATTTGGCTATACTAGAAAGAGTACATCAGCATTCAGGTGTGGCCAAACATGCCCCTATCTTACAATTAAAGAATACTAATTATTTTATGGGACTCATCTGCCTCTTTTAAACTTAGGTAGAAGATTGCAATCACCAGGTTTTCTGTCCCCTTGAGGGAGAGCAAACATCTCCTAACTGCAGAAGGACAGGAAAGGACAGACAACATCTTTTGGGGCTATGGCACCAGGTTAATATGATTGGGGCTTATAGAAAGTAGCAGATGTATCAGGGGTAATGATATGAGTGATTCTAACTTTCCCTTTCAATCAAAGCTTCAAACTAACTCAGAGGGAAAATTTCATTCCTATGGAATGTTAATTCAGCAGATACTAACTCAATTATGAAAATAATGCAGCATAATATCAGTTACGTTGCATACAGTAGAGACAAGTAGTGATAATAATTTTTCTCTTTTCGTATTATAAAGAAATGTAAACTGATTAGACTTATTGTGTCCCTTATGTTTTCTTTGTCATATTTACTTTTGTTTGTTTGTTTGTTTCTTGAGTATTGTATTTGAAAGTAAAATGTTCTCTTCAATTTTGGTCATTTCTTCAGGAATGCATGAAAGTACTCTATTTCATTAAATATCCATTTTCATTTGAACATTTATAATCAAGTTTGCTGGGAAGGTTATTCTTACACCTAATTCCAGGTTTGTGTTTGTTGTTGTTGTTATTGTATGTTTGTTTGTTTGTTTCCATCAGGAGTATCATATTGCAAGTTGTCTGCTTCTATAATGTAGTAGCTGCTAAATCTTGTATGATCCTGACTGTGGGCCAATGGTATTTTAATGTTTTCTTTCTGGCTGTTTTACATATTTTTCTCTTTGGCCTAGGAGCTCTGGAATTTGGCTGTGATATCCCTGAGAGGTTTACTTCTGGGATATCTTTTAGTTGGAGATCGCTAGTCTTCCAGTTTCTAGTTTATCTTCTAGGACATCAAGGCAGTTTTCCTTGATCATTTCTTGAAATATGATGTCTAGTCTCTTTCTTTGATTATGGCTTTTGGGTAGTCCAATAATTCTTAAAATATTTCTCCTTGATTATTGTCCAGGCCAGTCTCTACATCAATGTCACCAGTCTTTCCTTCCAACCTCCTAAAGCTGTTTTGGGCTAGATGAATATCTCTTTAGGTGAATGACTTTTTGCTAGGTCTGACAATTAATATTTTCATTATAGTCATTATTTTAAAGTCATTTGGTCTGGAAAGTTTGGAGAGGTGAGATGATCCTTCTTAATGTGACATTTTGTTAATTACCATATTGAGAATTAGGTTTGATATACTTTTTAGAGTGGATTAGAGATATGGGTTGGAAAAACTTAGAAAAAAAATTGCTTACCACACTCCACCATCTTGGATCCACCCTCTAATTTACTACATCTATGTGATAGGAAATGATAAAATGTTCCCAATTTTCTAAGGAATATTCATTTTGCTTTCTTTTTCTTTCTCTTTGGTATTCCTTACTGGCCAGTTGCAATGTCTATACAAATATATGATATCATGAAGCTTCAGATGGGTAGGGGGGTTAGATATAATGACATATCAACAAGCCAATATGTCCAGATCTATGATTTCTTCTGGGTGGTTCCACTATAGATTACATTCCATTTACATTGAAAACAAGAAGCCGAGGACTCTTTTCTAAGGCCTAGAAAAGTTTTATATGTCCATAGACACATAACTAGTCATTATCAAAAGAAGGACTTGAATTTCTAACTAAAAGTTTAACATTCTATTCCTCTTTGTCATATTGCCTGTGGTCATAACCAACCAAAAAAGGAACTTTATTTAGGCCTGAATCTAGAACATCATTTGTTAATTTTGCCATGGAGAGTTATCATGACATTTTAAAAAAGTTTAATTTTGAACAATGGATGAACGTTTTCACTTCCTGAATAGTTCTTTCTACCTGATGTGCGGATGTAAAGCTATTGAGAGAAGCTGTTTTCCTGTTCTCTTCTTGAGCCCCCCCTAAAACTTAATCTTCATCTTTAACCCAGGTCGGGAATTATCCACTTTGTAGTTGTATTTTTTAATTTTTGTTATTTTCATCGGTATTTCTCGAGTTTTTGTTCAAAATGTTTCTTACTGTATCCTTCTTCCTTCTGTTCCATGAAACAAGCGGGAAATTTGGTTTTTAAAATAAGGTTTGCAGTCTCATATAATAATCTCAAAAACCCAGTCTATGTCTACAGAAATGAAAGAGTTTCCCTGGAATGACACTAAATCTGTAACAGAATCTAATTCTTGTAAAACCATGGTTGCCAGATATGGCCAATGCCTGAAAAAAAAATCACCTTCTCTTTTATTTTATTTTTACCAGGTTAACCTTTTCCTCTGAGATCCTGGATCCCAAAATTTTTGTGATAATCTCATATCACTCAATTCAATTTTTTTCTAAACTTTTGTTTATTTTTAGTTAACATCATTCATTTCCATGAGATTTTGAGTTACAAATTTTCTCCGTCTTTCCCCTACCCACCACCCCAAAACAATGACCCCATTGTATACCCCCTCCCCCAGTCCTCTCTCTCCTATGTCCTCCCCCATCACCCCTCTGACTTTCTGGTAGGGCAAGATGGATCCCCCAACCACAGTACCTACATGTTTCCCCCCTTCTTATTCCACCCCCCAACTTGTTCTATTCTATATTTTGTCCTTGTCCCTTTACAAAAGTGTGTGCTTCTAACAACTATTCCCCCCCACCTGCCCTCCTCTTCCCCATCTTCCCCCCTCTCAATACCTTCCCTCCTACTTTCCTGTAGGCCAAGATACACAATTTAGAGTATATGTCATTTCTTCCCTAAGCCATTCCCTTTTGCCTTCCTGTTCTTCCCCTCCATTGTAACAATTATCCCTTGTCTCTTCTATATGAGAGAATTAACCCCATTCTGTTTCTCCCTGTTTCCTCTCATACTATTCCTCTCCCACCTCTCAATTTCACCTTTTAAAATATTATCCCATCCTATTCAGTTCATCATGTGCCCTCTCTCTATGTACACATATATACATACACTCACATATGTTTTCATATACATATATACCCTCCTATATAGACATATGTGTATGCATATATATATGTGTGTATATATATATACATAAAGTTTCATAAGTTATATGATGGCATGTAAATAGTTCTACTTTGATAAGTTCCTTATGATTTCTTTTCCATGTTTACCTTCTCATGCTTCTTGTATTTGAATTTCAAATTTTCTATTCAGTTCTGGTTTTTTCAGCAAGAATGCTTGGAAGTCCACCACCTCATTGAATAACCATATTTTCCCCTGCAACATTACACTCAATTTTGCTGGGTAGGTGATTCCTGGTTTTAATCCTAGCTCCCTTAATCTGTGGAATATCATATTCCAGGCCCTTTGATCATTTAATGTAGAAGCTGCTAGATCCTGGCTTATCCTGATTGTGTTTCCACAGTATTCAAATTGTTTCTTCTTGACAGCTTGTAATATTTTCTCCTTGATCTGGGAACTCTGACACCTGGCTATAACATTCCTAAGAGTTTTCTTTTTTGGATCTATTTCAAGAGGTCGTTGGTGAATTCTTTCAAGTTCTATTTTGCCCTCTGATTCTAAAATACCAGGGCAATTTTCCTTGAGAATTTCTTGAATGATGATTTCTACCTTTTTTTTGTTTTTGTTTTTGTTTTGTTTTGTTTTTTGTCATGGCTTTCAGATAGTCCAATAATTTTTAAATTGTATCTCCTGGATCTATTTTCCAGGTCAGTGTTTTTTTTCAAGGAGATATTTTACATTGCCTTCTATTTTTTAAAAAATTGTTTGGATCTACTTAAAAGTATCTTGATTTCTCATGAAGTCATTTGCTTCCATTTGTTCCACTCTGATTCTGGAGTAATTATTCCCTTCAGAAAGCTTTTGAGATTTTTTTCCATCTGACAAATTTGACTTTTTAAGGCATTCTTTTCCTCATTAGTTTTTTGGGCCTCTTTTGCCAGTTGAGTTAATCTATTTTTTAAGGTGTTATTTTATTCAGTCAATTTGTTGACTCCCTTTTCATGATTTTCTTGCACCATTCTCATTTCTCTTCCCAATTTTTCCTCCACTTCTCTTATTTGGTTTTCAAAACCCTTCTTAAGCTGCTATACAGCTTGTAACCAGTCTACATTTTTCTTGGAAGCTATTTGTGTGGGAGTTCTGACTGTATTGTCTTCCTCCCATTTCATGCTTTTATCCTTTTTGTCCCCAAAAAAGGAATCTAAAGTTGGATTTCTCTTCTTACTTTGCTTCCTTTGCCTGCTCAAGTTTCCAGTCAATTACTTGACTTTTAGGTTCAGTAGAAATCTGCTTTCAGAGGGGAGATCTCTGTTCCAAATTTCTGGGGTTTTTGCAGCTGCTGTAGGTATTAGGAGACCACCATTTCTGCAGTCTCCACCAGCTTTGCCTCACTGAAAACACACTTCAGGACCACCACCCAAGATCATGATCCCAAACCAGGCAGCTCAAGGCATGAGCACTCAGCCTCTGAATGATCACTTGACCCCCCTGTAATCTGCAGGCCAAAAGCTTCTGAAGCAGACATGTGGAGGTGGCAGCAGTGCAGCCACTTCAGCCACTTCTGGCCCTGGGACAGTTGGCGGGACCTTCTCCCCCGAATTTATATGACTTCCACTGACTTTTCACTTAGTCCTTGTATTTTATGTGTTAGTAATTCTGGAAAATGCCACAGCTGCCAGTGATTCACGCTCCAGCCATGGCTTATTCTGGTGACCCCTAGGGCTCCAGCCACGGGTTCATGCGGTGCTGGTCTGGGCTCTCAGTGTGCTGTGATGAACCCCTTTCTGTCTGCCTGTCAGGCTGCCTGCAGTGGGAGCTTTATTACTCTGCCATTTTGTGAGTTCTGAGAAAATTTGTTTAAAGTCATATTTTATGGGCATTTGAGGTGGTTATGGGGAGAGCTCAATTCAATTTTTAAACTGAACTTCTTCCACATTCCCCCCTATCTCAGTGTCATATCCAATTTACTGGTCCACCTCCTATCATTGGGGTGACAGAATATCTTACTGGAAGATAATACAGTCACAAATTTTCACAAGCCAATGTCTTTGTACTATGTATCACTGAAATGGATGAAGGTTCTATGTGCTTAGATCTAAGAACATTCTCCATTTAGGGAGAATTGCTTATACTCAAAGTTTTCCATAGTTCTCTCTAACTTTATATTACAGGATTGTAATCCAATTTAATGTTTATCATGTGCTTTCTGACTTCAGATGGCTGGGCTAATTGAGATAATGCAGGGTTTAGATAAGGCATGGTCTATTTGTGTATCAGCCAACATTTCCTTAATTCCCAGGTCATAGATGAATTGAAATTAAAAAAAAAAGATGAAAATAATAGCACCTACTTTTTATAGTGCCTTGACAAAATTTTTTTTCATTAACATAAATTGTTTTTATTGTCTATGTCTATCGTGATTAGGTGTCATATACTTTCATGATGAGGCCTGACAGTTTCTCTAAGGCTGTTGCAATTTCCAAATATTCCCTAATGATTGCTTCATAACTCTTTTCTGCCAGTATTAATTGGCATAAATATTAACCATGGGCAATCAAACAGCTCTGTATGTGATGTATTTTATTACCATTGATGCATCAGTTTCTACAAAAATATGAGCATCTGGGGTATTGTAACAACAGAGTTTTCATAGTTGTCTTCTTCAAGATCCTGGATGACCTGTTAGCACAAGCACATAGCCAAAGCAGTCGAGTAGTGGGAACAGGAAGACAGGAGCTGCAGCCAATAGCCATAATGAGGGCACGAGACTCTCTACATCTCTGAGGCTGCCTGAAGGCAAGAGATAAAAGTAGACACAGGTAGAACCTATGAGCTGCTGTAGTTAAAGACTTTTGTCATTGAACAGCAGTTGTAGAGCTGTTTGTCTTAGATGGGGAATAAAAGATACATTGCTATAACAATTACAGAGGCAAGCCAATTGATCTTTTTGGAGAAGAAGACAACAGCTTTGGCCAGAAGAGTTGATACTGTCTTCACTGACCCTCTGAAACTTCCTGTAAATAGGAGATAAAAACAGAAGGAGCCAAATCTTCTGCCCTGATGTTTGCTGTATGTTGCCATCTTATACTATGGTCACAGAATTAGGTATCTGCGTAGAAATACAGGTAACACCTTTTATATGGCAGAGAAATGATGGCTTTCAAGACCAGTTTTTCCTTTGGTGGTTTCTTTTTTGCATATTATTCCTTCCCCTCTTTAGTATGTAACACCAGAGTCGATTGTATGTGAGCTCTGCTGAGAGCTCTCCCATGTCTTAGACAAACAAAACACTAAATCAGGATTTGGGAAATGGTGTCTCTATCATAAGGTCATCAAAACTTCTTTATCCCTTCTCTGCTTTTTTAGGTGTGTTAGTATCATATGTTGAAGGAATCTAAACCTCCTGTTTATTAACCAAATTGAACCAAATCCTCTTCTTTTTAAGTCGGATAGGAAGCTCCATAGCCTGTAAGTAACTTAGATTAATTTGACTCTAGAATTTTACATACCCAGAAAATACTAGAAGGTTTTGATTAGGCCTGCATAGTTTTTAGCCTATCTGACTATAGGATGTACACTAAAAGTGTCACTTGAGTTTAATAAGTCATATTTTGTTTTCCATCTTGCAATACAAACTTGTAATAGAATAATGACATTCACATTTATCACACTTGAGAGATATATTCTTATTCATGGCAAGAAATAATAAGGTTATCACCCAAGTATTTAATAGCACATTAGTCCACAAGACCTTCAAAAAACAAATACTAGGGCATTAAGTAGGCTGAATGGTATGATCTGTTATGTAAACATTGACATTTTGGACAATAAGCCATTTATTCCCCCCAACCTGAATTTTAATATAATTGTAGTATCCCCATTTTACTAAGTTGATGTGAATCAAAGATCCCTGCATCATATTGAGGATGCTTGAAATCAAGGACTGCAGATAACTTTTGGTTACCATTATAGGTGTGTGTTGTCCATGCAAGTTATGTATATGAACATATAGGTTTGTCTAAACTTGGTTCATGGAAAGTCTTTGAATAGCTATTTCTGGAATCTCTCCAGGAGTGACTTTGATTTCTGCTTAAAGGACTTCAAGAGAAGGATCTATGAACATTGCTGCTTAGTTCTCGGAGAAGAGATATTAGACTACAATTTAATCTCTCTTGCCATTCTTCCTAAATATTGCTAAACTGTGGAAAAATATTTTTTCTTAGGTTTAGACTGCTTTCTTGGTCACTCTCTCTTAAAGAAAAAGGAGCATCCCAAATTTATACCCACAGGATTAGTCCCTTCCCACCAAATTCTAATTACATAAAACACTATCACAATTAGTGAATGGGACATAAACTCAATTATACAAGCAGACAGAAATCAAAGAAGTTATACAAGGAAGTGATACAGAATATGTCAGAAAAAGTTTTTTTTAATAATATATCAGACAGAATAAAATACATAGAGTGAATGAGTGGTCCCATGGTGTGCGATATTTCAGTCAATTGAATATATTATATCAACCAAGGAGAATTTCTCCAAATTCTTCAAGGAAGCAATTTGGAAATTGGAGACACCTTGATGCAAAGGATGTTTTACATGGCTACCTTTTACAGAATCTATTTTATAGAATCTGGATTTCTCCTTGAAAAGTGTCTGGTACTACATGTTTCTTTTATACCCTCTTTCAGGGCTTCCAGTAATGTCCCAGGGCTTCTGTACAAAGTATCATAAGCAAAAATCAACACAGACAGAACAGACAAACAAAGAGAGCTGGGATACCACAAGTTTTCTCCTTCTCAACTCTGCCACTACAAGAGTTCTCATCTCAGTTCTTCTCAGTTCTGTCACCACAAGTTTTGATCTCAGTTCTGCTCTCTCCAAGTTTGGGCTTCTCGTTACATATGGTCATTAGCTCCTCCCCTTCCTGTTGAAGCAGCAACAGGAGTTCATAAGTTCTAAGGTTCACAAGTTGTGAGGTTCACAAGTTCTGTTTCTCAACAAATATGATATAATCATGGGCAAGGCTCAAAAGAAACTTGAACTGAAACAAGGTGCCTAATAATTGAATAGCTGAAACAAGGTGTCAACTACTTTTTTGCTTGCTCTTACATTAAGAAATATTTATATATAATTATTTTACTATATAAAGTATCAACCATTTCTATTATTCTCCCTAAACCCTCATTAGAAATTCTTTGGTCAATCCATTCTAATTTGCTTTTATTCTTTCGCATGTGGTCAGAGTATGTATCCCGTTGTTCTGATTCTACTTTTCTTAAATAAAAAACAGGAGGGCAGCTAAGGTGGTGCAGTGAATAGAACACTGGCTCTAGAGTCAGGAGGACCTGAGTTCAAATCCAGTCTCAGACACTTAACACTTACTGTGTAACCTAAGGCAAGTTAGTTAACCCCAGTTGCCTTACCCCAGCTATTCAAGTGCTTTGAGCCTTGCCTTTGAATGTATCAAGTCTTTGTTGGAAACAGTATACATTGTGTTGCTCTTAATAGGCCTGAGGGAGGTTGGAGACCTTTTCTACCCTTAATAGGCCTAATGTCATCACTTCCAGCACAGAGTGGGAGGAGTTTGCCAAAAGAGTGGAACGGGAAGGGTGGAACAGAATGTGTGGAACGGTAGCAGAGTAAAGCTCAAGCAGAACTGGTTCAAAGCAGAACTCAGAGGGAGAATTCTTGTGATCTCAGCACTCTGTAGCTCTTGTCTGTCAGTCTGTCAGACAAAAACATCCTGTCTGTTTTAGGCAGAAGTTCTGAAAGAGGACTTTACTGCTGTAACAGAAGTCTTGGGACTTTACTGTTGATTTGTGTTTAATTTTTCAGACCAAAGTCTTATCTGTTGATTTGTGTTACTTTGTCAGACAGAAAGTGAATTGAAATGATAGTGCCAGCAATGTGTGTAAATATTGTTGTAGCTCTGTTAAACTTAATTTGTGTAAATATTGTAGCTCTGTTAAGCTCTGTCTTCCTAGAAACAGAAACTATGAAGGACTTTGAGTGAAATAGTAAACTGAGATATGAAACAGGATTGGAGAGCTGTCTACCTGTGAATCCAGACAAGGATCCGGTGAATCTGGAGCAGCCAGCCCATGGAAAAGGAACCCTGGGGTTTGGAAGTTAGCCTAGAATTAAGAAGACAGAAGGATTTACTTGGATATTCTGTATTGACTGATGAAATTGTGACTTACTGTGACCTAGGAATGGGTGGTGTTTGATCTTTCTGCTACCCCTTAAAGGTGATTGGCTTAAGGATTGGAAGCTAGCTTCAAGTCCAGATAAAAGAGGACTTTACTTGGATACTCTGCATTGATTGAGGAGATTGTGACTTACTGAATGATAGGTTTTGTTTAAGACTATGTGATCACTTTAGCAATAAGTTGTTATGTTATATTGTTATGAATGCTGTGCTTTACTTTCTTGAATGTTTTGCTTTAGTTTATTGCTGAATAAATAGAGATTTCACTATATTACTCAATTAGATCCTTAAAGTTATTCACAGCAACATTCCTCAGGAGAGCTGCATGTGATTGGCTTTGCAACCTCCCCCTCCAAAAAAACCCCCCACAAAAAAAAAACATTGTTTATAAAAGTCTTTCCATATATTTTGTATCCATTTTATATTTGCTTGTATATACAGCCAATCTTCAACTTTTGTGGGGGTAGTATTGCTAGAAAATGGCATGTCAAAAACATAAATGGTGATACATTGAACCTATGAGGAATAAGGGATTAGTTTCCCACAACCACCTAAAATTGTAATCTCTTGCTGGAGATTGCTGAACATACACTTCTCTGCATACAATTCTTTGTAACAAAAATATTAATTCTGATAATTTACACTTTTCCTAACACGTCAGCCATGAAATAACCCATCAAATATAGTAAACAAAATAAAATTCTTAATATGCAAAATATTTTTCTCGCTAATAATTTCATAGAGTTCCAAGAACTTTTGTCCTAACATCTCAATAAAAAAACCCTCATTTTAGACAATATTCACTTTTCATAATATATGAAATCTTTTGTACCATGAATATCACACAGCAAATAAAATTATTAAAACTGAAAACATTTTAAACTTGAATTTTGTCTTCTACTCCATCATATTTCAGTATAACAGAGTTGTACTGTATAGTATAATGCTATAAGCCTCTCTCCTTTGGTCACCCTCAGAAAACCAAGAAAGAGATTTCTGGGACTTGGTCGCTGATGTAGAAGATATATCTCCTCCAATATACTGTCACTCAGGGACAAGGGACTTGCATGGCTTCTGAGGGACATTTGCAAACCTTCAGTTTTAAAAGGAAATGATGAAATCGTGCAAAAAATAAGTGAGTTGTTTTATCCAACAGCAGTGTGAACAAGCCCAGTGAAGCCCCTGATACCAACCTCTCTACAGTCTCATTCACATTGCACCTCTCTTTTTTTTTTCCTCTGCTACACATATCCAGGACTGTGCCTGCTTGCCAATAGAAAAGCAAAAATGCAGTTATTAATAAAATCACATGAATGTTTGAAGTCACACAAAATTTGACCGTGTTTGGTTGGCTAGATTCCACAGTAAATAGAGCACTGGTCCTGGAGTCAGGGGAACCTGAGTTTTAATCTGGCTTCAAACACTTAAAATTTACTAGCCATGTGACCTTGGGCAAGTCACTTAATCCCAATTGCCTTGCCTCTTCTCCTCCAAAAACAAACAAAAGTTAACCCTGTAAATGTTGAGGATTGACAATAATTGTAATATAGTATTACATTACATGAATGTTCCTCAAATTATTTAACCAATCTCTTATGGTTAGACAGTTAGGTCATTTTCATATTTTAGAATTATTGTTCTTATAGTATTTATTTTTCTAATTACAAAAAAGGCTAGTATCAAAATCTTTGAACAGATAGGTGTTTATTGTTTTGATAATTTTAGGGTATTTGAACAATATAATTATTCAGCCAATGAATATGTTCTATTTGAAACTTTTTCTGAATACTGTCGGACTGTTCCCCTAAATATGATTAAACATTTTAAATTCTACTCTGGCTGAGTTAATACACTTATTTTTCTGTTGTCCTACTAGGATTGAATTAAGTTACTTTTATTTATTTTTGTCAATATGACAGGAGTGAGATGAAACCTCAAAGTTATTTTAATTCATATGTCTCATTACTAAAGAGCTTGAAGATTTTTTCAAATGATAATTAACAATTTGTTTTTCCTCTTGGAAATTGTCCGTTTGTATCCTTGTCCATTAATTCATTATGGACTGAGAGCTGCCACTGTGACTGTTTAACTCTTTCTCCTTTTTTGGATGTAAAGTATTTTCTGTCACATTTACCAAAAATGTTTTTCCCCTCAATCTGTTGTTATTTTTTTCCATTTTTAGTATTGCATAGATTTTTCTTTTCTTTACCTTTTTTGTACAGCCCAGTAGACTTCATTTCTATGTCCCTTGCAGGGAGGGGATGCCTAACTACATACCTCCTCATCTGTATTGATAATCTATATCATGTTACACGCAAAGGAGAAACTCCAATTATCTCCACAACCTAGACACTAGAGTGTCCTATTGGTTTCCAAATCTGTAGGCTGTGGGTTACTCAACCTGTCTCCCACATGCTTTCTGGGCTCTCAGTTATGATTTAGACCCCTCATCTCATCCAGATGGCTGCTAATCTAAACTATCAGGTCTATTAACCCTGCTAAGTTGTAGGGAAAACAAAATCCTGTGAAATCAATCTTGAAATTCTTCACTTAATCTTCACTCAGAATATCTCAACCAATAACACCTCTTTCCTATCCAGAACAGCACTAAACTTTTAAAAATCTATTGATACATATAACAGTAATAACATTAATTTAAAACTTCCCATCTGATGTATTTCTAATGTGGAGACTGGAAAAATCCACTTCCTATAAAGATTACCAAAAATGAGCAGAAACGGCCTTAAAACAGTTGTTTCTAAATAGTGGCTTATCTCATTCACCCTACCTCTCAATCAAGTGTGGCTACTTTTGATTTATTGTTGATGTCCACCATATTTGCTTGATCTATCACCAAAGGGAGGCTAAAATCACTTCTCTTGGTCCCTAGAATGGAATAGCATAAAGTTATCATGTCAAACATAGAGGTCAAGAGAGCTGTCAGGACATGACCAGGTAATGTTTGCTCATCTCTCTTGTGGTCAGTCAATCAACAAGCATTTATTAAGCACTTACTTTGTGTAAGACAGGCACTTAGGTGGCACAGTGGATAGAAAGCTGGGCCTGGAGTCAGGAAGACTCATCTTCCTGAGTTCAAATCTGGCCTAAGATACTTCCTAGCTGTGTGGCTCTGGGTAAGTCAGTTAACCCTATTTGTCTCAGTTCATCACCTCTAAAATGAGCTGGAGAGGAAATGGCAAGGCACTCCAGTATCTTCACCATGACAATCCCAAATGGGATCATGAGGAACTAGAAATGACTGAAATGACTGAACAACAATGCTTTGATGGGAAAGCATTAACAGTTAAACCCTATATTCCTTGGAATTGCTCCCTTGGCCTTTGTATGAAATGTAATAATAATGCTGATAGCTTACGGTCATGCCAATACAATAATTGTGAGGCTATAAATTGATCCAAAAATTCTCAAAAGCAAGCTGGAATTGCTTTGAAAGTAATTAAAACCATCTCACTTGGTCCTGCCAACGTGGTATTCAAGTGGTTTGTGGAAACTGTCTGGGTGGCCTACATTGCCTTTGGTTCACATGATGGCAAGCTGGTAGCTTTTGTGGATGGTATTGATCAGAACAGGGTTTTGGTTGGTGGCCCACACAGTGGTGTGAGGAGGCAGACCATGCCATTTAAATGTAAGCAACTAATTCCTCGCTAGATACTCTGAAAAGATGATTTGGGGGGCTTTAAGGGCAGGAAGAGACAGTTTAGTCCAAGTTTCCAGTGTGGTGGAGATGGTAAGATAATAAGGCCATGCAGGGGAGATTTAAATCCTCATGTTGCTAAGCCTAGCAGAGTGCCTGACACATAGTAAGCTTATAAGAAATGCTTATTAATTGATTATCATACTATCATGAGACCAACTTGGCTCCTAAGTTTTACTCAACTCTTACAAGTTTCTTTGCAGTAGCAACTGAATGTTGATCAAGTTTAGCAGTGTATTTTCTGCTTAAATAGTACTTGACATACCTTTCTAGGAGTATAGGTGAAAATATCTGGGACAGGTGAAAGTTCAAAGTCCAAAGGAAGGTTCTTGTCAAAAGGGATAGTTTCATTCCTTCCGCTTGTACTTTGGGACCTAGCAAAGAAACTGGTTAAAGAAAACAAAACAAACAAAAAAGAGTAGATGGTTAACAACTTTTGGTTGATTCCTCCTGCCAGTACATACCAGTGCTTTTCTTCTGTTCTGTGACCATAGGATATGAATATATTTCCTCTCCTTCTTACTGACTTATCCATTAATTTCTTCTGTTAGACTAGCCAGAATGTTGAGAATGGTATGCTCAGAACAGGAAGAAGAAGGCTTCACTAATAAAGGGAGGAGTTGATAGATCTAGGGAAGGAACAGAAATTTAAAAAGGAATAGACCCCAGAAGTTGGATAGTGCAGAGATAAGGAAAAGATAAGAAGAAAATAACAGAAATAGAAAAATCGCAGAGAGAAGATCTCATCAGTCAATAGGCATTTTAAAAGAATCTGTGTGCCAGGTACTGTGCTAGCATAGGGAATACTAGGACAAAAATAAATCCAAAGAGTTCTACTCAGGAAAACTTTAAGGGTTACATTGATGATATAGACAAAAGGTCCTCCAATCGCTTATCTGCTAAATCCAGCAGCCTAGTATTTATGTATATATCTATCTAGAAAGAAGTACCAGACAAGACAAATGGAAAGAAAATTGCATCCTGGGTGGTAGAATATGTGTTGGAGAAAGGAACTATAAGTGTATTCATGAGTATTCCTCAATATCAAGATAGATGTAACATTTCTAACCATTTAGAAAAACTGAAAAAGAAAAACTGGTAACGCAGCAGGTTTGTCTGTTTGTTTCCTTCCATCATATGCAATTTGTATCTGTGGCTATGTATTGGTTACCTAGGAAACTGCTGCAGACTGAAAGTGGATTGGCTACATGTGGGGCTTGATTGGCAGCCTCTTTAGTGGTATGGGTTCATGGGTGAATGTGACTGTAAACAAGTAAATACTGGACAACCAAACTGATTCAGTTTTGTAATGTAAGAGAGGACCTAAATTGATATTAAGATGGCCAATACAAAGTTTTCAATAGAAAGCAAAGTATGCATTATAACTAGCTAGAAAATAACCAGAAAAAAGATTTTATTACTGCAAGGAGAGAGTCCAAAAATGCACTTAAAATTGCCTGTCTGTTCTAAATCAGATATATTTGGCACCATTATCAGTCTTTTATACACAGCTTTCAGAAACCATGGGTATACCTCATTTTCCCACAAGTAGTCATAATGATGAACACAAAACCATAACATTTTAGAACTGGAATAAACCCACATATCATCAATTTGTGTCCATCAAATTGCTTCATAGACAAATCCAATAGGTCAATGAATTTAGACTAACCTGCCAATTGATTAATGTTGATTGTGGAGAAATTATTTCACCTTTATATCCCAAGCAACTGTACTAGTTACATACTTGATGCTCAATTAATGATTAATTATTGACTGATTTGAAGTGGGGTCAAATAACCTCTCAGAGACTTCACTTATAAGGCATTGGTTGGATCAAACAAGACAGTCCCTGCCCTCAAGGAAGTTACCTTCTTATGCTGGAAGAGAACACATAAAGAGATAAAGATGGAGCCCTAAAGTTACTTAGGCAGCAGGAAAGTTAGACTCAATGGTCCATAACACTTCTCAGACACTTGGTGAATAAGACACTATTCTTCAGTGAGGTCAGACCCAGAGAAATTCTGAGGGATGGGACAATTCTAAAAGAAATTCACATTCTGAAGAACTCAGATGGATTTTTATAGAAGAGATAGTGAGCAAGATCATGGAGAAACAGTTCAGGTATCACAGGAAGTTAGGTAACGCCATCATTCTTTCCATCCCCATTCCCTACTCACTCATCCATCAGCATGTGGTTGTTTATGTGACCACCATGTGCTTCATACAACTCCCAAAGCCTTATCTGTTAAGTTCTATTTGAGAGAAAGAAATTTCCTTCCTAAGTATTTTTATTTCAGAAATTACTAACTTCTTAGAATAGCCAGATATTTTATGTATGTCTCTCTTGCCAGGGTAGTCCCTCGATTCCAGTTTCAGAAGAGGTATTCATTGAGTTTGTTCTAAATTTAACTTCATTTAATTAAATCATGTTGCCCTTTGTTTCTGTGTTATGGAGCAGGAAAGAATTAATTTACATTCTACCACCTTTTTCTGATTGATAAATAGAAGATCAAGTCCTCTTTGATTTTCAATTTTCTTAGCTGACAATGCTACAAATGTATACATAGATAAGTATTACTTAGGGTTATGGCAAAATGGTACTGTATTGTTCATTACTCTT
>CM053581.1:450916304-450933636 GCA_028627135.1 Pseudochirops cupreus
TCAAGGAGATATTTTACATTGACTTCTATTTTTTTGATCTGTTTAATAGTATCTTGATTTCTCATACAGTCATTTGCTTCCATTTATTCCACTATAATTCTGAAGGAATTATTCTCTTCAGAAAGCTTTTGAGATTCTTTTTCCATCTGGCAAATTTGACTTTTTAAGGCATTCTTCTCCTCATTGGCTTTTTGGCCCTCTTTTACCATTTGAGTTAGTCTATTTTTAAGGTGTATTTTCTTCAGTCAGGTTGTTGACTCTCTTTTCATGATTTTCTTGCATCATTCTCATTTCTTTTCCCAATTTTTCCTCCCCTTCCTTTATTTGGTTTTCAAAATCCTTCTTAACCTGCTCTACAGCTTGTAACCAGTCTATATTTTTCTTCAAAGCTTTTGGTGTCAGAGTTCTGACTGTGTTGTCTTCTTCCTCTTCCACACTTTTGTTCCTTTTTTTCCCCCAAAAAGGAATCTAAAATTGCAGTGCTGGGCTTGCTTTGCTTCCTTTGCCTGCTCATGTTTCCAGTCAATTATTTGACTTTTAGGTTTAGTAGAACTCTGCCTTCAGAGGGAGAGCTCTGTACCAAACTGCTGGGGTTTTTGTAGCTGCTGGAGCTTTTAGGAGGTCACCATTTCTACAGCCCCCACCAGGTTTGGCTCACAGAAAATGCACCTCAGGATCATGACCCAAGACTGTGCTTCCTATCCAGGCAGCTCAGAGCAAGAGCATGTAGCCTCTGAATGACCACTTGGCCCCCCTGCAATCTGCAGGCTGGGAGCTTCTGAAGCAGCCACATATAGATGGCTGCAGGGCCACTGCTTCACTCGATTCTAGGCCTGGGGCAGTTGGCCAGAAGCTCTCACCCGAATTTATCCAAGTTCCACTGACCTTTCACTTAGTCCTAGTTTCTTATGAGTTGGTAAATCTGGAAAATGACACAGCTGCTGGTGATTTGGGATCCAGCTGCCACTTTTTCTGGTGACCCCAGGGCTCCAGCCACAGGTTCATGTGGTGCTGGTCTGGGCTTCTAGTGTGCTGTGATGAACCCCTTTGCATGTGCCTGCCAGGCTGCTTTCAGGGGAGATGTGTTTTTCTGCAATTTTTTTGGGTTCTCTTTTGCTCATTATTAATTTGAGGTCAACTCCTGGTTGCACTCTGCAAGCATTCTTGTGACTGGGGCCAGGGACCGGCTCACTGTCTTTATAAACTGGTGCCTTTGGGGCTGGTGGCTTATCCACTGAATTTGGGTGACCTGACTCAGTTGTGTTTATTGTGTCCTGGGTTTCAGGGATGGCAGCTTTTCTGTTATCCTCTGGCTACAAGATTTTTAATGGGCTTTCTCTGCCATTGGCCTGCTAAGTCAAAACTATAGACCCTCTTTTTTGTTGCTGTGGCTAAGAGCCTCCCATAAGTTTGCCCAGACTTTACCATCACTGGGCTACACTTCCCTTTTACACTAGTGAGACAGACTTCCTGAAGTATTTCTAAGTTATCTTGGGCTGCAAAATTGTTTCATTCCATCTTTTTTTTTTTATGGATTCTTTCGTTTCAGAACTCTTTTAGAGACTTAATTTAATGTTTCCAAGGGGAATTTGGGAGAGCACAGGCAACCTCCTGTCTTCTCTCTGCCATTTTTGACTCTGTCCCAGCCCCCCATCAACAAATATTTATGAAACTCCTCCTTTGTGACAAATATTGCTTGAGGGTATGAAGACAAAAGCTTATCAGTCCTTGGCCTGAAGAAGCATACTTTCTAACAGAGTGAAACAAAATAACGCGCTGTATGTACATAAAAAAATTTGTACAATAGAGATAAAAGTTGATTTGGATCACATCTATAGTAATATATAATATTAATATTAATTACTAATTAATATTAATATTAATAATATAGTAACAATGGAATTCAAACTCATTTCTGCTGATTTCAAATGAGATATTCCTTGAATGAGAAAAACAAGTGAATTAAAAATGCACTGATTGGTAGCACAGAGACACAGAGGTGGAAACTTGAAGGAGCCAGACCATCCCTCCCCCACAGGTTACTCTGTAAGCCTCAGGGTAACTCAGGGGAAACACTGAGAGTCCTGGCCTTGGCCTCAGGCTACACACTCAGTCACTACAGCTCACAAAGTGAAAAAACAAACCCCTACCTCCCAGGCTGAGAAGCCCAATACCTCTGCACCTCAGAAGCAGACAGGCATTTTAAAAATCCAGCACACAGGCAACCACAAAAAAAGAAACTATGAAGGCTAGGACCATCAAATCATTTTATGCTGAGAAAGAACAACCAAATTCAGAAGGCAACAGAGATTCTATACTCACACTGGAGACCACAGAAGGAAATGTGAATTGGTCTCAAGCCCAAAAAGCATTCTTAGAGGATCTCAAGAGGGATTTCAAAAACAAAATTAGAGAAGTGGGAGATAAATTTAAATCTACAGTGACCAAATTGGAAAAAAAAATCTCACTGAAGAAAATCAATCTTTAAAAAGTAAAATTGGATAACTAGGACAGGAGGTCCAAATTCTAATGAGAGAAAATACCTCCCTAAAAATGAAAACTAAACATATAGAAAAGGAGCTTCAAAAACTAATTCAGGAAAACAATTCACTAAAAATTAGAATCAATCAAATTGAAGCTAAGGACTGTATTACGCAATGAGAGTCAGTCAAACAAAACATAAAGATTAAAAAATTAGAAGAAAGTGCAAAATATCTCACTGGAAAAACAACTGACCTGGAAAACAGATCCAGGAGAGATAACTTAAGAATTATCACCCTACCAGAAAGCCATGATGAACAAAGCAGCCTGGACAGAATCCTCCAAGAGATTGTCAAAGAAAACTGTCCTGAAGTCCTAGAATCAGAAGAGGAAATAGTTATTGAAAGAATTCACCAATCTCCTCCTGAAAGAGATCCCAAATTGAAAACTCCAAGAGATATAGTAGCCAAACTCCAGAGCTACAAGGTCAAGGAGAAAATACTGTATGCAGCCAAAAAGAAACAATTCAAATATTGTGGAACTACAGTCAGGATCACATAGGACTTAGCCGCTGCTACATTAAAAGATTGGAGTGATTGGAATGTGATATTTCGTAAAGCAAAGGAGCTAGGACTGCAACCAAGGATCAACTACCCAGCGAGACTGAGCCTATTCTTTCAGGCAAGGAGATGGTCATTTAATGAAGTAAAGGACATCCATACTTTCTTTATGAAAAAGCCTGAGCTCAATGGAAAATTCGATCTCCACTTACAAGACCCAAGAAAGACATAAAAAGGTAAACAAGGAAAACATACACTCACACATACACATACACACACAGATGCTCACACGTGCACATAACTTCAGACTCAATAAGAGCAAACTCTTTATACCCCTTTATGAGAAGCAGATACCTGTCAGTGCTGAAATTTGTATAAGTATTGTGACACTTAAAAGGGATGTACATGGAAAGAGAATGTGGGTATAAGTGAACTAATCTGAAGATTTAAAAAAAAAAGCCTATTAAGGGGAAGAAAGAGATTGTAATGTGAGAAAAGGAAAGATAGAGGCAGAAGATGGTAAATTATGCCACAAAAAGAGGAATAAAAACATATTAAAGTGAAGGGGTGGGAAAGAAGGAGATGAGCATCATATGACCATTACTCTCATTGGTTCTGATTTAAGGAGGGATCAATACAAATGGCTAAGTTTAGATTCTAACTTGAAAAGACACAAAAACTCATAACAATAGAGGGAAAACAGGGAGGTAGAGGAGCACAGTATGAAATTTACTAGCATTGGTTTGGATTCAAGGAGGGAATAACATACTCTGTCAAGAATAAAAATCTATTGTGCCCTACCAGCAATAGGAGGGATAAGGGGAGAGGGGTGTAAGAAGGGGTAGGGTGGTCAGTAGGGAGGGAAAGAGTAGCAAGAGGAAAGGGTAGGTAAAGAGGTAGGGACACAGGCAGGTGGTGGTCAAAAGGAAAACTCTTGAGGGGAAAGGAAAAGGAAGACACAAAGATATAAACAGGGGAGGGAATAAGATGGAGGGAAAGTCACAGATAGTAATCATAACTGTGAATGTGAATGGGATGAACTCTCCCATAAAACAGAGGTGGATAGTAGAATGGATTAAAAACCACAATCCTACAATATGCTGTCTACAAGAAACACATTTGAAACAAGGGGATATGCACAGGGTAAAGGTAAAAGGATGGGGTAGAATATATTATGCCTTAGTGAAAGTAACAAAAGTGGAGGTAGCAATTCTTATCTCAGATAAAGCAAAAATTGATATAATCAAGAGAGATAAGGAAGGAAACTCTATCCTGCTAAAAGGATATTTTTCATCAAAGGATATCCGTCAAGAATGAAGCAATATCATTACTTAACATATATGCACCAAGTGGTATATCATTCAAATTCCTGGAAGAAAAGTCAAGGAAATTAGAGGAAGAAATAGATAGCAAAACAATACTAGTGGGGGACCTCAATCTCCCCCTCTCTGAACTTGATAAATCTAACCTCAAAATAAACAAGAAAGAAGTTAAGGAGGCAAATAGAATTTTAGAGAGGCTAGACATGATAGATCTCTGGAGAAAACTGAACGGGGATACAAAGAAATATACCTTCTTCTTAGCAGTACATGGCACATACACAAAAACTGACCATGTGCTAGGGCATAAAAACCTCACAATTCAGTGCAGAAAGACAGAAATATTAAATGTATCATTCTCAGATCCTGGTACAATGAAAATTATAGGCAACAAAGGACCATGGAAAGATAGAAAAAGAAACTAATTGAAAACTAAATAATTTAATCCTAAAGAATGAGTGTGTCAAACAAGAAATTGTAGAAACAATCAGTAACTTCATTAAAGAGAATGACAATAATGAGACATCATACCAAAACTTGTGGGATACAGCAAAGGCACTTCTTAGGGGAAGTTTTATATCTCTGAATGCATACATGAAATAATTAGAGAAAAGAGAGGTCAATGAATTGGGCATGCAATTGAAAAAGCTAGAAAAAATAACAAATTGAAAATCCCCAATTAAATACTAAATTAGAAATAATGAAAACCAAAGGAGAGACTAATAAAATTGAAAGTAAGAAAGCCATTGAACTTATAAATAAAACTAAGAGTTGGTTTTATGAAAAAATCAATAAAATTGATAGATCCTTAGTCAATATGGTAAAAAAAGAAAGAGGAAAACCAAATTTCGAGTCTCAAAAATGAAAAGGGTGAATGTACCTCCAATGAAGAGGAAATTAAAACAATAATTAGGAATTATTTTGCCCAATTGCATACACATAAATTTGTGAAATGGATGAATATTTGCAAAAAATATAAGTTGCCCAGACTAACTGAAGAGGAAATAAATTACTTAAACAACCCCATCTCAGAAAAATAAATTGAACAAAGTATCAGAGAACTCCTTAGGAAAAAATCCTCAGGGACCAGTGTATTTACTAGTGAATTCTATCAAACGTTTAAAGATCAGTTGATCCCAGTACTCTACAAATTATTTGGGAAAATTGGAGAGGAAGGAGTCCTACCAAATTCTTTTTATGACACAAATATGATACTGATACCTAAATTAGGGAGAGACAAAACAGAGAAAGAAAAGTATAGACCAATCTCCCTCATGAATATAGATGCAAAAATTTTAAATAAAATGTTAGCAAAAAGACTCCAGCAACTTATCACAAGAATAATACATTTTGATCAGGTTGGGTTTATTCCAGGAATGCAAGGATGGTTCAATATTAGGAAAACCATCAGTATTATTGATCATATCAACAATAAAACTAGCAGAAACCATATGATTATCTCAATAGATGCAGAAAAAGATTTTGACCAAATACAACATCCATTCCTATTAAATACACCACAAAGTATAGGAATAAATGGAGCTTTCCCTTAGAATAAAAGGCAGCATCCATTTAAAGACATCAGCAAGTATTATACGCAATGGGGATAAACTAGAAGCATTTCCAGTAAGATCAGGGGTGAAACAAGGATGTTCACTATCACCCCTCTTATTCAATCTGGCAGTAGAAATGTTAGCAGTAGCAATTAGAGAAGTAAAAGAAATCAAAGGAATCAAATTAGGTAAAGAAGAGACTAAACTATCACTATTTGCAGATGATATGATGATATACTTGGAGAATCCCAGAGAATCAAGTAACAAATTTCTGGAGACAATAAATAAATTTAGTAAAGTTTCATGATATAAAATAAACCCACATAAATGCTCAGCATTCCTATATATTTCCAACAAAGTCCAATAGCAAGAGATAGTATGAGAAACCCCATTTAAAGTTACTGTAGACATTATAAAATATTTGGGAATGTACCTGCCAAAAGAAACCTAGCACCTTTATGAACACAACTACAAAACACTTTTCACACAAATAAAATCATATCTAACTAACTGGAGAAACATCAATTGCTCATGGCTGGGTCTAGCTAATATAATAAAAATGACAATTTTACCTAAATTAAATTATATATTTAGTGCCAAACCAATCAATCTACCAAAATTATTATTTTATAGAACTAGAAAATATAGTGACAAAATTCATTTGGAAGAGCAAAAAGTCCAGAATATCAAGGCAATTAATGAAAAGAAATGCTAGGGAATGTGGCCTAGCCACACCAGATTTCAATTTGTATTGTGAAGCAGCAGTCATCAAAACTGCTTGGTACTGGCTGAGGTATATATTAGTGGATCAATGGAATAGATTGGGTAAAAAAGACTCAGTAGTCAATGATTATAGTAATATACTGTTTGGTAAGCCCAAAGACCCCAGTTTTTGTGATAAGAATTGACTATTTGACCAAAACTGCTGGGAAAATTGAAATATAGTAAGGCAGAAACTGAACACAGACCATCATCTAACGCCATACACCAAAAGTCTAAATGGTTGCATGATCTAGGTATGAAGGCTGATACTGTACATAATCTAGGGAAGCAAGGAATAGTTTACCTGTCAGATTTATTGAGTAAGGAAGACTTTATGACCAAAGAAGTGTTGGAGAGCATTATGAAATGCAAAATGGATAATCCTGATTATATTACATTGAAAAGTTTCTGTACAAACAAAGCCAATGTAACCAAGATTAAGAGGGAAGTGGGAAATTGAGAAAGAATATTTATAACCAGTGTCTCTGATAAAGGCCTCATTTCTAAAATATACAGGGAATTAAGTAAAATCTAAAAGAATACAAGTCATTCCCCAATTGATAAATGGTCAAATTATATGAATAGGCAATTTTCAGAGGTAGAAATTAAAGATATCTTTAAACATATGGAAAAATGCTCTAAAACACTATTGATTCAAGAAATGCAAATCAAAACAACTTTAAGGTACCACATCTCACCAGTCAGATTGGCTAAAACGACAAAAGAGAAAGCTGGCAAGTGCTGTAGAGAATGTGGAAAAATTAGAACACTGATGCATTGTTGGTGGAATTGTGAACTGATACAAGCATTCTGGAGAGCAATCTGGATCTGTGCCCAAAGGGCTATAAATAATTGCATACCCTTTGACCCAGTAATACCACTTTTGGGGTTGTATCCCAAAGAGATCATAGAAGTGGGAAAAGGACCCATACGTACAAAAATATTTATTTCAGCTCTCTTTGTGGTGGCACAAAACTGGAAATTTAGGGGATGCCCATCAATTGGGGAATGTCTAAACAAGTTGTGGTATATGAATGCAATGGAATACTACAAGTCTCAGGATGGAAGGAGATTTCTACATTCAGAGAAAGATCTAGAAAAATCAGAATTTAAATGGAGACTGAAGCAATCTACATGCTATCATTCTTTTTCATGTTTGGTTTTCTTTCTTTTTCCCATTGTTCACTCCATCAGTTACAACCTTTCTATACACCCAGACTATTGTATAATGTGAAAGTATTTGCAGATCCTATACCTGATTGCATGCCACCATGGGGGAGAAAGGGGGGAGGAGGAAATTTGAAAATGAAGGGATAGTGGAACTGAATCATGTAAGCTAAAAGTAAATAAAAGAGTCAATGAAAATTATAAAAAAAAAAAAAAGAAAGTTACGTTGGGGTCAGATTGAAAGGGGTTTTAGATACCAAATAGGATATATACTTGTATGCTCACAAATACCCATGAAAAGAAAACCAAAAGGAATTTTTAAAAGAGAAATAGAGCATATGAATTATTGAATTGTGTCAGCAACCAGCTTCTCATGTTCTTTATGTCATGTAACGAACCAAGGATTCTTTTCAGATAGCATCATGTAGGGCAAAGAACATGAGACATGATCAGGGGAGAACCAGATTTGAATTCTAGTTCCAACACTTTTAGGGTTATGAATATTAGAAGGGACATTAGTGGTCATCAATTTCAGACCCCTCCTTTTATAAATGAGGCAACTGAATCCCAGAAAGCTTAAATGACATACCTAATAGATAATACATATGTAAGGGGAGTCAAACCCAAGTTTTTCTGACTCTTAAGTCCAGTGCCCTACACTATAACATGGTGTTTCTTCTCACTTTCTAAATGTGTGACCAGGGATAGATAATTAATTTGAGTTTCTGTTTCCTCATTGCCCCAGAATATAAGTCTCCTTGAGGGCATGGATGGTTTCTTTTTCTTTTTTCTTTTATCTCCAAGAGCACAATGACATACATAGCGTGTACTTAAATGTTTGTTGAATTAAATTGAATCTATAAAATCAGAATAATAGTGTCTATCATCTAATCTGTGGAGGGAGAGACAGATGAGACAGAGAGACAGATGCAAAGAGAGAGAGGAGGAGGACAAGGAGAGAGGAGGAGGATGAAGGGGGGCAGGAGAGAGAGAGAGAGAAAGAGAGAGAGAGAGAAAGAGAGAGAGAAAGAGAAGATGGCAGCATCCAATGAGATGTAAAGGGCAAAACTTGAAGTGGTATGCTAAACACGAGTTATTTCTTCTCCCCACCATTGTATGTGTTTTGTATATATTTGTATATATTTTGTTTGTGTTCTTTCTCTCCAAGTTTTTCACTTTTTCGCCTATATATTCCCAGCACCTACCGAATTTCTGGCATATAGTAGGCACTTACTAAATGCTTGTTGATTGTTGAAAAAAATAAAAAATAAAAATGGTGAAAATAGTATACAAAAAAAATGCACTGATTGTACCAGTTTACCCTAAATCCAAGTTTACATACGTGAAATGCCTTAAGATTAAAGGTTGGACTGGATGACAGCTAAAATCCCTTCCAATTTTAAATCTTGTCATTCTAATGACATTGCATAGTTGGTCTCATCATTTCAACCACAGTTATTCTTTTCTACTTGACAAGCAAGATGTAGTTTAGTCTTGCTATGTTACTCACAATAGAAGTATATTAATCAACAATGACAAAGGCCAGACCATCCTAGCGAACAAGAAAAAGTAACAACTGATAGGCCAATGCTGAAGCAACTGTTTCATGCTTCATCTTTCCTTGCCTTTCCTTCCCCTCTTGGTACAAGGTACCTGAATAACTAGGTGGAGCTTTCATTCAGTTTTATAGCTATTACCTACATGGAAGCCTTTAGCCATGCTGTGCTCTGATTCATTATCTGCTGATCCAAAAAATGGAAATCAACTCAGTTGAGAAAATTACTCCAGTGTAACTGCCATAATAACATTCAGATAACAGTAATGCTACCTTCCATTGAAAGAATCAGTGAGGTCCAAGCTCTTGAATAAATAGGATATTGGCTGCATTTATTATGCTCTGATCAAAATATTCGTGTTTCATAATCCCAGAAAATACACTAAAGGGAACAAAACACATCTATTAGTACTATATGAGAGCTAAACACAAATGCAGGTTGTAGTGATTTTGGTCATACTCAGTAAGAACAAATGAATCTCTTCAAATTAAGTCTCAATGACAAAGGGAGAAGTTTATTTTCTAAGGGGTGGAGATAGGCAAAAGATACAGGCACTCAATCAAGGTCTATTTTAGAAAATACGTAACATTTTCTGGAATTGACTTTGTGCATATATCAACTAAAATTGCACTAAGAAATTACTGGTATGGTCAAAGCCATGAGAAGAAATTCTTTAACCTGAGGTAAATTCAGCTTGGGATCAGGAGGGATAGATAATCTGTGCTATATGTGTTTAGATCTGACCTAAATTCCTGTGACATACTCAGCATTCTTTGACCATTGCTTCCCTTCCTTTTACTTCTTCTTCAATCATCTTGGCTTTCTATTTAAAAAAAATGGTATAAGAATTAGTAACTGCTAGGATCATATTCAGAGTCTATGATTGTTGTGAATCTAGAACATATAATTTTACAATTGGATATTACATACTTCTGACAAGTGGTTCTCAGTGAATATTTCCAGTTATTTTAAGTACAGGTTGTCCTTGCTTTTCAACACAATGGTTTCTGGAAACGATGTTATAAACTGCATCATCATAAAGCAGACAGTATTTTTTATAAGAACAATTTTATAATTGGGAGTTAGGTTCCATACTCCAAATTAGGTCTCAAAGAAATCATAGGCATGTATAACAATGTAAATAAACAACAACAAAAAGCAAAAACACAATGTAGCATTAACTTTTAAGATCATTTAAAATAGCAAAATCTATACTCTAAGTTATAATTATAAATATATTTCTAAAAATACATAACTATTTTATATAATATATGTATATATAAATTTTCATATTTTGTCTCATATACAATAATATGTGATACATAGAAATATAATAATTATCATATACATACACATATATATCTGTGCGTATATATATATATATATAGAGAGAGAGAGAGAGAGAGACAGATAGATATATATATATACCTGCATATGGATTGAAACTGGGTGGGAACATTGGGAGTGGAAAAAAAGAAAGATGCAAGAGAGGGGTACAAGAAGAATGGAAAACATTTGTCAAATGACTGGACATAAGAGTATAAAGGAGAGATGAGTCAAAGATGAATTCAAGGTTGGAAAACTAGAATATTGGGAAGAAGTGTAGAGGCGGCTGGAAGGCAAAATGAATAGAGTATTAGAGATAGAGTCAAAAAGATCCAAGTTCAAATGTGTCCTCAGATAATTTTTTTAGCTTTGTGACCTTGGGCAAGTCACCATCTTCTGTCTCAGTTTACCCAACTGTAAAATGAGATAACTTCACCTGCTTTGTAGGGTGATTGTGAGGCTCAGGTAATAACCTCAGTTCATGAAGCCTAGCACTTAGTACATGCTATAATTGCTTATTTCCTTCTCTTCAACAAAGATAAGAAAATTTGAAGAATGGTCTTGGACAAGAAGAGAGAATTCCATTTTGGATGCAATGAGTTTGTGGGTCATCCAGGAAAGAGTTGGATATGGTATTGAAGTCCAGTAGAAAGATTAGATCTGGATGTATGGATTTGAAAGTATTTGGCATAGAGATGAAAATTGCCTCCATGGGGGAAAATGAAATCACCAAAGAGGTGGAAAATGTAGAAAGAAAAAATAAGTAGCCCCAGGACAAAGTTTTAAGAATTATGAATTTTAAAACATTTTCATTTTTACATTTGAATGATCAGCGTCTCTTTAAAAAGTGCTGCAAGGAATATTGAACTAACCTCTTATTTGTTGTAGTGAGTTTCCTTGTTGTAAGCAGAAACATTTAAAAATTCAGTTCATTGACTTTAGAACTTCACACACACACACACACACACACACACACACAGAGTTAGTTGGCTATATATATGCATATATATGCGTGTCTCTGTGTGTGTATGTGTATATAGGTATATATATATATATATATATATATATATAGTTAGTTAGTTAGTTGTCCCTTCCATATCGTGATTTTCCTCATCACAGTTTTGATATATCATGTTTTTGCATAAGAAATAAAATAAAAATTTTGAGGAATTAGCACCATCTGAAAATGATATGCTAAGACCAACAGATGACACAGAAAAAGTTTAGAAACTCAGAAATGCATAAAATATATATATAGTATTATATAATATCAACGTATTTCATCTTTTTTTTTTCTTTTTGGATGAGGGGAAGGCAGGGCAATTGGGGTTAAGTGATGTGCCCAAGGTCACACGCATTGTAAGTGTTAAGTGTCTGAGGCCATATTTGGACTTAGGTCCTCCTGATTCCCAGGCTGCCACTCTATTCACTGTGCCACCTAGCTGCTCTGATATTTCATCTTTTAAAATCATAATAATTAAGACTTCTTCTTTGGTGTGATGGTAGGGTCAAAAAATCTTGTGTGAATTTTCCAGATCACAGGGGTGCCATACCCTTAACTCCATGATGTGTAATGGATAACTGTAAAAGCCTACAGATTTACTCTTTGGCCAAGAAAGGTTTTAATTAAGCAAAATAAATTAATCATATGGTCATATCCTGGTCTGGATGCTATATTTCAATTACATTAGCTTATAATTATATTAATTTAAGGTTGAGTGACCACTTTGTTCAACATGGCTTTTGTTCAATATGGCAGTTTTTAATAAGTCTCTTATAGTTTTTATACTTTTCATCTTTGTTACTTAGGATTATAGGATTACAAACTTGCATGTTGAAGTGACTTCAGAGTCTATCTAGTTCAACCCCTTCATTTTGTGGACAAAGAAATAAACCCAGAGAGATTCGATGAATTGTCCAAGGTGACTCAAGCAGTAAATTGTAGAAGTGGAATTTGTACCCAGGTCTCCTTACTTTAAGAACAAAGATTTTTCCATTGTACTAATTGACCCAGGAAAGAGTTTTATTAAAATTTATTAAATGGTCAAATATATAAATTGAGAGCACTGATAGACTAATTTATTATTAGCCCATCTAAAGTTTCAAGGCAAAAGGTACAGGAAAAAGTACTACTGAAATATGCTACATCATGAACATTTTTTATTAATGACTTTTGTTTCTAAGTCATATCCATGTCTGAATGTACCTCTCCTGCCTTAGCAACCCAGTGAGTCATTCTTTCTAGCAAAGAAAAAAAAATTTTGAGCAAAACCAACCAAGTCAAAAGCATCAGACAATGAAACATTGACAATAAAAAATAACATTCAATAATACTGTATTATCTGGTTATTATCACGACCTACTTCATCATGCATTTTAAGGAATGCAAATAGAAGGGAAAAGAAGAAAAAATTAATTAGCACTGGATTGGAAACAGAAAGCGATACACTACCAGCAAATAAGGATGTGCTATCAGCACTTTATCCTTACCTTTGCATCTATCTACTTCCTTACGTTCTTGGTTAGAGTTGATGCAGGGCTGACCCTGCTAGTCACTATTCAACCCTAATTGTGATCCAGTGTGGGAGTACATACCTATAATTCCTTCTACTGGGGAGCCCGAGGTTAGTGGATGGCTTGATTTCTGAGTTTTGAGCTTCAGAATGGCCAAAAGCTAATCATCTGCCCTCACTGTCTAGTCCCTCTATGGTAAGCCCTTCGGAGCAGAGGGAGTAATATCCTAGATGAGACTGGAAATGAAGCAGGTCAAAGCTTCTATGCAAATCAGTAGTAGTAAGATTGGGGCCATAAATAGCTCCTGCTCTTCTATCCTGGCTGAGATAGAGAGATTCAGCTTTAATCAATCAATTAATCAATCAGTAAACACATAAATAAAAATAGACAGACCTTAATTTTATCTTGGATAGGATTTTTTCTGTCTTACTTTTTGTCACTTCCGCCATCTTCTTAATGGACTTGCCAGCAACAGCATTAGGATAACTTGAAAATGGGAAAAGATTGCTTAAAGACAAGCATAGAGTCCACTAAATATAAACAGCCAAGACCCAGTAGCGTTTGGACAACAGAATTGGGACCATTAACCAAAGTTAATTCTCCTAAGTGAGGAAAGTTTCTAGGGGACTTCACAGTGCTCAGCTGATCCAGATGTTTCAGCCCTTTTAATGATGGCTTCAGGTAGATGGACAGTTACTACAATTAAATACTATAATTAAATCATGAAAATGACAGAGTTGAAAATATTAATTCGTATAGTACTATTGAGAGACCAGTAAAGAGAAAGTATCAGTCAGATTAACTACAAATAATCTTAGCTCCCCAAAGTTAGATTCCTTTGAAATCTAAGAAGGAATATAAAGAAAAGTCTGATTAAAACAGTAACAATTTCTCCTGATTTCAAAATTTCTTTTATAATCAGGTATATAACCTGATTTTTCCTAGTCTCTGACTGAATTTTTTTTTCTTTCATGAAAGCTAATCTGGATCCACTATGATTGACTTAGTTCTCAGCAGTACAATGACCCAAGAAAAATCTGAAAGATTCATGAAATGCTATCCACAACCAGAGAAAGAAATGATGGAGTGTGAATACAGATTGAAACATACTATTTTCAATTTTTTTTGTTTTTTTTTTCCTTTTGCTCTTCTTTCATAACATGACTACTATGGATATGTGTTTTCCATGATTGTGCATATATAGTCTATATCGAATTGTTTACTATCTTAGGGAGTGGGAAGAAAAGAGGGAGAAAAATTGAAACTCAAAATTTGATATAAAGTGAATGTTAAAAAATTGTCTTAACATGTTATTAGAAAAAAATTTAAAATACTATCTCCTGGGGGGGAACCTAATTTCTATGATTTTGTTTTGTGTTGGCACTAGCATAAAAAACCTGTTCTTTCTTACAGATAATTCTTACACTTTTGAAGTCATAAATATCATATACATTTGAAGGATCACATTTGCCCAATCCCATTTACTTCTGTGTCTTCCCCTGCTGTTGAAGACCATAACAGCTGTACCCTGAGGTTGCCTTTTGCTGGTAAAATTCTCACCACCACCATCCATGGAGATGTCACCTTAGTACTAAGCCATCCTCCAAAGGTGATACCTCTTTCTACTCTAACTCCATTCAGCTCTTTCAAAGGAAGACAACAAAGCCTTAAAATAGTAAGGCTCTGGATTGACCTCCTTCCTGAGGCCTCCTGATTAAAACTAAAAGAGATTCCAAGGTCGACATATAGAAAGGCTTGAGGCCAAGATTGTGGAATCACTGTTGTTGAGAGTTTTGCTTAGGGTAGGCAGGAGTGTGTGTGTGTGTGTGTGTGTGTGTGTGTGTGTGTGTGTGTGTGTGTGTGTGAGAGAGAGAGACAGACAGACAGACAGAGAGACAGAGACAGAGACAGAGATATATAGAGAGAAAGAAACACAGAGACAGAGACAGGCAGGGAGAGACTGAAACAGACAGAGAGAGACAAAGAGAAACAGAAAGAGACAGACAGAGGCACAGAGACTGAAAGAGTGAGAGAGAGACTGGGGTGGGGGTAGGGGAGGAGGAAGAAGGAGGAGAGACAGGGACAGTGTTTTAAAAGTATGCATATCAGTGTTTACTGAACCGAATTGTGGATGAAGAAGTCATTTGTGAGCTGATCTGGGAACGTAAGGAACAAAACCTGCTAGATTCCACTCACCACCCACCCACCAGTTTACAATATATAGGGGGAGAGAACTTAAATAAATTCAAATACATACAAATTAAAGACATTTAGGTAGCTAAGCAATGAGGCACATGGAGTGCCGGACTCCAGATGACCTGATGTCAAATCCTACCTCAGACCCTTACTTGTTCTGAACAAGTTACATAGTCTCTGTCAGTCTCAGTTTAGTCATCTGTAAAATGGAGACAATAATAATAATAATACCTACTTCACAGAGTTGTGGCAAAAGTCAAATGAGAGTAACATCTGTAAAGTGTTTTGTCAACTTTAAAATTTCACATCAAGGCTAGTGATCATTATTGTTACGAAAATGAATACGAGCATTTTGGGTTGGATGAGGCCCTCACAGCTGAGGGAGATCAGGAAAAGCCTCATCTATTGTTTCTTTGGGAAAGTGTTCCAAGTTCTGCACATCTGTAACAGATTATTCATCAGAGTCTGTCTGTATGTTTACCTTGACTACTGGTTTGATGTCAACAGGAAGTTAAAACTCCTCATTTTAACTGCTGTGTTTGAATACAATATATCTGTCTCTAGAGCTAAGTTCTCTATCCAGCTCAGGAAAGTAAATTGCTCACTATGTACTTCAGTACACATATCCTGACTTATCCGAGAGTGAATTTCTTTATTCATTCAACAGAATTCAAGAAAAAAAAAACAAGTTATCAATTAGCTATTGGAGAGGCAATTAGAAAGAATAAATTTAGATAAGAATGAAAATTTAGGTAAGATGCAGTCATTACCATCATGCAATTGAAGTTGACTGGATATCATCATCATTGAACTATAGCTCAAAGGAAAGAAAGAAATGTTTATTAAGCAATTACTACTCTCCAGGCACTTTAAGAATATTCTCATATTTGATCTTCACAACAACCAAGAAAAATGGGTGGTATTATTTTTCTCTACTTATAGTTGAGGAAACTGAGGCAGACAGTGATTAAGTAATTTAGCTAGTAAATTTCTGAAGATAGATTGGACCCCAGGCCTTCCTGATTCCACGTCCAGAGTTCTAGCCACTGTTTCACCCACCTTGTTTCTTCTGTTTCTAAGACGGTGGTAGTGAGGCTTGTACAGTAGTGATAGTAGGAACAGAGAGGAGAGGAAAAGCACCATAGATGTTGCAAAAGTTGAATTGATAAGATGGGACAAGAGAGATGAGGGAGAAGAAAGAGTCAGAGATAAACCCAAGATTTAAAATGTGAGATTTTGGGGGCGGAGCCAAGATGGTGGCATAGCAGCAGCAACATATCGCAGCTCTCACATAGCCACCCCAAAATACCCATAAAATAGGACTCCAAAACAATCCTAGAACTCCAAAATGCACACAAAGATAGTTCCCACTAAAGTCAGCTCGTCTATGAGGAACCATATCAGCACTGCAAACTGAAACCAGCCTGGACTGAAGCCGCTGCTGTGCCCCGGGGGCGGCTGGAAGGGAGGAACTGAGGAGCCTCTCAGGTGAGCGGATTAGCGGCAGCTGTGAGTGGGAATTGTGACAGGGGGAGATAAGCAGTCTGGCCAGAAGGCCTCCAGAGCGGAAAAGCAAGAGGCAGAGGTTTTGCACCCGCCTCAGCGTTGCAGCTTCCCACCCCGGCCTGCAGGCAGCAGGGCAACTGAGCGATTGTACTCAGGCCAGGGCTCTCGCGTTGAGCAGCCTGGATCCGGATCGCCGTCTTGGGCCCCGGTCTTGGAGTCCTCACTATCCAGTCAGCTGGAAGTATATAGGAAGAGTTCCCAGCCTCTTCCTAAGAGCTACGGCAGCCGGGAGGACCCCAGCGATTTGGGACAGAGCTTTCCCTTCTGGAAGCAGAGCCCCACAGAGATTTAAAAAAAAAATCATGGTTTGAAGAACCATGAGTAAGAATAAG
>CM053581.1:450934136-450949414 GCA_028627135.1 Pseudochirops cupreus
ATCCAACTGGAACTTGAGATACACAGGCACTGCAGTTGGGAGATCCATCCTGCCCTACCAAAAAGTGACATAGGAGAGAATAGACTGGGGGAGGGGGGAAACACTGGGATGGCTGTTTTGGGGTGGTGGTGGGGGGAAAGATGGGGAGAAAATATGTAACTCAAAAAAAAATTTAATAAAAAAAAAAGAAAAAAAAAAGAAAGTATGTCCCAAATCTATTTGAAGTATTTAAAGATCTGTCACGTGGAAGAGATATTAGACTTGTTCTATCCAGTGCCAGAAGGCAGACATAATGGCAGTAACAATGGTTGGAAGTTACTAAAATACTAATTTAATCCAAGTGTCTGGAAACTCTCTAATAAATGGAGCTCCTTTGAGCTTCCCCTTCCTGGTAGACCTTCAATTTGAGGCTGAAATGTGTCTTGTCTGCCAAGTTAGATTGATGATTCCTTTTGAGTCTGAGTTGGACAGATGACTTTGATGTTCACTTCCAGCTGTCCAATATTGTATTTCTATAATGGAGAGACTTTCAGCAGCAAGTGTGTTAGCCAACCTGCTACCTTGAATTTCCCAAGGAAATTAATAGGTAAAGAAAGGTCCCCTTCAGTTAATAAAGGAGTTTGAATTAGAAGAGTAGACCAGATAGTTATGTCTTGACTTAGAGCTTACTTGTTTCTATGTAGACATTGAGCTCAAGAAATTACATATACCTTCTTTGTTTTTCTGTCTCCTGAACTCTGGAAGGCTAAAATCTTGATTTTTATTTTCCTCAGCTTCCTTTGCAGAACTTGTTGATTTCTCTTATTTAACTGGCTTTTTTTTTTCCTCCCTTCTGCCACTCCCAGGGAATCTGGGGCCATGTCCAGTTTTCCTGATCTATATCTTGTCACTGGGCCCAGATGATGTCAGATGAGAAAGTGAGGCTGGTGGCTTTACACAGGCCTACCTCACTTAAATACAATTCACTTCAGGTCATGGCATCACCTTTCTGATGCCATGACGCTCTTAAAGAAAGGATAAACAACAACAACAACAAAAAACAACCTCCTGCCATTGGTCTTTTCTAATTGTTAGAGCGTCCATCTGGCCCCTGGATTTGACAGATTGTTCTGAGTTTCTAGTATTTATCTGCATGAAATTATGGTTTTACCCAACCTTTGTTAAGGCTAAGGGAATTTTCCTAAGAATCATATTAATTAGTTAATGATGAAAACGATAAATCTTTGTATTTGGTTTTTAATTGGAAAGTGGGGCAACATCACTCCTGGGTGACACTAGAACAATGTGGGGTGGTAGTAGCCTCAGGTACAATTGGTGGGCATTAATTAAAAATAAGAGGATAGTGGAAGCATAAGGAAAGAAGAGAAGAAATTTTGAAAAACTGTACATTTTCCATCTGTTGTGTAACAAAGCTAAAGTCATAGTGACTACGTTATTTTCCCAATAAACACACAAAATGCAAATTATAAACAATTAGTGGTTAAATCTGCTGACAGGTCTTAGCAATCAAGTGTTGGCAGGCAAGCACATATTGGCAGGAATATATGTATGTAATGACTTGCTTATAATACAATATTATACAATTATATGATCCAATGTTGCACCATCAAAAGTTCAATGCAGAAAAGAAAACAAATACACAATAAATTATTAAATTTAAGAAGCATCCTTTTTAAAATTATATATGTATTTTTGAATTAATGAAAAATTTAAAAAAATTGAAAGGTTAAAGATTTTCAGGGGACACTGAGTATTTCTTTTTAAAATGGAGCAGGAGGACAAATAAATTTGGAAACCTCTTATTTAAAGGATGGCTATAAGTGGATGTACCCAAAGTAAAGAGAAGCAGGGAAAACAAAGGAAGTGTTCTAAATAGCCCAATTAACCCCAGTCACTGGATCAGGGGCTTATACCTCCAAAATAGGAAAAGAAGGCAGCAGATGATACTACCAGAGAAGTTACTAGTGACTGACAAAGGAGTCTTCAGGTCATGGTAGTGTGAGAAACATCCTTAGTCTAGGAATAAACAATATTTATTGAAAAACCAGAAAGATTTTCATTACCTTTATTTTGTATTTATTTTACATTCCTAGTGAATGGGTACTGCCCTCTCTCCCCCCACAATGGAGAGAATATGGGGATTTGAGCAAATGCGAGTCCTTTTATGCTGTTTCCATTAGAATTTCCCACCTTGTTCTCCATTGGCTCGGTGCAACCTCCTGAACTGTCCTTATCATGCTCCCCTCAGACAAGATGTCGCTCTTCCTGGACTGTGCTTTGCATGTTACTTCTTGATATGTCCCTCTTCCCTCATCATGCTATTCATCTTTGAAAATGGTGTTTGTCTCCTCCTGTGGGGAGTGTAAGTTAATATGCAGGAGGCTAGTTAAGCATGTGTATTAGTAATAAGTTGATGGCCATCCCTTGATCCTGGTCAGTTTGAGTCAGTTTCAGTCTGTACCCCCTTTAAGGGGAACTTGTAGATTTTATCCAGGCATATGATTGGATAAAGTCACTCTGCCCTTCCTCCTCTCATCCTTAATTATATTTTCTTGCATGTCCTGTGTAACATCTGTCTTTGCAACATCCATTATTCCTTTAGAATCTGTGGAAATCAAACTATTAGCATTTCTCACAATTGATGGAAAAAATCTATGCTCTACTAAAAGATTGTTCCCAGAACTTGTTTCATGGTTACATTAGTGTATCATAGCTAGGGCTCCTAGATCAGAGCAGTTTAGATTTTTATGTGTTTGTTTTTAAATTTGTTTGTTTTTTTTTTTCAATCGGGAAGGGAGGGGTTTAGTTAAGGCATATCTAGTTTGCAGATACTAAAGTTACAGTCAAGCGGAAATCAGTTAGCTAGAAAATTAGAGATTTCTAGGCTATAAAAATCTACTTTACAATCAACTAATTTGTGTACATAATATATGTGTGTGTGTATATTTAATGTATACCATTCTAATCCATGATTCTTCATATACTTGCCTGGCTCTCCCATCCTTATTTAGAGAATTATTTCATTCTTGTTTTTTTGTTTTGCACTTTTTTGGAAGGGGGAGGGCAGGGCAATTGGGGTGAAGTGACTTGCCCAAGGTGACATGGCTACATGTCAAGTGTCTGGGGTCAGATTTGAACTCAGGTCCTCCTGACTCCAGGGCAGGTGCTCTATTCACTGAGCCACCAAGCTGTCCCAAATCATTTCATTCTTGATATGCCTAGCACAGTGCCTGCCACATACTTAATAGCTGTTTGTTGATTGAGTGATTGGTACAAAAAATTCTAGATATGGGGTATTTTGGGAAGGGATAAGACAGAACAAAAGATGCAACAAAAATGAAGAGGGATTATGGCTAAAGAATAAATACTCTGATATAAGGAATATGAAGAAGGTTCATTTGGCTGGACCATTGGGTATATAGAACAGGAAGGTTATTTTTCCCAAATGATTTTAATTTTCCAGATCTCCAAGGTATGGCAATACAGTAAGTAAAATAAGACTAAATGATAAGAGGAATCAGATCTTCCCCTGACCTAATGCCTTCTACCACCTGTTGCTTATATCCCGGAGGGATAACAGTTGGGCGACAGCCTGCCTACTTCAATCTGTGCCAGTACAAGGCAACTCCCACAAGATAACAGGTAGCTAGTTTATTAAAATTATTTATTTATCTATTTATTAAATTATTTTGTTTTATCTATATATCTAGATAGAGAGATGATAGATAGATATCAAATTTATTGAGTAGGAGAATGAGTGCCATGCAATTTACAGAAATTAACTTGGCATCATGTAGAATGGATTGGAGAGAGGAGATATTTAAAGCAGGGAGACCACTGAAGAGGCTGTTACCATAGTCCAGGTGGAAGTAATGAAAGTTACAAATAAAATTGTACCCATATAGGCAGAGAAGAAAACAGATGTCAGACATACTGTGGAAAAAAGAAATAAGAACCTTTGACAATTCAATTAAAAATTTGGGGTGAAGGATGAGGAGTCAATGCACTATGTTAAGCACTAGAGATATAAGAACAACAAAACTGTCCCTGCTCTCAAACAATTCCTGGATCTCTCATTTACTCCCCATATACACACCTTTCCCTGAAGCTCCCAATCCCTAGTCAGGTAGGCCTTCAGAGGTCTGGCCTGTGAGATTTTGTATGAGCCCAGACTATTTTCTATGGGTTAAAGAAAAGCACTTACTGTACCTTGCTATATTGCCAGAAATATATGAGATTTCAATATGATATTGAAGAATTATTGAAGATTCTGAGAGACTTTTCTAGAATAGAATTTTCAAAAATAACCAGATCTACAAAGGGAGAAGGAAGCTGTTTGATCCCAAGGCAGTATTTGTGGTGGTGGAACTAAGACTCAGCTGCTGACGTCTGACAACTGTATATACAGTTATCCAGTCACTTATTGCTTCAGTTTTCAGAAGTGGGTATCAATCATTGCATTAATGTTGGTAGCATAAAGAATTTTTTTAAAAGGTTCATTTCAGATGCAGAATTTGTTCCATGTTTTGTTTTATTTTTTAAATCCTGTCTTCTAAAACTGTTTTCTGGTATCCATGAGACTTATAGATATTAAGGCAGATGGAATAATAGTTTTATTTAGAACATAATATGCAAATGATTAATTCTGTTAGCAATTTGAAATATTTAGCAGTCCTCTAACAACCGTTTTCCTCATCATTTAGCCATTTAATTTAAATATGCAGTACAACCATTGAAAGAAGTGTAGTGGTTTACATAACTAGTCATGTTCAACATTCCATTTGAGAAATGTCTACCTTAGTCCTTAGACTGGTAATTTCCTTCGTGACTGGCCACTTCAGGCATTTTCTCTTTTGTTCTCTGTCATACTAAATGTCAAATTTAAGTATGAAACATTTGCTCTTAGGTTGTGATGCCATTTACTAGGAGGTTTCTTCTTCCTTTTTTTTTTTTGGGTGAGAGGGGTGGATAAGTATAGATCTAATCAAGAATTGCACCTTTAGAATCACCTATAGAAAACAAAATGCCAGCATTTCACTATGTAACTATAGAGGATAAGAGCTCCTGGAAAATAGGATGCTTATAGGAGACAAAGCTAAGGCCAGAATTGATAGCAATCCGTTTTGTGTTAGGCTTCTGGGTTAATGCTTGCTGGTCTGCTGTTCCTAGAGTAGTTTATACTGGACAGTAAAAAATGTCTTTGATCTTTCTCTGTCCAAACTTGATTTTTAGAAGCCCTTTTGGATAAAAAAGATTTTTTTTTCCTTTCCAAAATTCAGAAATAGAAGAAAATATGCATACATATGTAAAATATGTTACACATAAGTTTGTGTATGTGTGTATACATACATATATATGTGTGTGTGTGTGTGTGTGTGTGTGTGTATGTGTGTATATATGTATACACACACATACGTATTTTAGTTTTTGAGTTGTTTGAATTATGGCCAACTCTTCATGACCCCATTTGGGATTTTCTTGGCAAAGATACTGAAATGGTCGGTTATATACGTAAATACACATGTACATGCACACAGTGGAAGGGAGATCATTTCAAAGGAAATCAAACAAAGCTAGTGAAGCTTGTTAACAAAAGGACTTATATATCTCTCATTTTCTATATTTTGGTGATTTAAAAAATTGCTGTAGCCAAGACAAAATATACATTCTCGACAGAAAAAAGACACACTCCAACCTGAGATTTAAGTAAATGTTTACCAGAGGAGAGGTTGGATTAGGAGGACAGCAAGGAGGCCCAGTGGATAGGTGCAGGGCCTGAAGCCAGGGAGACTCATCTTCCTGAGTTCCAATGCAGCCTCAGACACTTAGTAGCTGTCTGACCCCAGGCAAGGCACTTAAACCTGTTTACTTCAGTCCTCCTCTGCAAAATGAGCTGAAAAGGAAATGGCAAACTGTTCCAGCATCTTTGCCAAGAAGAGTCCAAATTGGGTCATGTAGAGTCAGACAAAATAGAACTGACTGAACAAAACCAAAAAAGCTGGTCCAGAAGGTGATCATTTCTTTGAATGCAAAAATCCATGGTACTAAAGTGAAAATGGGAAAAGCAGGAGGCAGAGTAGAGAGTTCAAACCCTGAGAAGTCATCACATGATCTGGATGTATGCTAGTAAGAAAATTGAAGAAAATGATTTGTTTTAAAATATTTTCACCTCCATTTCTTTTTCTTTTTTTCTTTCTTCTTTTTTCTTTTGAGTAAAATCCTCCTACTCTTTCTTAATCTGATTTCCTCTGCAATTCACATATTGAGTTTAATGATTTAGTCTAAAATTAAAAGAAATATAGTGGTTTCCATAAACAGGCAGCCTACCCCTGAATGACAAGCATGGTTGAGGGTTGGCTATCCCAGAACCCCTAATGACTAATTAGGCTGTGGATTCTTATGTTTTCCACAAAACCTGATGTTTTCAATACTGAATAGGGAAAAAAAAAGACATTTAAAGAAAAGTTCGGTGGACACCACTGAAGGCACATCTCTAAAAGCTTATGTAACTAAGGGCATTGAGATTAATTTTCTCCTTCACCAATAGGATACTGACTCAAGAATTATCAGGAATAATATATTTAAATTTAATCCTATAGGTTCTGTTCAGAAATCTCTCTCTCTCTCTCTCTTTCCCTCTCTCTCTTTCCCTCTCTCTCTCTGTCTCTCTCTGTCTCTCTGTCTCTGTCTCTCTGTCTCTCTCTGTCTCTGTCTCTGTCTCTCTGTCTCTCTGTCTCTCTCTCTCTCTCTGTCTCTCTCGTTCCCTCCCTCCCCCTCTATCATAAATGGAGTATGATTTTTTAGCAAATATAAAAAATTATAGATTTTATTCATTCATCTTCTATTTCATTGTCATTTAAATTTTCTGCTATATACTCTCTTTTACTGCTAGAGAGAGTCATCTTATGTGGCAAAGAATTGTTTTAAATAAAAAGAAGAAGAAAAGAATAAAAATCAACCAAACTGATCAATACATGGAAACAGAATATATACAGCGTTCCTCACCCATGGACTTTCCATCTAAGCAAATTAGTAGAAGAAATTATATTTTCTGAGTTCTTCCTTGTGGGATGCGTTTATTAATTGTAGTCTTGCAAGATTTACTTTTGATTGCTTTGAAGTTGTGCTTCTTTACATGTACCTCTCTATGGTCCTTGTGCATATTATTTTCCTAGTTGTGTTTACTTCATTTTGCAACAGTTTATGTAAGTTTCTTCTGTAGCTATGTTTCAGTCTCTTCATTACATTCATGTGCCATAGTATGTTTAGTTATTCCTATACAACAGGCATCTATTTTGTTTCTAATTAGCTGTAAGTCTATCAGTGTATATGGGATCTTTCTTCTTATAAATGACTTCCTTTAGATAGTTATGTAGGAGTGTAATTTCTGGGTAAAATATAAGAAAATGTAATCACTTTATTTGCATGGTTCCAAATTGCTTTCCAAAGTGATTGTAGTAATTTACAACTATATCCCCGACACATTAGTGGAATATCTTCCTATGATCCCTCCAAAAATGACTATTCCCAATTTTTGCCATCTTTCATAAATTGCTGAGGTAAAGCCTCAGAATTGCTTTGATTTGTATTTCTAACATTATTTATTTGGAGAATTCTTTCACATGATTGTTAATAATATGCAATTTTGGGAACTATTTATTCATGGTTTTCGTATAATAATCTGTCATCAGATATAAACTTCTAAGTCTATTATTTCTGTGTACATAAGACTCTGTACAAATAGTTCCCTTTATTGCACCATTGTCCACAGTTTATTCTTAATCTTTTATGATCCTAGAACAACTTCCTTTATCCCCCAGTGCCCCCCCAACTGAACTTTTCTTGCTTGATGACTTGATAAAATTCCTTTTGACATTTTTAAAAATTGTGTTTTGTTTTCCTAAGAAAATTTGAAATTGAGTGTTTTTGATTTTTAATATACTTTGAGGTATCTCATAATCTGAAGGCCTGTATAGCTTGATTAACTGCTTAGCTTGGTTTATACTGCCTAACTGCCACTCCATTACTTCTATATGTTAGCATATCCAGAATTCAGAGTACTGGGGAATTAAATACTTGGTGTTCCCAGGCAAATAAACACATCATTTCATTTTAGAACAATACTGTCCAATTTTTTGATCATGTACATTTATTAATAAAAAACATTTTGAGCACATCACTTTTCCATATGTGTGTATTTGCTATTTATATATTATATCAGTCTAATTTTAACTCTGAAATAAGATAAAAAGTAAAATGATCAAATAAGACGAAATACTATTTGACTCTAGTCAATATGGAGACATGGAGTTTAATTAGTAGGGGAGTTACATAGGCACACCTATACATAGGAAAATCACTTTGGAAATCTGTAAAGAGGATGATAGGAGAGGAAGGACTTAAAGGATGGAAAACAGGAGGCTAATGAAATAGTCCAGGTAACAGTGATAAAGGTCTTTGCTAGTGCAGTGGGTTTGTAAGTAGAGACAAGGAGGTAGATATGAGAGATGCAAGGAATATAATGACAAAATTAGGCAACTTATTGGACACCTGAAGGGTGTAGGAAAATGGGAAGTGAAGGAAGATATCAAGGTTAAGAAGGTAAGTAATTAGGATGGTGGTATTATTGTTAACAATAGAGAAATTTGGAAGAGGAGTGAGTTTAGGGTAGGGGGAAGATAATGTATCATGATCCAGGATGTGGTTGTTAACCCATCCTTGCCTACTCATTGTGTGTGACTCACTATATCCCATTCAAAATAGACAAAAATGGGAGTTGTTCATTGGTCATTTTCAAAATGGAAAACTAACCTAGAAGACACACTTGTCACAGACAGAAGGTCATCTGGGAATCAGGGTGGATTTAATTAGGGGGATAGTTTTCCCCTTGTACCTACACAGCTAATGCTGTTAGTATCTGAGTAGTGATTTGGTTATAACTCTCCTTAAGGGCTCAGAAGAGGGAAGTTTTGGAACTTGTAAAGAGGAGAGAAAGGGTGATTTATGGAATTGTTGGGAAATAAAATAAATGTGGCTATGTTGGAGACAAATACTATCTATGAATAGAGAAGAGAGTAGGGAATGACTTATCTCATCTTCAAACATGGCAGTCCTGGACAACCTGTGGTCCAGCCCAAGGGCCAGCCAAAGAATTTCAGGCAGCACACAAAAACTGTAGAGGAAAACATCCTTTGTATGTTAAGGGAATTCTTTGCTGTGCTTTAAGCAGTCTTCAAGCCACAGCTTGTGTAGAGCTGAAATACGGTCAGAGAATAGTTCACTTGAGGTGGGTAAGCAGCTCCTTCTTTGGAGACTACTGCTCTAGCAAAAGACTTCTAGGGTTTCCTGGGCAAATCATTGTCATACAATTTGTGTGGTCTCTGTCTGATCTATTTTTTAACATCACCTGTTGATATTTTTCCAACCTCCTGCTCACTATGACCTTCAATACTAATTTCTTCTGCTTTACTAATTTGTTTAGTACTTTTTTTTTATTGCCCAACTCTTTGTGACCCCATTTAGGGTTTTCTTGGCAGAGATACTGGAGTGCTTTGCCATCTTGTTTTCCAACTCATTTTATAGATGTGTGGGGTACCGAGACGCCAAAAATCCCCTACCCAGATTTTATAAAAACTCAGAGATGTCTCAAGGTAAGAACAGGAAGCATTTATTCAGTTCTCATAAGAAGAGTGGGTCACCTCCACCAAGATGGATTAGTGGAAGTAGGCATGTTACAGAAGACAAAGTTAGGTTATATATCCTAGAGCAGAACAACCTCCTCCCACCACAATCCCTTATTCCCGTTGGCTGGAATGTGGGCTTACAGTCTAGGCATGAAAAAGACAATGAACAAGGACACAAGGGTATAGCCAATCCAAGCTTACATATTCTTATTTGGCAAACTTAATGCTACTGTGGCAGTAAGGGAGGAAGAAGGGTCCTAAAGGACTCCTAAAGGATTTAATGCTGATGTGGCAGTAAGAGAGGGGGAAGGGTCATGAGTTGTGTAATTTCTTAGGAAACCAGAATTTAGGTCTGTCCTGTTTTACAAAGGTGGATAGTCTCTCTCTATCACCACCCTGAGGAGTCTTCACAGAGGATGCATCCCATTCACAGATGAGGAAACTGAGGCAAATAGGATTAAATGACTTATCCAGGTCACACAGCTAGAAACTGTCTGAGGCCAGTATTCAACTCAGGAAGATGAGTGTTCCTGACTCCAGACCTGGCATTCTATCCACTGTGCCACCTAGCCACCCCTTCTTTACTAATAACATCACTTCCTTCTTTACTAGCCACAATAATCCTAATTACTTCAAAGCTTCAAAACAACTAAGTACAAATAGTCTGAAGCTGAGATAATAGACCTCAGTAAGGAAGAGAAGGAAACAAACAACAGTGGTAATCTGTTCCTTTAATTTATATTGTTTCATTCACAACATCTAATGGCTATCCCTTGTGAGCATGGAATTTTTCCATTCTGCTTTCTCATAGATCCTTTTCCAGGTGACATTGTTTATGACTCAGTCCACCAACAGTTTTCAATCTTTTTAGTCTTCTGTTATTGCCCTCTTCTTCTGTCCGGGCCAGCCAGACTCGGGTGCCCCAGGGGCCCCAAAGTACCTACCATTGCCCCGCAGTTGCTCACGGCCTCCCCAAAGGCCCTGCGGGTGCTCTCTCAGTCACCCCAATGACTCTTTGGAGTTAGAACCCCAGATATGGACAGAATAGTCCAACACACCTCAGTGGAATGGCCAGGTGTCTTTATTGTCTCACAAATCTCCTCACGCTGCTGCCCCACTGCTGCTCTCCAAGCCTTCCTGCCCCTTTTATTCCCTTTCTGTCTGCCCCTTTGTCAGGTGTCCTGGTAACAGGGTCCTGATGGGTGGGGAGTGCTTCTCCATTGATAGTGCATACTCAATGCCCCCGTGTTTGACGTGCAGTCATTGAAAGGCAGAATGCACACCTGGATGCCTCTTACCCACCTCAGGTTTTCCTGTCAGCAAGGGCACACTGACCGAGGTCAGACGTCTAGGTAGCTCTAAGGGGCCCTTACATTCTTCCCATTCCAAATGAAGGGATGGACCATTGGCAATGGTCACAATTGTCTAACTTTTCCTGTCATCTACTGTCATTTCTTCAAGCTTCTCACTGAGTTTTCAATTCATAGTACTCTGTCTTAACAGTCATTTTATGTTCATTCAAAGAGATGGAAAGGTCTGTTTTAGCCACAACATTCATTTTCCTTATGGCCATGCCCACTTGCAGTTCTTTCATGTTTTCCAGAAATCATTTACTTTGAGCCGGTTGCCATTTGCCTACCAGCCACTGGAAATTATCAATGATGAATTGGTTCTAGAAGAGGAGAAGAAATTCCTTAGAAGCAAGCAGGATATCTTGCTGAGAGGTATAAATTTGGTGTATATTGCATCAGTTTATTCATCTGTGATAAGGGTCTTATAATACATGTTCTCCATATTTACAAGATTATTGGGATTAAAAATATGTGAAATATACATAAATGAAATGTTACATATTATAAACGATAAAAAGCCATACAAGTATAAGACATTTTTATCATTAGAAAAAACATTGTTCTTCTAAAAATATAGTTAGAATTTTATTTCTATGATCATCATCAACATAAAAACACTTTTGTAAGTTATTTTAATATTCCCTTAAATGTCATGAAAAAATCCTTTTTTGATCGAATTTTAGAGTATATTTTACACAACAAACAGCTCTTTGCAAATGCTATTTTTGTTGCCTGTCCATATGACCGTCAACCAATCTGAAAAAAAGGTTTCTAGTTATTTAGGAGGGATGGTGGGAAATATCTTTCCATCCTAGCAGAATGAGAGTCTGAGGTTACAAAGACTAACCTCTACCAATATAGCGCAGATGCCTTGCAAAGCATCCTTATCACATTATCATCTTGATTTGGCTAAATGGGTGGTACTATGTGATGAAGGAATTTAAACCACATTGGAGACTAATCCCTTCTCTTTCATTCATCCCAAAGAGGCTGAACATCAGCTTTTATTCCAGCTAAGAGCTCTGTAGTCTGGGAATGCTATTTTCCAGAGTGCATTTCTTAACAGCATTCCACTGTCATAAAACAGTTTGGATGTCCTCTATGGTTTGTTATAAAGGGATTAAAAAAAAATCAGCTTTCTCAAGATACATTTGAAAGAAACAGATGGGTAAAAACAAGATGGAAAAATGATAACTGTGGAGTCAACGTCCATTAAAACTTGTTCATACTTATCCTCTGGAAATTACAGAACAGACAAGTCACTCTGTCATTTTCATGCTTATTATTATAAATTAATTAACTGATTTGCATTATACAGCCCACCACACAAAAGCAACAACGGGAGATTGTTGTTCTTAAGCTACATTACAATTAAGCTTAGAATTTCCACTAAGGAAGAATAGACAAGTGTTCAAGAAAGCCTTAAAGGCGTAAATTGTTTTATTTCTCCAGCGGGAGCCATTATATAAAGAAAAGATCTAATCCTTAATGAAAGGCAGACAGAAGTTACAAAGCTATCTTTTTCTGAATGGTTGGTTCCCTCTGCTAGCAGAGACAACAACCAACTTCTGAATATGCAGATATTGGGAAAGCAATTAGGTATCTGACAGTAAGGTTGTATATTATTCTCACTTTCAGGCAAGCTACTGATAAAAGCCACTTTCCTGGGACCCAAGTTCCCCAAAAACCCAAGCTTCTGTTTTAAATAGCCTAAAAGGGTGAAAGCAGTGGATTTCAGCAAACACAGCCTTCATGTTACAAAGGAATGGATTGGAGGCTTTGTGTCCAACAGAGACAGCAGCGACCTTCACCTTTCAGGCCCAGTGATATAATATCTGAGTAGCACGGTCAATCGGGATCACTGGGGATGATTAAGAAATTAAAACTACATTCTCTGCCAAACTACAAATGAAAAAGTGTTCTTCAGTAGATTATTAGACCCACAAAAAAATCAATGGCATGGCATTTCAGTTCAGCATTTAAAATGTTTCTAGACACCCACAGCTGAGCTTCAGACAACCTCTTCCTTTTATTACATGAAGGAGGAAAAACCAAATTCATGGTCAGCAGGTGCCACCAGGAAGGAACTTTTGTGTTTTTCCTTGGTGAAATTTTTGATGGAGTGTTTAGATTGTCTGCTCTTAATGGAAATGAAAGCAGTGACACGATGTGGAAATAGCTAAAATTAAAATGAATAACTATCGAATCATCTCCTGATCTTTGTGCTTGCTTGTGGCTGGCAGGTATAATGAGGAGTGATGGACTAAAATGGAGCAAAGGGAAATTTCAGCTGATTCACAGGAACAATTACATATTGGTGAGATCTGTAAGACTAGAATTGTGTCCATGGGGAAGCCTCTTCATTTGAGTTATTTAAAACTAGACTGGACAAAGCACACTAGAGAATATGCTTCAGGATATAATCCTCTACTAGTAAGTAGATGGGCTAAATGACCTAGAAGTCCTTTCCATCACACATGTCAATGCTTCAGCATTTCCTTAGGTAGGATGCATATAATTGCACTCCTGGGATTGGATCAAAGCAGTGAGATTCAGCACTTACATTTAAGGAAAGCACCACAGAATTTTAGATCAACAGAAATCAATGTGAGTATGCTATTATATTTTGCAGTACACAACAGATCAAAATTTCAATGAGTCAGTTTCCTACTCACTATTAACTCTTTTAGAGTAACAAATGGGGAAAACAAGGGTGGGTATCCCTTCATAAAAGCCCAGATCAGATTCCCTTCCTTATGTTTTGCTTCTCCTGTTCTCCCCAATTTTCCAATGTAGTTTTTGAAGATAGATCTCTGATCATATGATTGGAAAAATGGGACTTAGAGCATCAGTCTTATTAACTTGGGTTATGTATAGGTATATTAAAAGATTAACATAATCATTGTGTCCCTTTCTGCTCCCTTTTCTGCTTCCCCTCCACCCTACTTGGAATCAACTGCTATCAGAAATTATTGCCATGTATCTCACTTACACCCACATACCCACATGGTATTAACTCATTTTAATAAAAATAAGCCTTCACAGTAGTAAGTTTGCCATAGAGTCCTCATTCTCTCCCCTAGAGATGCCTGTGCACTGCCCAGTAGGGTACAGAGCCACCTGCTGAAAATTATTCTTGTACCCATTGTATCACCTGGGAGTTAATGAGGTTTGTGTAAAAGGATAACTGACCCCGAACAGGCAAAGAACACTAATAAGTGAGTAGATGAATAAGTGATAATTTCTCTGCACAAATGTACAGTGGTAGCTTAGGGAAAGTAAGGAACAGACAGCCAAATTAGAAGGCAAGAATTACTGAATTCAAGTCTTGTCCCTGACATACATTCACTCTGTGACAGTGGAGAAGTTATTTAACTCTCCAGGACAAAAATTTACAGATATAGATTCTGATCTTGGCTGAAGAAAGTTTCCACTCCGCACTTATGAACGCTCTAAATTAAACACTGCTCATACCTCTACTTTTACAAAAAATGTAAAGAAAGATGATAAGAGTTGAAAGCATGACAATGAATGATATAAAGGGAGAGTGTATGAATGGAAGAGTGTATCCCCTTGTATGACCCCTCCCCCAATCTAATCTCTCCTATGTCCTCCCCCATCACTCCTCTAACATTCTGATAGGGCAGGGTGAATCTCCCTTCCCCAGTGCCTGTGAATCTAAAGTTCCAGTTGGATGTAGTTAATAATATTAGTAATAATAATTATATATATGTATATATACATACATATATATTTTTAACATTTGATTATAGAGCTTTAAATTCTAGATCTTTCTCTTCTTCCCTCATCAGCCACCACCACTGGAAGAACAAGCCATCAAATACAGGCTGTACATGTACAATTACGCAAAACCTCTCCACATTGGGCACATTGTGAGAGACTGATTACATGTCCCTCCTTCCCATTCTCCCCCCCACCCCGTTCCACTCGCTACCCTGTCCCTGTCCCTGTCCCTCTACAGAAGTGTGCACTTCAATCAACCCTCCCCCCCACCCTGCCCTCCCCTCCATCATCCTACCTCTCATCCCCATTCCCCCTATTTTCCTGTGTGGCAAGATGCCCAGTTTAGAATTTATGTCATTTCTTCCCTAAGCCAAGTTCAGTGAGAGTAAGGTTGACTCTTTCTCTTTTGCCTTCCTGTTCTCCCCCTCTATTGTAACAATTATCCTTTGTCTCTTCCATGAGATATTCAACCCCATTCTGTCTCACCCTATGTCCTCTC